>VWZN01019033.1:149293-164738 GCA_013396955.1 Regulus satrapa
CGGCTCTATTTGAAAAGGGTTTTGTGTACCTTTATAATTCTTTTGAAGCAATATTTTAAAAGGTAACTGCCAGCCAAAGTGGCAATGCAGAAAAGTGCCATCTTGTTTAGGATTTGTACACGCCAGTTTTTAACACAGTGTTCTTTTCACTAAGTACTACATACGTTAATTTATATTTATATATTGTCAATATTGTTGTAACCAAGCTTCTCCTTTCTAAACACTTCAGGAACAAGGCCTTGTATTTTTAGGTGTTTTTCATAAACAGAATAATTCTTTTCCTTTCACTAGTATCTTGCACTCGATACATGTAGCAATACTTAATATATTCTCTTCACAAGTATTTGTTAAGTGATTTAGTTAATGGCTGATAAATGTTTTGTACAAAATAGATTCTGTACAGGAAAAAAAAATCTTTTAGATAAACATTATTTATTTTTACTGTTTTGTAAGTTAGACACTATAATGAAGCTCCTTTTTGCCAGAATTACTGGAAGTGCCTCTTGGTAAAATGTATTATACAGTAAATATGTATTCAAAATTATTAGAAATACTTGTCACAAAATGAACAATGTGGATGTTGCAATGTGAAGACAAATGTACAACATAAATATAATTCTGTGGTATCCTGTTGGTTGTGTTTCTTTTTCTTTTGTTGAACAAAATTGCTTTCAGTTGCAGTGTCCGACCACAAACGGCTCCTGCCCTCTTCAGGCTCTGATTCAAATCCAGTCAAAGCTTGTATACACTGAATTACCATTTTAGCTGCCAGCCCTGCTTGGTTCGTGTTAGAGACCCAAGCTCACATTTATTGGTGTCCGATTTCCTGAGACTTCCACCTGCAGAATCCTGCACCTTGGTACCAACAAATCCCCTGCTAAATTCTTTGTGACTCCACCAATCTGTGGAAAGCCCCTTTCTACCCATCCATCTTAAATGATGGCCAGTATTTCAGCACCCATCATTAATCACTCCATCCAATTAATATTTAAATTGTACTGGTCTTTTATGTGGGCTAGAATTGACATCTAGCTCCTGTCTTTGCTCACTGTTTATAATTCCCAAGACTATCTCAGAGCTGTCAAAAATTTTACCCATTTTCAAGGTTTTGTTATCTGCTTTCATCAAAGACCTGGGGAGCTCCAGCTAATTGATTTGAAATTTTAAAAAATCATAATTTAAAATTAATTATTTTAATTAAAAATTTCATAGGCTGCATAAAAATTACCTAGATCAACCAGGTGTTCAAAGCCTCTCTTCATAGGAGTGAAAAATTAACAGATTTCAAAATCCACGAGAACATCAGCCACATATCTGGCTGCCAGTTTTCAAATGCCCCCAGTTTATTTGTCCTCTAGCTAAAATGGAATGGAAAAAAATGTAAGGAAATTTGCAGAGAAATTCGGGAGATACAAGTCAGGATCATTGCCAGTAAAAAAGCAAAATACGCTTATACCCATTCCAAGGGAACTGCTTCTAAGCCAGTAGCTGGTCTGTCCCAAACATCTCAATAGCATGAAATCATTTGATGCTAAAATTCACAGAGAGGAATGCAACCGGTGTGGCAAAGAAAAACTTTTCCCTCATTACTTCTCACCACAAAGAGAAGGAGCTGCCAAAGGTAAAGGACACATGTTTGAAAATCACCAAACTCTTCCCCAGAGCTCTTGGAACAGCGAGAGGTTCCCATGGGAAGGGATGAGCAATAAAACAGGGGCAGAAGCAGTGAATCTGCTAATGAGACCACACAAGAGCCTGCCTCTCCTGGGCTCCTGCTGAAACATAAAGGAGACCCTGACGCACAGTCCCCAGCAGCTCAATTAAATCCTGCCTTTTCCAGGTGTTCAAATCGCTCTCCATTGCTTGGGCAAATGCCTGAAGGCACTTGAAGTGTTTCACTACACACAGTTCTCAGGGAGCTCCTGGCGCTTTGTTTAGCAGGGCTTTCTTTGAATGTGGCTTCAATTCTCTCACCGAAACCCTGTGGAGATGAGCCTGATGGCAGCACACAGGGCTCCCCAAATACTGTCAGGGGCTAACGCAGGGCTGGGGGCTGCAGATCCAGGGTTGCCATCTCAGACCAGCCAAGGGGGGTGTTTTAAGACTCCTCGCTGGATTCCCAGAGCCCTGGCGTGCTGCGGTGGAAGTTGTCAAAGCCCCACTTTGTTGAACAAACCGTGCATTAATTCACAAGTAAACGGGCAGGTTTCAAGCTGAACCGAACGTTCTGATGGCCTGTGTCACACCCCGTGGGGATTGCTAGTTCTAATCACTAAAGAATCTGGACAGACACAGGCAGTAATGGTTTGGAAGTGTGACGTGCTTGTCTTCACCAGGAAACAGACAAGAGAAGGTTCCTGTTGGATCTGCCCAATGGCTTCATTTAAAGTCCCTTTTGTTCTTGCTGCTGATAAATTACTTCCCTTCACAATCCTTTGCACATGGTGATTATTACTGTTCTTGCCAAAGGCATCTTATTCTACAAATTCGACACCTTCAGTGCAATCAGCTCTTCTGCTCCAGTCTTTGTACCTTCTTTTTCTACATTTCTAGGCAAAATCTTTGGGTTTAAACCTACTTCAAAGAAGTATCCTCATTAAGGAAAGTGCTATGGGACTTTATGATTAATGGTATTAATCTGTGGCAGCTGGACAAATTCCAGTTTCACTTATTATGTATTTATACACAGAAATTTCCCCCAAAGCTCCAGTGGGTGCAAGCAAATGCTTCCTGCCCTGAAGAATGTCACATCACTGGATTTCCCATTCACCCTGTGTGTCGTACTCTCTCAGAAACCTGGCGGTTTTGCACAGCGTGGTGCTGTATAAAAATACATAGTAATTCTTTTTTGAACTTCTCATTAAAACCTGTCTGACTGTGGTTTGAGCTGGGGTGGGTGGGCAGCCAAGGGAGGGGGGGTTGGGGTTTTTTTTCTTGCTTTTTTTACAAACCATTCAGGCAGGAAAACCTCTGAGCCATTTTACCTGTCGTGTCAAGTGCTTCCAAGGCTGTGTACAGCCACTGACCCCGCTCCTCAACATTGCCTCGGGTACCCAGCCCGGGGAGCACACACAGGAGAGGGGACACTGCTCTGTGGAAAGGCCTTTACTGCCACTCCTGATTTTGAACAATTTTCTTTCTTAAGTCTCATGCAAGGGGCTGAAAATCAGGAATAATTTGAGCACCTCCAAGCAAAGAGACTATTCAGCAGGACCTTTGCCTATCCTAACAAGTTAGGTCCAAAATATAATTAGAGTATTTTTCTATTGCTTTGCTGCCCTTTGGTAAGAAAACTATTATTTGAGGATAGATCTGGAAGTCCTTAGCTGAACAAGAAAGTCCCCAGGGGTGAAATTCCCCCAGCCATCCCCAAGAGCTTCTAAAAGCCAAAATGTTTTATTTGTCTCTGGTTCTTTGACCTGGAATGGGTACCAAGGTTTGATCTCACAGTGGGTCTCGTACTCATTTCTATTCTTACCAAGCCTGTTCCTAGGACTGGCAACAAAAAAAAGAAGAGGAAAATTAATGTAGAGAAATTAATAATCTGTAACAGTAGAGTAGCATAGCAAAAGCAATTAAAATTTCATAGGCAGTGAAACCAGGATGCCTTATTAGTAAACTGCAAATGTCTTCCCTCTTTCTACCTGTCTTTGGCTGCCAGCTACACATTTACAGTAATTGCTGCTGGGACTGGCTCTCCCGAGTCAAGGGGCTCAGGGTCAGAGCATAAATGTTAGCAAAAATAGAATATTAAGGGAGCATTTGGCCAAGTCTCAGTGAGAGTAAAAGAAGACTCCTTCCACCAAGAGTTTATAAGTTACTTTGCTTTGCAGCACAATATTAAGGGTTGCAAGTGTATTCTCTGTTGGACTATAGGAATCACTCAAGGTATTTTAAAGTATATCCTAATCCTATTTACACATTTTGCTCATCCTTTTTTTAAACAGTATTTTCCTTCTAGTGGATGAAAATACATTCTGTTGGAATACTTTTTTTTTTTTTTTAAAAGTCTTTTAGAAAGGAAAACATTTCATGCTTCTAAAGGCTGGCCCGCAAACCAGCTGTGTTGTCAGTGTGAGGGTGGGCCCACGTATGGAGGCTGCTTCTCACAGCTATTCACTCTGCCTAGACCAGGCTTTGTTAGAGTCATTAATTTAGCCTGTGCTTTAGAAATGAAGGTGGGCTGGCTTCTGATTCCCTGTAGCTAACACAAAGTAGGAATGTAAAGAAAAGAGACCTCGAGGGACAAGCTTCAGTCTGGTTCTTTGTCCTGTAGCTGCTTTAAAGGCTTTGTTTCAATTAAAGAATAAATACATATAAGAAGGTAATTTCTTTTAGGACTGCAGGAAAGCAAAACCCTTCTTGTCTGGTTGATTGTCCAGCAAGCTTCCAAAGGGTTTTGTGTCACTGTGCTGTGGGAGGCACTGAAAAGTGACAGGCAGGAGGTGTCATGCCCAGTACTGAATTATAGAATTATTGAATTATTGAATTATTATCTAATCAAATATTAGAATTGGCAGTGTGATTTGTTTCTCAGGCCTCAGCCCTTGGCAGTGAGCTGTGGTAGGTGATTGCCTTTCCATGTAACATCCAAAGCCTGCAAGGCCTGGGAGACCAAGGAATTCCTACCTGCAGGAGACTTTCTGTTCTGTCAGATTAACGTACTGGGGTTCAGAGAGGATCTGGTATTCATTTGAGCATCTGGAAAAGCTTCGTGGAGGACATAAGTCCATAACTGAGGAGCTGCTAAAATTAGTTCATAAAGGAATGGTGACACTCTTCTGGAGGTGTAGGAAAACTTTCTGTCGTGGAGAATGCCTCCCCCAAGTGGTTTTGGGGAAGTTCCAGTTAAGATATCAACGCCTATAAAGAAGACAGAGAAGGCTCTAACAACATTTCAGTAAAAGACCAACTGTGATAAAAAGCTGATACTGAGGTTTTACAGCGAACCAAAAATCTGGGAAGGATGAGAGGATTGCACTAAATCTCGTGGGCACTGTTCTTGAAAGCACTGCTGCTTTCTGAAGGACATAAAACCAGTCTGTAGGTATTTTTCTGCAAGTGTGGAGGACAAGGCTCTGGTGTGCAATCTGTAGCATAATGGGGTGTTGGAGGACTATGGGATTAAGGGAATTTTATAACAAATTTACCAATCTGATAATGAAACTTCACTTAATTTAAAGGACAGTGTGGTAAATGTTACCAGTGGCAGAATAACTGAAATCTGTGATAGAAATCTTTGAAAGCAACAAGGTCAGCAATGAAGATTAAAGGTGGTACAGAATAAGGCAGTACAGATCCCATATTGTGTAAACTCAGTTTTCCTAACAATTGAAGGAAATGGCCTGGAAGTTGTTCTCTTAAAGAGGCTGAAAGAGCTCATAATCACTAAGTCTCCTAATCACCAATTACTGTGGTCTATTAGGCACCCTAATATCTCCTAGAAAAGGGGAAAATAGATTTCCAAGTTTCCAAACCAAAGACGGATAGGAGACACTTGAAAGTACAAAATGTGAATTGTGTGTGCTGTAATACAATTCCAGCCGCATTAAGAACCCAAAATGGAGAAATAATGAAGGAAAGGATAATAATTTCTATTAAATCTAGCAAAGCAGAAGTCTACTCTGTGTTTGGCTGTGTGAATGAGGTTTTAGCTGCCATGGGAACATGCTGTACTGCAGAGGGTGAGAAGGAATAAGAAGGAAAAAGGAAGAAGAATTTTTAACTTTAATTGCTTTTCTGTTTATGTAATCAGAGCCTACAGGGTAGCAGAAGATGGGATTTACAGCCTCTCTCAGCTCAACAAGCTACAGGAGGAACTAATCACGTTCTTCACCTTTACCCAAACTTGCAAAGAAATGTTTCAGCAGCTGTGACCTCGTGGCAGGAAAAACTCAGGGTGGGAATGAAGTCTTCAAAATTTTCTTTTCCTTTCCTTGTGGCAAAGGACTCAACAAACTCTCCCATGCAATTCTGTCCTCTCCCTTAAAGGATCTTTTCACTCTGGGGTTTTTACTTTCATGTCGACAGGGACATTGCCCTGCTGATTTAGAGGAGCAGAGAGTTCTGGCCATGACAGGAAGGACCAGAGACTGGATAAGAAGTCTTTGGGAATCACCTGTTCACCCTTCAGCCTGTCTTATCTCCAACACTCCCCATTTCCTTTTTTTTTTTTATTTTAATTTATTTTTCCCCAAGTCCATCGCCCTTGAATTCTTTTGTTTCCTGGAATTAAGCAATTAATAAGATCAGAGATGTGGGGTTTTTTTCCTCTCCACAAAGCTCTGTCACGTGCCTCATCAAACTTACAGCAACTTGCAAAGAAAAATACCCCCTGGGAGCTGTTTAGATGCTCTTAGTGACTCCCATCTAGGGCACCCAGCATCTTTGCTTGGCTGGTGTGCCCAGTGTCCTGGAATTGATAGGAGGGGACAGAGGAAGAAAAACCTGAGGAGGTGGGGGAGGAGGATGGGGGACAGACAAATAGCAAATGCTCAGGCTAAACAAGAGACAAAACAAGTTCCCCCACCCCCAATTTTTTTCTTTCTCTACCTCCAGTATAAGATGTTCATCTGCAGACAGGGTCATTTCTAAAAGGAGGTTTTCCCCTCCAATTCTTCCCCCCTCCAAGTGGGACCAGTGCCCGTGCATGCAAGTGTGGGTATGCATAAGAGGTAGAGGAAGCTTACCTGTGAAAACTAGTAGGCACCATCTCTGGGGATTCCTGCTGCCAGGTAAGGTTTGGCTTTTCTTCTTCTCCGTGTTGCCTCTCTTTCCTGGGAGGGTGCCGTGCAGCCGGGCTCGTGGGGGAGCAGTGTCCTGCGTCCCCCAGCCCAGCGAGGGCAGCTCCTGTGCCTGTGGCTGGCACGCAGCGAAGGCACGGCTCAGGAGGCTTTGCTGCCCGCTGGAGGAGTTTCCAGAGGGGGGAAGGAGGGTTCCTCGCTGTTTGCATGAGTGGAGGGGCAGTGCAGGAGCTGCCTGGAGGTGCTGAATGCCTGCTCTGTCCCCGGAGCCGGGCAGCAGGCACAGGTGCACGTGCCAGCCCTCGGGACGCTGCCGCTGCCACCCCAGCTGTGCCACAGGTGAGCTGCCGGCCGTCGTGCTTTTGGTGGGATGGAAAGCAGGGCCGCCAGAGAGGGCCCCCACGGCCCAGGCAGCTGGAGCTGGAGTGGAAGGAGGGGTCTGAGCCCCAGCTGTGAGCCCAGGGGACAGTCAGGGACAAGGTGCGAGCAGCTGCTGGACCCTCCCAGCTGTTACAGGTGGGATGGAGCCCAGCTGCAGGGGATGGCCATCGACTCTTCAAAAGGGCTGGGCACAGAGGGAGAGGCAGTGGGATAGTCCTGAACACTGGGGAGTGTTTTGGTTCCTAGAGCTTGATGGCAGTGACAACAGGGACGAGCGTCTGTGGGTGGGGATGAGTGGCAAGGCCAGCAAGGCAGATGTCATGGAGGGAGTGTGCCAGAAACACAGCAGAGCAGAGAGGAACTGAGGCCCAGGAGGCTCCTGCTGCTGTGTGTGGAAGAAAACTGCCTGACACAGGTGGTGGCAGAGCCCAGGAGGGCAGGGGTCCCCCCGGAGCTGTTGGTGGACTGAGAAGGACTGGCAAGAGATGTGGCATTTGCTGGCTGTCTAGGGCACAGTGATCATGAAATGACAGGGATGTAATTCTTGGAGGAGCAAGCTCAGCCAACTGCCTCTCTGGACTTCTGGAGGGAAGGCTTTGGCCCGTTTAGGAAAGTGTTTGACAGAGTTCCTTGGGAGGCAGCTCTGAGAGACAGAGGGCTCAAGGAAGGCTGGACACCCTTCAAGAAAGAATCCTGAAACGTGCAGGAGCAGGCCAATGGGATCGTGGCAGGTATCAGCAATAGTGTGGCCAGCACACCACGGCAGTGATTGCCCCCGGTACCAAGCACCGGTGAAGCCACACCTCAAATCCTGTGTCCAGTTCTGGGCCCTCTTCCAGGACACTGAGGTGTTGGGATGTGTCCAGAGAAGGGCAGTGGAGCTGGGAAAGGGTCCAGAGCCCTTCAGGGTCTGTCAGGAGAAGCTGAGGGAGCTGGGGGGGTTTACCATGGAGACAAAGAGGCTCAGGGGAGACCTCATCACTCTCTACAACTCCCTGGCAGGGGCTGTAGTGAGGGGTCAGGCTCCTCTCCTGAGCAACAAACCGGGGGCCAAGAGAGAACAGATTCGGGTGGCACCAGGGAGGTTTGGATTGCATGCCAGGGAAGCATTGGAAGGGGCTGCCCAGTGAAGTGCTCGAGTCACCATCCCTGGAGGTGTTTTTTAAAAGATGGGTGGATGTGTCGCTCAGGGAAGGAGTTTAGTGGTGGACCTCTCAGTGCTGGGTCTACAGATGGACTGGATGGTCTTAGGGGTCTTTTCCAGCCTGAACAATGCTATGATTAGATTTTCCTGGCATTCCTGCCATGTTTGGAAAGGAAATGCTTAGACATTCTCTGTCCTCATTTTCTATGTCACCAGAGCAATATGGTATTCCAGATAGGGTAACAACCTGAGGCCATCACTGTGCCAAATTCAGTAAAAAACCATCCTTACCAGCCAGGTATTTCCTTGGATAATCCCCCACCTCCCACTGGAACTGGCAGTCTGTTAGGAACACTCCCAGTATAACACTGACAGTGCCAGAAGTATGTCAGTGACAAATTTGTGGTCACAGTGAAACAGGCCTGTGCATCCTGGTCTCACTAAAGAGGAAGGATCCAAACTCATATTCCACTTGGTCGTGGTTCCCCCGGGTGCATTCCTCTGCACTCTGTCTTGTGTTAAAAGTTTCCATCAGAGGCATTGTCAGGGCAACCAAAGGGATGCTCTGAGACATGGCTGAGGTGAAAACCACCGACCTCCTTAAAGCCATGGCTCAAGAGCAGCTGGGGATGGGTTCAGACCTGGAGAGCCTGCGTGGACACCAGGCCTTCCCTGCCCTCCTCAATTTGACAGCCAGACAATCAGTGTTAACAATTTTTTGTTGCAGCTCTGCTGTCTGTTTGAGGTTTGTTTCAGCTCTGTTTCAAGCTTGCATGCTGCTGGCAAGCATCAGCTTATCAAGTTTATCATATTCCACCCCTACACCACCAGAGAATTTTTTTTTTTTTTTGGTGTTCTGACCAATCCTGCATGTGTGGAGCAGTGGAGGAGAGCCTCTACACCTCTGTCACACCTTCCCTGGCTTGGAAGGTGCTTTGCTCAGAGATAAGGACAATTCATTTAGCTGCAGTGCATCTGGTTTCCTTTTGCAGGTTTTGGGGTTTCTTTCATTCCAAAACGGCTGTAAAATACTCAGAGTGTTTCAAACCCTGTGGCAGAGGCTATCTGATGTGCTCACGTGGCAGCACACCTTGTGTGATTGTCATAAAAGAGTTTTTCCTCATGCCAGTCCTGCGAGGCGCTTTCCCCACTGTACAGGTCCAAAAGTGGCATGGAGAGAGACTGTGTGACTTTTCCCAAGTCATCAAGAAAATCAGAAGCAGAACAGGAGTAGGTGCAGTAAGTGTTCAGCAAAAACAAAAAAAAAAAAAACCCAAACAAACAAACAAAGCAAAAAAACCCAAAAAACCCCCCCAAAAAAACCAAACAAAAAAAAAAATTAATTGTGAAAAAACTCTATAGTCCTTAGTATTGATAAGGAAATACATTAGAGTTGCTGTCAGGCCAGCATGAAATGCAAATATTTCTCTTGCATGGAGTCATACTTTTTATTTTAAATGATGGAGAGATCTCAGTGAAAATTTTGGTGCCACAAGGAAAGTTCTTTTGTCTTACTCATATGAGAACAGAGCCTAGGAGCAAATCTTAGCAGCCAGAGATATATTTTTGTTATTTTCACTTGTATTTCTGGTAAAACAAGTGCCTGTTTGGGAAGCCATGAAAACACATCTATCCAGAGGTACACACATATACATAAAACCATACATATTTTTCACTTAATAAGATCTGTGTCTTCAGACAAACGTGAAAGAATAGGAACTTTTCCTATGCATATTTTCAGGCAGCAGTTCTGTAAAACATGGGACTGCCTAAAAGTGGACACAGAAGCTGATTTCATAAATATTTTCAGATCTGATTTAGAGATTGAAATTAAGAACAAAGTACTGCAGTATGTAACTAGAGATTTAAGAATTGCTGATATCTTTTGTTCTCCAAGTGCTGTATTTAGGTTTTCTTTACTTCTTTGTATTTACCTGCAAAGAAGCAAATTCACATTTTTTCCTGAAACAATTGACCACTGAGCCCTAAGACTCTATGTAAAATGGTAAAGGGAACTAAACCTCTTTATTCTTGTGTAACTCATTAGCTAACATCAGACGATTAGAGCTAATGTTTCCATCTAAAACAATTCAAGTGCCTCATTAACGGGGATAGATTTCCTTTGATCTAATTACTTAATGTCCCAGATATATGGGAAATTCAGAGATCAGCGCTGAGAAATCCCTGCAGACCCGGTCACATCTAGAAACGTGAATTTACGTGTAGGCTTCAGAAATGTTGTTTAAAATTATAATGAGCCTTGTTTAGTCGGCTGGCAATGCTTGGTCAAATGTCGAATGAAATCACGTTGATGATAGCTGGGGAATGAAGATGATGGCTGTTTGCTGAGTATGATTTAATCCCCATTATTATAGGCAAGTGGATTGCAAATTTCCATAATTAAACATCCAGTGCACTGCTCGGATTCTGTTGTAAAGTTTGGTAATTGCTGTTGTTGGGAAAACAGTCCAGCGGGGTGTTGCTGTCACATGATGAGCTTTTGAGGCTGAGCTAATAGGATGCCCTTTTAAAGTGTTCTCCATGTTTCCTGCTTTAGAGACAGAGGATACCATCATGGAGACTTCATCAAAAGAGCATACTCACTTTTTCTCAAACAACTCGACAGTCTTGCCCGTGGACCGATCTTCATTCAAATCCGAATCATCCGCGTCCAAGGAAAAGCAGTCGTGTTGTGGAGGTATAAAGGTAGAGTAAGAGGTTTTGAATATTCCAGTAGGGACTTAGAAAATNTTTTTTTTTTTTTTTTTTTTTTAATGAATTATCCCTTTTCAAGTTCTGATTATGTCATGCTGAGTCAGTGTGAAATTATTAGAGATATTTCTAAGGCACAAGAAAATCTTCTTCAGATCTGTATTTGCCTAGCGTTTGGCAGTCATCAAATATAATTTCTTGGACGAGGCTAGCACGCTATGAGATTTCAAGACCCATCCTAGAAAAGTCCCTCTATGTTCCCTGCTGCTCCAGCTGAAGTTGTGAACTGGCAGCACAGACAGCTATCAGTACAGATTGCTTTTCAGGACAAGCTATTGGGCTCTCTGAAGAAATTTATTATTTTAATTCTAAATATCATTGAACGATTTTAATTAATTATATAGATTTATTATTTTATTGCGGTCCCTGTGTTCCGAGCACAGTGTTACTAAAGCCTTATTGCAATATTGGAGAGAACTCTGCACGAGGTGACCTTGGGATGAAACTGCAGGAGTATTCCCACGTTACCTGCTCCTCTCTCACCACCAGAAGTTCTCCCTGGAGGGGATGGGAGGTCCCTGCCTTGATCCTCCCGTGGAGCTGTGCCTGCCTGCACCTTGGAGGAGCATTGCTCCCTGCTCGGGGCACAGCAGCCAGGACAGAGCTTTTCCTGCTGCCTCCACCTGATCTCCAGGATGCTCACACTCTCCTGGGTGAGGTCTCAAAATCACCATTCAGTGGTGACATGACTGGAGTTACACAGAAAATGAGTGCCCAGCCTTGCCCCGTACTTTTCATCGTGCCCAGTCTTTATTTCTGTTGGTTTTTTTCCCCTCACTCAAACACATGTGTGCTTTCAAATATTAATGCAGCTCCCACTGGCTTGAGCAATAGCTGCCCCTGAAGTCTATAAATTTTGAATGGTTTTGTTATGAAATAGAATATGAGTTGTACTCAATAGATTTTGCACCATAATACAAGTCTATCATTGCTTCTCCATTTGCTACAGTGATAATCCAATCCCCTCGATGAATAAAACTCCAGTCACAGATTAGCCAGTCAGGAATCAGCTTATTAGCTGCAGAAATAGAAAAGCAGTAATATTTCAGCTGAGTTTCTTTCTCTTTAAAGAAGTTGTGTCTTCTGGGAAGACTGATCTAACTAATGTATTCCTGTAGGAACTTAGAAAACCCGAACTAACCCTTTTGGAATTCTGATTAGGTCTTGCTTTAATAATGAAATTATTAAAGATATCTCTAAGTCTGCCTCAGATTTTGCCTAACGTTTTAAGAAAACAACATGCGGATGCAACAGGTTATTTTTACCAATTATCAACCTTCATTATCAACCTTCCTATGTCTTAAAATTGCTTTTATTATCCAGACAGGTCTGGTGAAATATCTACTTTAAAGCACTGACAAACCATAGGAAAATGTGAAACCAAGTTTCTGTCCTGCCCCTAAATCTGGAGTGTCTTTCCATCGCTGCCCACCTGGGACAGTTGCAAACCCAGTTAAAAAATTTGTGCCAAACACATTCAGAAGCATTTCAAGTTGTAGTTTACCTACGCAATTTTCCTGTTTAAAAAAAAAAAAAAAAGTCGTTTCACATTGCTGTTTCAAATCCTAGGGCATAAACATATAGAAAATATAAAATATTATGAGAATATTTGCACTAGAGAGTTCTTGGAGAGGTGCTGCTGTAGGAAAAAAGAACCAGGGAGGGGTTGTATGTATTTATTTATTTACCCACAACTGTTTCTGAACCAGCCCTGGATAAAGTGTACTGAGCGTGACCCGGGGCTGTATTTGAACCTCAACACAAGAATTTGCATTGAGCAGCGATGCTATTCCCGCTGTGCCTTGTCAAATGAAGTGTTGTAAGGAGATTTGGCCTGGGGGTGAGCACACTGCTCCGAGCACCTGCTTACCGGGAGTGGGATTGTCAGAGAGGATCAGGGAGCAGCAGAGGCTTCTAGAGATCCCTCTGAACGAAACCTGAACGTGTCTGTCAATCTCATAAACTCAGCTGGGCTGCTCTCAGCGAGGCGAGAGATCTGCAGAGCTCATGGTGAGGACCTGCACCTCGGAGCAGCCCTCATCCTCCTGATGGATGCTGGGGGAAAGGGCTCAGCCTGTGCCTTTGAGGTGTTTGCCAAGGGGAGAAGATAAACTGGACGTTGTCCAATGTGAACAAACAGATGCTGATTGTTTATTTCACACAAATTATTGTTATGCAGTTTTTCAGACCTCGTGTCTGACTCCAGTTGATCAATAGTTTTCTTGCCAATTACTCTGTTGGTCAGTAAGAGGTATTTACTTGTCTATCAAACCTTTCTATTCTTGGTCAGCTCTTACTCAGGTGTTCCCTGACTGCCATGACACAGACTCCTTGTTTAGTGCAGGTGCAGTTGTTTTTCACCCAGGAATAATTTGTTGTCAATTAACCTCATTCTCGGGATGGCTTTCACCTGGGAACTCACAAACCACTCAGCTGCACACAGCAGTGCCAAGCCAGCTGTTAACTTAGCACAGCAAAGCCTGATTTTATCAGGCCTTTCTTTTAATACCCATCTTCCTCTAAAAACATTCTCACACCAAAGCACTGGGAAGGGAGCTGGAGTTTGATTTCCAAAGCCCACTCCTGATTCAGAATGCTAAAACAGAGGCAGTGAAAAAAAAAACAAAACCTGCCTCTGCAAAACAAAAGGAGGGGAGAAGGTTGTTCCCAGGGTGCACTCTGAGGAAAATGCATTTATTGGAGATTGCAAGAGATCTTGTAGGGGAAGGATGAGCCTGGAAGAGAATTGCCTGGCAGGTTCATCTCACAGAACATGCAATGTATTTAAAAAGGTTCAAATCTCACCTCCCCACCAAGCTGCACCTAGGGTTTACTCATTTGGTTACTGTGTAAGATACAAAAGAGAAAATCACAAGTTTCTGTCTTTCAGCAGAGCAGCAGCTTTGGCAGCCACCTGCCAAAATTAGCAATGAAATTGGCAATGCTTGAGAATTGAATTCACGTTGTGTGAATATTGCTCATAAGATATGAACAAATCAGTAATCTAGCAATTTCTTAATAAGAAATAGGAGAAATATTGATTTGGCTACTTGGCAAAAGAAGAGGTAGGAATGCAGAACTTGTTTAAAAATAATCTGCCTGATTTTAATCACTGTTCATTTTTTTTCCCCCACAGATATTTCTTGGTGCATTGTCTTTTGTTTAT
Organism: Regulus satrapa; assembly: GCA_013396955.1. Lineage (NCBI taxonomy): Eukaryota > Metazoa > Chordata > Aves > Passeriformes > Regulidae > Regulus > Regulus satrapa. The sequence continues at coordinate 163,500 of VWZN01019033.1, forward strand.
TTTGCTAAAGCACTGTCAGGAAGTTATCTAAAAAGTACTATCACACAAATAGAAAGAAGATTTGACATCCCTTCCTCTTTGGTTGGTGTTATTGATGGAAGTTTTGAAATTGGTATGTGCTGTAGAAACCCATTTTTATTTTCAGAAAAAAAGAGTGATGCAATTTGTTGTGCAGAATGATTGTATGAATCTCCCTGAACCATCAAACTGAGCAAGATTCACCTAGTGAAAAAAAAAGTGGGACTATCAGTATGATTATATTCAATAGGATGAGGTTGCTAATACAAGCAATTCAGCATAGAGATTTAAAAAAAAATATGTAATTGATAAGCTGAGCATGTGGCTCATTCATACTAATGGACATTTGGAGTGCTGAATGAGAATTTGCCTGCAGAAATCCATTTCCCCCACCAGGGTTTGTCTTTTGTGATTTATTAAGCATCAGGAGGACAAACCTCGAACTGTAATCTGCATTTCTTGTCTGGTCCCTCTCCTTCCCTCTCACACTAAGGTTTCCAGCATCTCTTACAATTTCAGATTACTGAATTTATCTCAGGGGTGCTCAGTGGACTGTGGCACCCACAGCAATTAAATCTTAGCCTAAGTGTATAAAACTCAGTTTGATTCCTCCTTTTGTCTGCGTTTCTGGTTATTTCAGAATATTTCTTCAGCTGGCAGTCTTTCTCCTCTTTTCCAGCTGTTTATCCAAAGGTTTATGGTTTTCCTATCCCAGAAGACATTGGGCTCCTGTAGAATACCTGGATAGAAGGAGAAAGACCAGCCCCTCTTTCCCTGAAATCACTGCCTGTACTACCTGCTAGGAATTGTTATTTTAGGGGATCTCTTATCAACAAGAAGTAAAACTCCATTTTCCTTCTGCACTCTCAAAGGGAACCTCCTAATCATAATTCTAGTGAGCTACTTTGGAGCAAAGCTTCACAGGCCAAGAATAATTGGAGCAGGCTGCTTAATTATGTCAGCTGGAACATTCCTAATCGCAATGCCCCAGTTCTTCATGGGACGGTAAGTGCAAAGTGATCAGTGCTTTCCTGCTGGGCTCTGCACACTCACTGGCAGCTCACTAAAATGTTTAGGCCTAGATTATGAAGGTAGAAATAGACATATGGGGATGTGGTCAATTTTTTTTTTTTTTTTTCCCCCCGGGGAAAAGGTTTATTACTGTAGCGAAAATAATTTAACATGTGTACTATTTTCAGTTGTAATCAGCTTTTTTTTTTT
>VWZN01019033.1:164765-194636 GCA_013396955.1 Regulus satrapa
TTTTTTGTTAGTCTCCGATCTTGACATTAAAAAAACATTTTGATGTGGTTTAGGAATCATTGAAATGTCAGTAAGGAAGTGGTGAATAAACTCAGGAAGACAGTCTGAGTACCAGCCACAAGCCAGAGGATACACCAGTGACTGAAAATACCTTAGTCCAAATTCGTGGATGTAGCAGAGCAAAGGGTCTGTTAAACTGAAATGAATTACTGACACAAAAAGAACCATGGACATCTGCAGTATAAAGAGAGCTCCTTTTATCCCCTGGGAACGACCACTGCCAGTGGATCCAGGTGGATTCATATGGATGCAGATGAAATTTGCACTTAAGTGCTGTAGTGTATAGCTGGTAATTACACACCTGATTGCTTTTTCTTATCAGTACTCATGAATAAACACAACTGTCTTTTGTGAACAGATACCGGTATGAAAGATTCCCTTCCACCATCAATTCCACTGTTAGCCTCTCTCCATGTCTGCAGGATAAGAGCCAAACTCCCCTCTCAGCCTTGGAGAAATCTCCAGCAAAAATAAACGCAGGTGAGAATGAATCCCTGTTAAATCTTGGGGCTCACTATCCTTAATGCTTCCCAAATCTTTCTGTCAGGGGATCCCGGTTTTGGTTACAAGGAAGTGGAAGAGTTTTCTAAAAAGGGATGTGGTGACAAATTTATAAACCCAGCAAAACTGCAGAGGGACAGCTCCTGCTAGAGATTTGTCTGCCTTAAGCTGTTTCACAGTTTTCCTACTGTTTCTCCCACAACAGGAGTATTTTAGAAGCCCTGAGCTTCCAGTGTCAGACTGTTCCTATAAACACATCTCTTGTTATGTGCACAGGGTGTGAAAAGGAAGCAGGCTCTTCCATGTGGATCTACGTTTTACTGGGAAATCTTTTGCGTGGAATAGGTGAAACCCCAATCCAGCCCCTGGGAATTACATACATCGATGATTATGCCGTTGAAGAGAATGCTGCCTTGTATATTGGTAAAATAAATAATTTTTTCTTTCTCCTGATGGGTTTTTCCCCAGACAAAACTGAGTCATTCTCAATAATGGAATGAATGTTTTTGAATTAACTTGCCCTGATTGTTTTGTTTGCATAATTTCCAATATTAAAGTTTATTTAACAGTCATGTACACTCAAGGGACCAAAGTTCCCATTTAATTATACCAGCACAGTTCCATTATCCTAATTTGGTGAAAGAATTTGACCTTGGGTTCCTGCTGTTACCTAATCCTCCTAATTCTTCTGGATGTGCACTGCTGAGCCTCTGCGCACATTCAGTTCTCTGGAAAGTGATAAAAACAGGCACTCTCTTAAGCACTTAAAGAAGAATTTCAGTGGCCACTCAAAACATCCCCTCCAGATTCGTGTAGGATTATGAAAAATAGTCCTGAAGCTTTAGAAAGTTGGGCTCACTGTTTGCTTATGTCCATTGTCTGATCACTGCAAGTTCACCTGAAACATTACCAGAAATTCCTGTCTCCTCAGCTTCTGCTCTTGATGAGTTTCCAGCCAGGCAAAAGGCAAAAAAAAAAAAAAAAAAAAAAAAATCCAATTCTCTCTGTAAAAGAGTCAGTCTTCCCAGATTTCTAGGTGAATTTTTCCAGATTCAATGTACTCAGAAAGTTTGGCTGAGGGCGCATTGAAACATATTACCAGTGGAAACCAAGCAAAGTGACTTCTCAGCCTAGCCAGGGCCTGCCTCAACTTAAAGTGATCAGTTAACTGCAAAAAATGGCATCTGCTTCCCAGTTACTTTAATGTTGTCAGCTAAAGCATTTCTAGCAATTGAATATTGGTGCTGCTATTGAGTTTAGACCATTTACATGACACTTTTTTTCCTTCAGGCTGAATTTAACTCTTTGACTGGAAAAAAACATAAAAAGTGTCATCGCCGTGGGCAAAACTTTACTGATGACTTTTATTCTTCTTCTTGAAAATATCTCAATTTGTGTAGCTGCATCTCTTGCTGCCCATCACGTGCCATAATCTGCTGTTAGATGCAGAAGGGCCAATGGCCTTTTCAGCTCAGGAGTGTAAGAGTGTCCTGTTTTCTGTTCCAGGCTGTGTCCAGACAGTCGCGATTATAGGGCCAATATTTGGCTTCCTCCTGGGATCCCTGTGTGCCAAACTTTACGTTGACATTGGCTTTGTAGACCTGGGTAAGTCAGAACACTCTGACTTTAAAAATCCTTTTTTAGGGCAAGATCTCTCAGGTTATCTCCTAGGCACGAGGGGCTAGCAGGGGTAGAGTAGGCCCTTCATGGAATGCAAGGCCGGCAGCAGAGTGGTGGTCCATGCAGAACAGGCTGGCAAGAAGGATGGGTGTCGAGGAAGAAGGAGGTCTGACTCTTCCTCAGCCCCAGCAGATCTGCAGCAGGTGCCTCCAAGAGCTGCCCTGGTAAGGAGGCTCTGGGGAGATAATGGGAAACAGGACTGAGGCTCAGGATCCTCCAAGTGCTTTTTTAACATCCTGCTGTCGCCTGGGAAAGTGGTTTGGCAGTGGGTACCAAGTCTCCTGACTGCCTTCCTTCTGAGAAAACAGCAAGGAAAAAAGAAAAAAAAAAACAAAACAGGAGGAAAACAGGTTTTTCCTGGGTCTTTTGTGCAAAAGAGCCTGACTGGGAGCAAGTGAGGGGCAACACGGACTGCTCCCCTGCAGGTCCTTGCAGCATCTCTGGGGATGTGCAAGTGGCACAGCAGGGTCAGGGCTGGGCTGCTGCTGTGCCCCAGCAACCAGCAAGTCCTCAGCAAGCCCACAGCCACTCCTGTCAGACGCCCAGAGTGACACAGAGCGCAGCTAAACCTGGCAGGGTGGGGATGGAAAATCCCTGCAAGACCTTATTAGCAGCAAATATTCTCAAAACGTGTTTGCTTGTTTCTTGCAGACAGCGTCACGATTAGCCCCAAGGACGTGCAGTGGGTGGGAGCGTGGTGGCTGGGGTACCTGATAGCTGGGGTGATCAGCGTGCTGGCTGGCATCCCCTTCTGGTTCCTGCCCAAGCACCTCCCCAAAGCTGAGAGCAGGAAGGACTCCAGCACCTCTTCTGAGCACTCCAAGTTCATCACGGAGGAGGACAAGGACCAAGGCACATCCTACTGGCACCAAGCGAAGCTTGCCGAGATGGCAAAAGGCAAATCACTTGAGTTTTCCTCCTGACTGTTGAGTTTTTCTCTCAAAGGCTTTTAGACTCCCAACATTTTATACTTTCTGAGTCCCTATGTTAATGGTCTCAGAATTACGTTTTTTCTCTCAGGTTTCACTCTTGAACTCAATAGCACACACAAAAAAGTCTCTTCAGGGTTCCCTGGCCTTGCTATTTCATGAGAATGTCTTTGGCTCAGATTTGTAAAATAGCAATAGTGGCCCAGCACATATCGTGAAGCTCTGCAATTTTTAAAATTTTTTTTTTTCTCATATAGTGATTGTTGCAGAAGTAGTGCTCAAAAGAAAACCAACCCTCAGTTTTTTGCTAATTTTTTTTTTCCTGTAAGTTTTCTCATTAGGGAGACATGGACAATATCTGATCAGAATGGGCACAGACCAGCTACAATATTAGAGCAGGCTGTCTGGATTTAGACAGGAGCTGGTTTGCACAATTGCATTTCCTTGGCTGTGCCTTGCCAAAAGCATCTTCCCTCAGAATCTGTACCTCAATGGATCTGTGCTTACTGTCAGCTAAATTAAGCTGAACAGTGCTGGGGCTGTTGAGGACACGTAGGAACCAAATCATTCCTAGTTTATGATGGCAATAAGGTATTTAAAACAAGATATTCTATCTGGGAAATCGATGCTCAGTGTTTGTCTCCACTGTTCTCCATGCAGAAATGAGGGAGCTGTTAGGAGCATCATGGAACTTCACGGGTTCCCTCTGAAATGTTTTGCACTTTTGGGGTTTTTTGGAAGGTGCACACAGGTTGTAAAGCATTACTCACAGAAATTATTATCACTCTGGCCTGCTTGTTATTTCTGCTGTTTTGTCTTGCAGACTTCTTGCCATCACTGAAGAACCTCTTTGGGAATCCCGTTTACATTCTGCATTTGTGTGCAAGTATCATTCAGTTCAATTCTTTAATTGGCATGGTGACATATAAGCCAAAGTATATTGAACAACAGTATGGGCAGACATCTTCAAAAACTAACTTTGTTATAGGTAATGCTATATCTGTTTCTTGATATTTTTAAGTGGACATTCTAGGAGTGGCATATACATGTAGGAAAAAAATGTAAATTTCTTTTAGGGTATGTTCATTTCTTCTTCCTTTTCTGGCTTTAAGTAATAGCTCGTAGAAGGTAAGTTATTTCATTTCTGCTTCAGCACTAAATAACTGAGTTTATCTATGCAAGAGTTACTGTAAAAGTATATATTATTTGATCTCTTAATTGCCATTTATCTGGAAATTTGAAAAGTAATATATGGACCATCCAAGAAAAAAACTGAGAAAACGGTTCACATAAATTTATCATCAGCCAGATCTGCTGCCTTGATGGCTTCCCATTTATTTCAAGAAACAGATGATTGGTTCAGTGGCTGCTGTTGGTGACTCTCTGAAGAGACTGGTGCTAAATTAAAGAAAGCCAAGTCATATCCCAAGCTGTCCCACACGGCACAAGTGAGAGAAGCTGCTTCAGCCTTTGGGTGCAGAGATCACCATTTCTGTAGCTGCCTTCAGGAGCGTGGACTTGGCTGCCCAGTTGCTGAACCTGCATGTGGGGTTCAGCTCCAGAGCTCCAGGGCTTCAATAGCATTAAGCAGCAAAGAGGTTTACATCTACCCAACCCAGAGGGAGCTGCCTTGTTGCAGGGCAGCATTAGTTGCACAGCAACAGAGGTATATACATGCAGAAAAGCTGCAATGATCCACTGTGCTATGTTAATTCCGTTCAAGATAGAAGCTGGAATTTCCTGGCACGAAACTCCTCAAAGCAAGGAGAAATCTTCAAGTGTAGTTGATGGCCAAAGAAAGTCCAGAAAACAATCCCTACATTCAGTATAGTACTTCTCATTGTATTTAAAGATTTTCTGGAGCTAAGCTTTCAGGTATGTGCAAACTGAGTGAGGATTAGGAACCATTTGATTTCTCTGAGCATAGGGACTATATCCAAGAGAGAGTATCACAGATGGCTTGGTTAGGGAAGGATCCTGCTGCGTGGCTATCCCTACAACGAGGTGATTTTTATTCCTCCTTTTCCTTCCTCTCCCAATCCATCCTTCCTAAGAAACCTAGGGCTGACTCAAACTCACAGTGTTTACTTCTCTTTCACAACCTCTTTTTCTTCTTCTGTTTAAAAAAAAAAATAAAATTCTATCACAATCTCTGATATATATCAAAATTGTCAGAGCAATTTGAAGCACAAAAAAACAAAAAACAAAATTAAAAGGCAGGTCTTGCTTCGGCTTTCATAGCATTAGATAAAACTAAATTTGTCCTTTAGCAATTGGCAGATGACTCTACTGACAAACTTATAGTGGAAAAAAACCACCTAGCTTAAGAAATTGGAAGAACGTTATCTAAACTTTGTCCAAAATCTCTCTGTCAAAGAACCAGCAAAGAAGCATGTCCTTGGGAGTAAGCTTTTCAAAGCTGTCCCAGCACCTTTGTAACACTCCAAGGATCAGTTTAAGTCTGGACATAATAAAATGCCCTGGTTGAAGATCTTTTATTATTTGTTCCTTCATCTGATGGCTGCAGCTGTTTTTGAGGCTGACAAGGTTAGTCCATTGAGGTGGGTTTTTAAATTAATACAGATTTTTCTGTTTGATTTCAGGTCTTATTAACATTCCTGCTGTGGCCTTTGGCATATTCTCTGGCGGACTGATCATGAAAAAATTCAGGATCGGTGTTTTAGGGGCCGCAAAGCTTTCCTTGGGATCATCCTTCTTTGGTTTCCTCCTGCTGCTCTCTCTGTTCGCCATGGGCTGTGAGAACTCGGACGTGGCCGGGCTGACCGTGTCCTACCACGGGTACGTGGGAAGGCAGAAAGGGCTGCTGCAGACCAAACCCCTTCCCCATTTCATTTCACAAAGTGCATATTGTTGAAAAGAGAGTGGCTGGCCTGAATGTGCTTCCCAGAAATTTGACTCAGATCGGTGGAAAACGCTCCATCCCAGCGGGTGTTGTGTCGTGACCCTCTCATGATTACGGCATAAACCAGTGGGGTTTATGTCACAAGTGCAGATTACTTTTCTGATTACTTTTTAATTACTATTGCCATGGGACCCATCCTTTGAGCCCAGTGACTCCTGGAAATGTGAGTAGCTCAGCAGGGGGGGAGGAGATTCAATTAATTGTTTCTTGCCTTTTTGTGCCGCTGAACAATGAATGGCATTTAGTAGCCTTTGAACTCAACACTTCAGGATTCGTGGATTAACCATGATGTTAACCATGAGGTACACCTGAGGTGAACATTTTTGCCCATGCTACTACTGTAAAATGAACGTTTTGGGAGGAGTTTCCAGCGTTGACTCACAGCAGCTCTGGTAGCTGCTCCACCGGTGTCTGATGGCTGAATTTGGCAGAGAGCTGTTGTGCAAGGTATCCAGACACTCTGCTTGGGTGAATCCCATTCTGATACATTCCTTGCTAACTTCTACCATTTCCAGGAGTAGCTAAATCCCTTCTTTGCCACTTGCCTAGTTGTGTTAAAAGTGCATAAGTAAAACCTTAGAAAATCAGAGAAAATGCATGAATAGAAATTGCTGGTTGCCCCCCTAAGTAAAGTAACTACTCCCAGTAGGCAGTGTGATAGTGTGGAAACCTTTGGATAACAGAGAAATAATCGTTTACACTGCTGTGTGGATGTGAAGAGACAACCTTTGAAGGGCTGCAGAGAGAAGGTCTGGCAGAGAGGTGCTCGTGGTTTCCTCCCCATCTGCTGGGCAGCACCTTAGCAATTCTCTTTCTCCACAGAACCAAACCGATGGCCGACGAGGAGCAAGCCCTGTTTTCAGAGTGCAACTCGGACTGCTCATGTTCCAGGAACGACTGGGACCCCATCTGCGGGGAGGATGGGGTCACCTACGTGTCCGCGTGCCTCGCGGGCTGCCGGGCCTCCAGCGGCAGCGGCAAGAGCACCGTAAGGCAATTGGCATTATTTCACAGTTCATCACTCCTGCTGATACACCCCGCTCTGTCCGAGCAACTGGGCTTCACCGTAAGGCAATTGGCATTATTTCACAGTTCATCACTCCTGCTGATACACCCCGCTCTGTCCGAGCAACTGGGCTTCACCTGAACATCCTCTTCAGCCCCGAACCCCTCAGGGTTTTTTAGCAATCTGCCACACACATTTAGAATTTTCTCACTTGCTGTTGCCAGCAGAAATCACAAGCAGAAAATTTTGGAGACTTTTTTTTTTTTTTTTGGGGCTATCAAAACTGTAGGAAAAAAAAACCCTAATAACTAGATTCATCAACAGTCAATACTTTATAATTTTCTCCTTCATTGAATAAGCCTTTTGCTTTGGTAAAACATTTCCCACTTTGGACTCAAACTTTCAGTCATCCAGAAAGGCATGATGTGCAATTCCTAAACATCCACTTCTCCACCCTTTAGGTTATCATACACTTTTGCCTGCTCTCTTCCAGGTATTTTTCAACTGCAGCTGTGTGGGAACCTTTGAATCTTCACAAAACTCCTCAGCTGTGGTGGGACCGTGTCAAAAAGGAAATGAGTGTCCCAAAATGTTTCTGTATTTTCTAGTAATATCAGTTATCACTTCATACACTTTGTCAGTAGGTGGCACACCCGGATACATACTGCTTCTAAGGTAAGGAATAATTTCTGCTAATTCTGCCAAATGTTTTCAGAGTGATTGGACACATGACTGGTAGTCCCTCCCCTCCTGGCATTCCTGATATTGGGAAACGTTTTGCAGCTATGCAAGGTGGCATATTCCATATAATTGCTCTCTCCCAGATTTTTCTCCTTGTTTTAACAATCATTGTAGCATGAGATTTATTTTTTTCCTCCTGTGATAATCACAGATTTATTGAATGCTTGTCCCAATGCATATTTAATTGCTGGAACTATTTGTCCATCACTGTAAGCTTTGAAGCTAATTTTAACAAGTGCAAAAGGCATTTAGTACTACAAGTGCTTAATCTGGATTTTTGTCAGCTACTTGCAATTTTTGGATTCCAAATCCTGCTCAGCTCTGTTTTGGAAACCTTTCTTTCTCAGTTCCTTTCCCCAAATCATTTCCAGATGGGCACATTCTACTTCTCAAACAAAACAACAGTAAATCCAGTCTAACTAATCTTCGGTATTATAGCTGTGTTTTCGTGCTCCCAAATTCTCTTTGTTTTTTGAATTACATTTTCTGGACCAGGCCCTGTCTCGTTGCTGGTATCTTTGTACCACACGGGCAATGCCAGTGTTAGAACTGGCTGAACATAGGCCATATGGAAAAACCTAAATAAGGAAATGTGACTTCAGCCACGGTTCCATCGCAGCCCTTGAACCAGAATAACTATTCCCACAGAGACTTTCAGAAATGGCTGAGGGGAGGCTCCTTCTCCACGGCCCTGCACAGACACTGCCAGTGAGGTGCTGCACAGCTTTCCTCATATCCCCTGCAGGGCTGGAAAACCACGCAGCATCTCTCTCTCCCCAGGGCTCACCCCAGGAACAACCACCCCGTAATCCATTCTAGACCCTTTTTACTGAAGCTTCTGCACAGCTGAACTGTCCTTGCGCCAAGATGAGGATGATTCATGAGCGGAGAGCTCGCAGCAAAGCCTTCAGGGTTTATTCCAGATTGCTCTCTGTGGTTGCTTCTGGCACGTTGGATCAATACGGGCACAGAGCGATGCAGGGATGCAGCTCCCTCCCCCTTTCCCTCTTCATGGTGCCTTGCTTCTGTCCATCAGACATATGGTGAAAAATGTACAGATCTGGTACCACACAGGGCCCCAAAACTGTGATAGCCATGCTCAACCTCCTGCTTTCTCCTTGTTTCCACTGCATAAAAAACTGAGTGTTTGGGAGATGCTCATAACTGGGCACGTACAAGCTTAAATCACAAGGAGCTGCCTGCCCTTCTCAGCCCTAAGGATTTTTTTCTTGGGGGTCTTACTGCTTAATCAATGTAGTTAGAAAAGCTTAGAAAGGTTTTCAGTGACAATACTAAACCACTTTGTTAAATGAAATCACCAGAACGGTTTTATTGGTCCTGCTCCAATGCTTTTATTGCTGGTGAAAATCATTTTATTTGAGAGACATTTAACTGAAACTGAGAAGTTATGAGTTTTTGTGCTGCATTGAAGGCATCTACCTTTGATCTGCAGCTAAATGAAACATGTTTCTGTAAGTTCAATCCTTTTTTTCTTTTTTTTTTTTTTTTTTTCTGCACTGCACTGCAAATGACCTGTGGGCACAATTCCACTTTAAGCTCATGCTTATTACTTTTGTCTGTTTTTGAAATCCATCGCTCACTGACTTTCTCCAAAAATCTGGCTGCATTGAAAGTGTGCTTCTGTTACCAGGAGGAAAATAAATTTTCTTTGAACACAAATAGTCCCAAGGTCAAGTTGCAGGCTTCATTATGTATTTTTTTCCAATGATCTCTCTTAAAAATTATTCAGTATCCAGTCATCTCTGTTAAGATTCCAGCACTTTAGGGAGCTGATGTTTTCAGATGAGCAGATACCGTTGCACCTGCCACGGAGGACAAACACAGCTAAATCCCTAAAAGCCTGTAAGATTTAGTGACATTTTCCTTGGTGGTTTGCACACTGGACTCATTGAAGCACGTTTGCAGCTGCTGACCGAGTCGTTTGCTGAAATATCATTTTGGTGGTATTAGTCCTCATTACAGCAGCCAAGGAACTCGGGAAAGCCCTGAAGTTTTTGAGAAAAAGGCCCTGCATTTCAGATAGCTGTCATTCAAGCCGCAGCTATGAATAGCAGGTGATTAGGCAGTGGAAAGGAAGTCTCAGATCTCCCTAAGAGGTCTGGCTATCACTCAGGATCACAAAGGGCTCCTGCTTCCGTGCAGAGACAATGCAGAGAATAAAACAATTTTTTTTTTTCTCATCTGAAAGAGATTTTTTTTTGCAGGCTGTAAACCCTATGAAATGCATATTAAATATTCCGTTATTGGTTTTATTTTCCACTTTTTGCTTCCTACGCCCTCAGATTTGTTTAGGAGGACTCTAGGCTGAGGCGTGCTTGTGTAGCAAGTGTCTAGTAGGAGAGCAAGACACTGTTCTTCCAAACAAAAAAACGTTTTACAGTCATGCCCTCATAGATGGCAGGGCTTTTATAAGCCACAATCAACAGACTGTGTCATGACAATCCACAACCAGGGCATTAAAGTGTTGAAAACTACCCCTGGTGGGGAGTGATAGAATTAGTTCTGAAATGTCTTTATTATTTTTTAAAACATATTCCAAATTGCATTGATTTTTGCAGAAGCAGAGGCCACCTTAGCTCAGACCACACAGGCTGTACCTCCAGAGTGCTGTGTCCATCCACAGTTACAAATTGAATCCCAGCCTGTTTCCTTTTTTTTCTGCTTTATATTGAACAGAATGACTGTGACAAAAGTCTTGTTAATTACCATATTGGTATAGGGGTTACCCCCCATACCAGAAATGTCCTTGTTTAATCATATACTCAGTAGCACTCACTTGTGATGTTGAATACAGATGTTCAGAATTCCTGGGTGCCGTTCTGGTTTTATCACCTTTTTTACATATTTCTGCAATTTAGTCAAAGTCCATGACATTAAGGAGGAAAAGATCTTATTCCTTTCCCTTCTCTTGCTTTCTATTTGTGTTCTAATTTGATACACCTGATGCTTTATTTCTAGTTAGCTCCTCTTTTATTATCATTATTTTTATTATTACTATTTTTTAGATGCATTAAGCCCCACTTGAAATCATTTGCACTTGGTATCTATACCCTGGCAATAAGAGTACTTGGTAAGTCCATTTGTACTGCTAGGTGGGTTTTAATCCACTCCTCACTAATCATTTGTCTTAGAATTAAGCTTTGATTGTTAGAAAGAACAATGTCTATCTGCAAATAAATGTAATGATTTAAAAAAAAAAAAAAAAAGGTTGGAAAAAGGAAATAGCTTTGTACTTCATAAATCGTATAATTATGTCTTAGGTATAATTAAAATACACAAGGCAAATATTTATAGAGATGTGATCCTGTAGATTATGAAGCCAACATCAAAATTACAGCTTGTCCCCTTACTCAGCACCAAAAATGATAGAACAGCTATGGCTGAGAATTTGTGATTGCTTTTCATAAATTCACTAGTTTCTAAGGGAATTAACCTGACTACAGGTGTTCCTGGAGCTCACTGCAGCCTTGTGGCACAGCCACCTGAAACCAAGGGTAACACGACATGCCAGTGAACTGGAAATTCTAAAATCCTCTTGGTCTTCATGAAAAAAAAAAAATAAAATAAAAAAAGCAAGAAGCAATTAACCAATTTGCATGAGCAGAGTTAGATGAACTGCATGAAATCACATCAAAACAAGCTGCTGGCTTCTTTCTTACACCTTTGCAGGCCAGAATTTTCCCTGCAGGCTTACTTTCTCCTCCATCCCGCATGGGTGTCTCCCCAGTGACACAGAGTCCAGGATGTCCCCATCAGCACATGCAAAAGGCTTTTCCTCTCCATCATCCCTCCCAAGAACTGCAGGAGGTTTTCCCCTGCCACTGGAGGTGCTTGGAGGATTCCTGCAGCCCCACTGCAGGCTCCCAGCCCCACTGCCTCTGTCCCTTCTCCCAGGACACCCCTACAGCCCAGCTGAGCACACTCCACTGCTCTCTAGAAAGGAGAAGTGTATCTCCTATATATATTTTTTTCTCACAGAGATGTCCCGCAGGGTGAGGAAAACAAACCGTGGCCAGCACTCCTTCCATGGACTTCCACAGGCCTTTTGATGCTTTGTCGTGTTTTCCTGGCTCCCCACGGGGAGGAAAGGGTGGTGTGTGCCTGGGCAGCACAAGGCACGTCTTCTGGAACCAGCAAGCAGTGTCACTGCTTGTAAAAGTGTCACTGCTGCTAGAATATATTATTTAATGTTCAGAACTGATCACCCTGGAAAGTAAATTTCTTGCCTCTATTTTTTTTGTTAAATACACCCAGCGGGGATCCCAGCCCCAGTGTATTTTGGAGTAGCCATAGATACCACCTGCCTGAAATGGGGAAGCAAAAGATGTGGGGGAAGAGGAGCGTGCAGACTCTATGACTCCAGTGCACTCAGGTAACAGCTCTTCTCCATTTGTCCTTTAACTTTGGTTCCTAAAGTACGTCTACACCTGGCACTGAACTTCTGGTAGAAAATTTGAGTGGAAGATTTGGAAGTGAATGAAAGGCTCTGACTAACAGTATTAACAATAATGCTCACATTTCTTCATTCTCTTTTGATTCAATCTCTTTTTGCGGGGTAGGGGGGGATCATCTTGTTTCAGTGTCAGCTGGAAATAATTGTCACAGAAAAATTCATCCAAAAAAAGTTGTGTTGAAACCTCAATTTTATGCTAAAGCTTCCCTCAGCTTTCAATATCTCTGCTGTCATGGTGTGTATGTAAATAAGATATTGAGCCTCTTTTTTTCTCCACGTTGGAGCTGGATCAAAAAATGGATGGCAAAAGTGCCACAAAACATGCTTGGCTTAGCTAGAGGCTTAAGTGCAGAGTTGTCTTTATGAATTTATTGCTAGAGAACAGTAATTGTCTGAACTGCATTTGTGAAAGGCTTCACAAGACACGAAGAATGGAATAACAGTGGTAAGAGGAAAATGGGAGAACAGGTTGTCCCTTCTCCCACCGCAAGGAAAATAAGCATGAGAGGAGGGTACATCTTGTTTTGAAAACGTGGAGGAAAGAGCAGAATCTCAGCTGGGACTCTTTTTGCTAATAAAACATGATGATGTTATTGTTGCTGCTGTTGTTGCTGTCATTATGCCTGTAAAGCAAAAATGCCATCAAATGCTCTCGATATCACTGGTGCTGAGATGACCAAAAATTCGAGTGACTGCCCTAAAAATACATTGGTGCTACTCTTGCTGGAGCACATTGGGGTGGAGGTCAGTCAGTCAATGCCTGAGGTGCTCTCTTGACCACAGACCACTCTGTACCTGACCTGGGCAAACTCCCCTCTCCGGGGTCACCCCCTCGATGGAAGTGTCCTCACCCAGCCTTGCTGATGAAAGTATGAATGTGTCCCTGATGCCTTCTAGCCGTGTGTTGCCTCTGACATGGGCTCTGATCGATCATTTCTCTCTCAGGTATGTGTACCTGGGGCTGACTTTGGTCTTGGGCACGGTGTCCATTTTCTTCAGCGTTGCTGTCCTTTGGGTTCTCCGAAAAAGGTCTTCTCCACGAGATGAGACCCTCTCATCCAACGGGGACAGAGGCGCCTGTGGGACAAAGAGCAGAAAAGATAATTTTGTCAATAGTGACCAGTTAATTCAGTCAACTTACTGGCCAGAAAAGGAGACCAGGCTTTAGGAAAACGGAGCTCTCCACCGTGATTTTACCCAGTGAGTGGTGTTCCAGGCAAAAATCCATCATCAGTGAAGCAGTATCTTAGTAGCCACCCTGAAAACGTTCACCTTCTTGCAATTCTCACTGTAAAAACCCCAAAAGCAAAGACCACCATATTTTTTAGCAACGTGAACCGCTCTAAAAGCACTGCTCACCATTGTTTTTTTCTGCCACGTGAGGGGATTTCCTTTGGCCGGGGAGGTGCAGCCGTGCCCTCACCGTTCCTGCTGCTGCCCCTCGCTCTCCTCCTGGGGCTCAGGGGTAGTGGGGAGGCTGCCCTGCAGCTCCCTCTGCCACGGGACCAGCCCAGAGGAGCCGGGGCACACAAAACCTGACCTGGAGGGGTCTGGAGGGCTCTCGGCACAGCCCAGAGGCACAGAGGGCAGGAGAGAAGGGGCTTGCTGGAAGGACGAACCAGCCACGGGCTCTGGGCACCTCGTGAGATCAACCCACAGCACCCAGGAGGTCGGGTGTCGTGGTTAGGACTCCGTTTTCCAGTAGCTTTGCTGCAGCACAGCCCTCAGCGGTGCAAGTTGTCGTTACAAGTCAAGGAGACCGCAGGAGTACCATCCAAAGGAGACTGGGATGAAAATAGAGCTTTTTTTTTTTAGGTTTCCAGCAGTTTCTTGCTACTTGCTAGTACTCAATAACTCCATGCACTTTACGATGTAATAACAAAATTATAAGAGATACATATGATTTATATATTTTAAAAAGTTATGACGAGACAGCTTGGGAAAAAATAAAATTAAAATTAATTAAAGACCAGGTGACTTGGGGCTTTTCCTTTTAATTTATTGTATTTTCTAGCTAAGACATGTTTGGGCTTTGTCAATATTTGATATTAACTGTATTTTGGGTGGGGAGTGCAAAGGAGAGCTGCTTAATACGAAAAAATCTTCAGGAATCTTGCACTGGAAAAGATAATGGTGGCACCACAGGGATATCCTTTAAAGCAACTAGAATTTTTAGAGCACGTGGTGACAGGTAGGCTTCAGCCTTCACCACGATATTGTAAAAACAAATCCCTGCCACACCATTTGTGTCCCAACAGTGACTGAGGGTGCCCTGCTGCCTCCCCTGCGGGGTGCATGAGGAGGGGCATGAGCATATAGGGTGGGGTTCCCAGGGCTTGATCAGTGATCAGTGCTTGTCCTGTGCCATTAGGGACCTACCTAATCCACTCCATAGCAGCCCCAGGAAGGCTGGTGCTTAAGCAGCAAATATCTGCAGAAGGTAAGGATTTAAACCCACTGCTGGGGAAAGTGCATTTGTCAGAGGAAGAACCAATGTCACCCAGATTTGCCACCTTGGGTGAGCGTTCAGACAGTGGCCTGGGCAGCTGTGGCTGTTCACTGGGCCTTGTGAACTGAATACTGAACTAAAGAAACATAATTAAAATAATCTGAAGGTTTGCGAATGGGGCACTAAGTCTAGAGTTGTGGTTGGGCTGAATCACAAAGATTGGAATTCCCCTCTCAGGTGTCATTTGTGTTACATCGTCATAAAAATAGCAAAAACTCACAGGCTGCACCAGCATCCAGGAGGAAGAGCAATGCTGGGAGCCTTCCTTGGCCTCCTGAGGAGGGCACGTCCCGTAGGAATGAGCTGTCAGATCCCATGAGAGAAAGGAGGAGCCCAGTCTAAGATAAAAAAAAAGATTTAAAAAGGAAGCATTTCACTCGGGGCTCGATGCTGTGTGTGTCTCGGAGCAGTGGGGATGATTCCTGCCGTGTGAGTCAGTCCTGGCAAGGACACTGCTACCCTCCAGTCACAAAGCTGTCACAGCGCACAAGCCCGGCAGCAAGAGCGCCAGGAAAACTCACTGAGTCCACCTGGGAGAGAGGAAATTTCCTTCTCAGTAGCTGGCAGAGCGTTGTGTTTGGGATTCAGGGGGAGAACGATGTCGATAACATGCTGATGTTTCAGCTGGATTGGGTTTGCCCCAAGTCAAGGAATTCCCAGCTTCCCACGAAGCCAGTGAGAAGCTGCACAATGAAGCTGGGAGGGAGCAGGGCCAGGACAGCTGACCCAAACTAGCCAAAGGGAAATTCCATAACCTGGAGTGCCATTTCCAGTATATAAACTGCAGGGAATTGGCCAGGAGGAAACAGTGATTGTTCAGGAACAGACTGGGTATCAGTCAGCAACTATATCGTGCATCAAAAAGTTGTCTTCCTTGGGTTTCGTTTCTCTCTTTTTTATTTCTCCTTTTTCATTGCACAATTATTAAAGTTCTATTTTATTTTATTCTTATTATTAAACTGTTCTTAACCCATGGGGTTTACCTTTCTCTCTCTTCTTTTTTTCCTATTCTCCTCCTCATCCCTGTGTGGGGGCAGGGTGAGCAAGCAGCTGCATGGTGTTTATCGTTAGCTTAATTGTTGCTAATCGTTGCATTTAATTGTTGGGGTTAAATCACAACAGAAAAGTAAAGGAATTAAGATAAATAAACATCCTACTCCAGAAATAAACAAGGACAGAAAAAATCAGCTTCGTGAGTTATCTCCTATGGTTATATATTAAGCCTGCACTTAGTGAATAATTCTTTAAAATACAGGCTTTTCTTCTATAAGTCATTTTCTTTACACGTAAGAATACCAGAAAAATAATTTTTTTTCTGTAACTCTTATTTGCATTATGCTTTGAAAATATCCATTTTTCTCCTCCCATCCTTCAGCAACAATAGTCTTGTAAGTTAGCAAGTGGATATAAACCATTTCCACTTTGAACTATTTTCCAGTCCGCTATTTTATTTTGCTGCTTTAACGTAACACGTTTGCATGGATGAGTGTCTGACTACAGATACATAATCTGGACTTGATATAACACTTCAAAAAATGATCTCAGCACAAGGGTATTTGGATCTGCCAGCATCTCCCTACCAGAATTCTTCATCTTAACCTCTATCTGCAGCAGGCGCCTTCTCACAAAGGTCAACAAATCTGGGTCTTGCATTTTCTTTTTTAGAGTTACAGCCACTAAACCACAACCAAGAGACTGCAAAGAAGCAAAGGCTTTTCCTTCACAAAGGTGAGGCTGGTAGAAGAATTAGCTGAGGTGATTTCCCAAGCTTTGCTACCAGCCTTAGAGGCCAGGGTGGGGCTCACACCCTGGTTAGGGAGGACCCTCGTGTGCCGTGTACCAGGTGGGATGTCAGAGCAAGGTCCCTGAGGCTGGGCTATCCAGGCCATGCCACAAAATGGGAGCCAAAGGCTCCATCTGTACTCAGAGTACATTTCCTCTCCCACCTCCCAGCAAAAAATGCAGCTCTGAAGTGAAATCGCACGGCTCAGTTACCGGCGCCTCATTTTTAATCGTGCCAGGAGGGAATTTTCAAGGACTGCAGCAAATAAAGAGGCAAGAAGGCGAGATCAGAAGGCTGAGAGAACAATGTTTTTTATATAGATATATACCTATCAAATATGTTTAGCTATAGAGCTCGTGCCATCCCAGCATCTGAGGGAATTACTGAAAATCAGAGAGCAAGGGGTGCGGATATCTCAAAAAAAATAAACGGGCTGAATAATTATAGATTGCCTCCTTGAAATGCCCCAAATAATGAGTAAGACTGATGTATGAAACCACCACTGCAGTATTTTGAAATAACAGCACAATTGGCATAATCTGAGAGAAAACACTGAGAGCACTGCTTGGGCTGCTTTGGCTGAGGATGACACAACATGCAGCTTAATCCTGCATTGCAATGAGAAGTTACTAAAACTTACTTCTGGAATCTGTGGAGTGCATAGACTTGCTCGTAGCTAGGTTACAGGGGTATTTTCAAAACATTTTCACATAGATAAACATTATTAATAATTATTAATCATCTAGCCCAAAGGCTGTTGCCTAGAGGGATGGTAGATATGACCTAGCCCGGTTGTCTTTTTTTTGTGCCCTGGAGCATCATGAAGCAAGTTCTGCATGAGGTTGTTCTTCATCCAGTGCTAATCAACCTCTAGAGGACAAAAAGTTCATAACTGCTGTAAAAAGGATGAGGAGCAATTTAAATGTGGGGCCCTTTAATGGTGATTTAAAGTGCTCATTAAAAGGACCTGACTTAAGCAACATGTGGCTAATATCAGGAGGTTAGTTAACAAACAGCTCATCCCAGATTAATACAGTTCATTGCATTTTGAAGAGAGTAAATAAGGAGAGGATTTAGTGGAGAGCACGTGGAGCACATTCTCACAGCTGGATGGTGACCAGGCCAGGAAGCTCTCTCTCTCTCTCTCATGGCTGTTGAGCATGGTAAGTTTGAAAGGTTGTTGAACACAACTAGAACCCTCTTGTTGATCCTGGGATGTTGGCACTTCTAAAATAAGAGGTGGAAAAACACTAACTTGTTTAAGTAAAAAGCAACCTGTGATAACAGTCTACAAATGTTATCAGTCAGCAAAAAATCTGTTTATTTAACTGCACAGACAGACTGCTTTCCAGTGTCTGGAAATCAAACTATTTTTAAAATAAAATTAAAATTATGATAGGAAAAAAAAAAAACCTTTTTTTTTCACTAGAGCAACAGTCTTTGGGATGTTTCTGACATCTGATAGATTTTTCTGTCAGGAAAAAAAAAAATCAAGACTCACCCATTCTTGCAAAAGATCTGCTCTAGTGTAACAAGACAGATGAACACTTCATTGAAGTGGTTTTGTATATAATGCCAGGTGAGCCATATTAATTTTTTTCAGTCCTGTTAGCTCAGATAACATCCCAGACTGTGTGAAGGTGATGGGGGGCTTGCCCTGGGATTTCATCTGAAACCATGGCTTTTGTTTCTGCTGCTCCGTGATGCAGCAGATTGGATTTATCCCAATCTTTTTATCACATTTGGATTGGCTGCTAAAAAGGCCTAAGCACTCTCACTTGGCCATGATTTACACTTCAATTCTGTGTCCGTACTAACAACTCCAATCCAAGCTCCCGATTAAGACTGAATGCAGAGAAGCTGTACAACCAGCATTAATATCTACTCTTTCTAAACAGAAAGAAAAAGAAAAAAAAAAATCATTAAAACAGCACATCATGGTCTGTTTTTCCCAGATAGATGCACGATGCAAATCAATGACAAAATTATCAAGTTCTCTTGAAAGGCAAATGCTCCAGTGAGCAGTGGAAGGATGAATTCCCAGACAAGACGGAGACAGCAGGTCAGCCTCTCAGCATGCTTTTCCCTCTTGGTAGCCCTCCAGCACCAAACAGAAACAAGACACTCTGGGACAGGAGCACCAGGAAGCCTTTTCTGTTATCTTTTCCATTATTTTCAGCCTCTCAGGATTCCTGCAGTATCTTAACCACAGGAGTATTTGCTTACACTTGCGGTATGCTATCCCTTTTATTTAGTTTGTTAACAAAGAGTTAAATTTTAAAATACATTGATTTTCTGTATCTAGGGATTAGCGTCCCGAGAATAAGAAGGGCTCTAATCAAAGCTGCCTGCTCCAGTTGGCCTCTGCCTGGCCAGCAGCTCCCTGCTCCTGCTGCCTCCAAATTGTGCCTTGGCAGCCTCTTCTGGTGGGATCTGCTGCCACCCTCTGCCTGGAGGAGCCTGCAGCCAGCTCAGTGCTAAAGGTGACTTACTGTGGCTTTGGAAGGACTGCTTTAACCTCAGCAGGAAGCAGAAATTAATGATATCTCTGTGTTCTTATTAAGGGGATTTTTTACTGTCATGATTTTTTTTTTTTCCTTTTAAGCGTGATTAATACAGAGGGGGGTCTTGGATGGAAAAAGAGATGCATCTCTCTTTTTTTAGGTGTGAGACAATAGTCTTCGATTTGGCCTCAGTAGTTTCCCATTCTGGTAGTTTTAATCAACAGCTTTTGGTTCAAGAAATCAGCTTTTATTGTGAATGCTTCCACAGAGAGTTTGGACAGCAGCAGTCTGAATACAAAAAAAAAAATTCTTCTCAGCTATACTGAAAGCAAAGTACAAAAGATATTTTAATCCTGGAAAGGTAAAAATTAATGGTATATACAGGACTAGGAAAAAATAGGGAGAAACTGATTTGTATTCGCTTGTAAGAATAACAAAAACAAAGAAATACTGTTTCCCTTATATGAAAAAAAATAGAACCTTTTTCTACAGATTCTAGTGCTCCAAAGTAACAGAATAATGTTAGCTCTGTCCCTTTCCAGATGTTTAGGATTAAAAAGCCAAAACCCCATAGGTCTGCTAACACATCTGAAGACAACCTGAAAATGAAGCCTTGGGAATGCAGCTCCACCAGAGAACTGTAAAGCAGGGCATGCTTACCTTGACACAGAGCTCAAGAGGGGAGCCTGTGACACGCCTCTGAAGGATGAGGACACGGGAGTTTGTGTGTCTGTGCCCCTGGGGGAACACCAGCAGCACAGGGCGTGTGTTATATACAGATATATATGCAGCATGGTATGGCAGCCTGCAATAAAGAGCAAAAAACAGGGGCCAAGATGCTTGTCTTGTGACTAGAAAGTGTCAGTCATGGCACAAGAAACCTGCTGGAGGTGGGGAGTTGATGTTTTATGCCACAACAGGATGGGAAGGATCACTCACTCTGGAAAAAAAGAGGCCCACATCTGTTATAGGACCATGGATTTCCATCTCTTGCATCATTTAATGCTAAGTAATGCTCTGACTGTGAGGACAGCTCTTTTAGAAAAATTGCAGCGATGGCAAGGTTGGTTGGTTTGGGTTTTCTTTTCATTCAGACTTAAATGTAATGGATGCAATCATAATCTAACACCATGAATTTTCTCTTCAATGATGAATGAAGTCCCCCTTGATCACCTTATCGATCCCTTAGTCACGGAAAAGTAAAAATCATTCTGCATAAAAAGTTGCAACCAAAATGAATCAATAAAATAGCAGCAGAGGTTTGTGGAAGATTATGGAGCAAGTTAACTTTGAAGCCATTGCTGGACACGGTGGACTGGTGATTTGGAGCAGTCAGCATGGATTTATCAAGGGCTGACTGAGCTCTTGATTTCCATGAGGAAACGGCTGCAGAGGTGAGGGGGTGAAAGGGAGGCAGGCAAGGGGAATGGAATGTTTTGGTGTCACATCCAAGCTGACAGTAGTCACATCTCGCCTGCCTCAAGAATAACTTTCCCTTTTGCCAGTTCTTTTGAAAAATGCACAGCAGGGGCACTATCTAATGAACCTGTTCCAATTTCCTTGAACTGCAAGGGTTAAGTGATAAAGGGCTGCTCCAAAGTACACATAGCCCTGATATATTTTCATATTTCACCTACCTTTGCTGTTAATAGCAATGAACTATAAATCTGAATGGTCTTCTAAGCATGAATGATTCTTGAACGTCCCCTTTTTGTTCTGTATATCCAAGGCACTACATTTTCTGTTCCTCCAAATTCTTGGCTGGCTCTAGCAGATCTGAGCTGAATGGACTTTGGTCACAGACTACGAAAATAAAACTTCATAACAAAATGCATTGGAAACAGATATACTGCTAAAGGTAGCAATTTAAAACACCAGGAAGGTGCGAACCATTGTAATCTAGACAATTTCAGGAAAAGGAGTAAAAAGGAAGATGCTTCACAAGAATGTACAAAAGGAACTCACTTGCACGTCTTCTTCCTAATTGACTTTGGACCGCTGTGGATAAACATGGATTTTGGGACCTTAACAGAGGGCAGAACTGGGAGGAGACAAGATTAAAACACTGGTTTGAGTTGGAAGTTAATGATTCTTCTACCATGCCTCAGCAGAGCATTGCTTAAGGAGAGAACTCTCTGACTTTTGAGCGTTTGTGTGGCAGCAGAACTGCTGCTGTTGTGGATGCAGAACCTAGGTAGGAACCTTTTCAATCTCCTTTCTGCTTGCCTTACCTTTGAAACGTGCCCATGAGCGTTTGCAGCTGTCAAACACGAGCTGTGTGGCAGCGGTTGCCTCTGCTGGGATTGGCAGCAGCAGTGACATTCCTGGTGGAGAGGTGTCAGTGCTTGAGGGATGGCATCGTGCACTGCAGCTCTGTCTCTGAGCTGCCAGCTCTGTGTGTCTGCAAGCACCAGCACTGAGCTGTGCCCAGCTCTGGAATGCTCCTTTTCCATTTCAGGTGAACTAGAAAGGTCTGCCTGGGGGTGTATTCAGAAATCAGTGAGGCAGTTGGGTTAGCACTGGGGTTAGTGGGCATCATGACAGTTCCACTGTGGCTCTTGGTTTGGTTTGCTCTGCTGCTGGGTGATGTCACAGCCCCTGAGAGTGCCACTGTGGTGACAATCAGCCCAAAGTGTGTCCTTGCTGGACTCTGAAACGTCTTCACTTTATTACTTCCCTACACTTTTGTTCTTTTGACCTTTTTGAACTTATTACCTGTTATTCGTGCTGAGATTTTTAGTTGATGCTCTTATTCATTAGAATTTGGGTATAATTAAGGGGCAAAAAGCTGTAGGTTTTTGGTTTTGTTTGTTTGTTTGGGTTTTTTTGGGTTTTTTTGGGGTTTTTGGGGTTTTTTTTGTTTGTTTTTTTTTTAATCCAAGAAGGAACAGATGTATTGAACAGGCCCAGAGTTAGGCCATGGCCCCTGTAAGATCATGGCCCCTGGAGCACTGGAGGAGTCTGTGCTTTGCAAGGCTGGCTGCATTCACTCTGCAATTGAATTGCAAGCTGCTGCATGATTTCCCATGATGTTGTGGAAGCTGTCAGCTCCCAGCAGCACAAACCATGCACAGATAACAGCCTTGATTTTCCCCCACCCAAAGTGGTTATCAAACTAGACTGTACTGAGCATAAAATCAGGGTGGGTTTATCAAGTGTTCCAAAAAGTGAACTGAGTGCTAAATTTCGTATGTCTTCAATGCTTATAATTTTTTATTTTTGAGGGGGTAGAGGTTTGTTTTCTTCCCCTGGGAAGAAAGATGGGTTAATTTGTGTTTAGGCTGACTGATTACCTTAACAACACCAATACCTTCCTTGCCTAATCTTGTCCTTCTGCAAATGCAGCTCTCTCTGATCACTATTACAGAGGTTTGTGCAGGCTAAGAACAGCAGTTTTAGAGAACTCCTATTAGTGAAAGGGCTTTCTGTACATTTGGTACAAAAGCTTCATACTCTTTCTTCATACTCTGGTGCTTCCATGCTTCATATTTTTAACCAGACCCTTGATTTTTTAAACATGAAAACAAAAAAATCTAAAATAACATCTTTATCAATACTTAAAATTATCAGGCTCAGCAGCTACTGTATGTTGCCATCAATTGGGATTTGACCTTTTATCTTTTTTTTCTAGTGCTCTTGTGGCCTGGAATTTCCCCAGCCCTTATCTCTTCCATCTCCAGCTGATATCTGTGTAGGTCAGGGTTATCTGAGGGTGGGAGGAGATACTGCCAGCAGATTCTAAGTCATGTTGTACTTTTAAAATCTAAAAAAAAAAACAAAACAAAACAAAGAAAAACCTCAACAACCTCTTCTCCAATCCTATGGCCTGCAATGATACCTCCCCCAGCATATTACTATAGGCATCAACACATCATAATTAGGAGAAGTTTATATCTTCAGGTTGCACAAGGGCAGGTGAATTTCAGAGGACCAGCTCCTCAAAAGTGTTTGTGTACTAACTTTTCCTGAGCACCAGGAATTTTATTTCTTTTTTATTTTTCTTCGTAGATGTGCAATCTTGGAGAAATCCTTTCTTTATTTCTTGTTTGTCTGAGTAGCAAAGGGGAAGGAGAAGCTAATTTTTTTTTTTTTTTGTCCTGATACATGTGCTGACCCAGACTTATAGCATAGCCACAAAAGAGTTTGGGGAGTAGATATGAGCAGTGGGAAAGCAGATGGATCTTTTCCAGCACTGGAAAAGTTCATCCAACTTTTTTCAGCTGCAGTCAAGCATATAAAACCTCTCTTTGTGTGATTTGTTCTCCCTCTCTCTCTTTCCCCCCTTTTCTCAAATGAGGAGAGTATTGTGAAAGGTGAAACAAATCAGATCATGCGAGCTGTGATTTCTGGGTCCTGGCTGGAGGGCAGTAATTTCAATACTCTTATAGAATATGCAATCCCCCTATCTGCAGGTCTGAAGATGGCTTGTTTCAAGTGACCCATTTTTTTCTGAGGGGCTCCGCAGTGGCTTCTGGATCGTCCTTCAGAAATCTCTTCTGATTGTAGTGGGAGTTGCACAGACAGGCAAGTGTTTTCATTCTTTAAATAAACTTTGCAAACAGATAGCTACAGCTTTACAGCTTTTCTCTCAAGTGTCCTTTTCAGTTGTTATCCATCTCTCAGATACAGAGCTTTNCTTGCAATAAAGCAAAATACAACTTAATAACAAAACAAGGCTTTTACCACTAAAACATTATGATGTGTCAAAGGATATCTCATTGCCTATGGCTACAGGAAGTTCCTGAGGGAGCTGGAGCAGTTCTGCTGAGCAGCTGAGTTGCAGATCATTTCAAGCATCTGGGCAGATAGACAGCACTCTGCAAACAGAAAGAGATCAGGGTAGCCTGCATATTATTGCAAGAAGGAAAAAAAAAAAAAAAAACAAAACAAAAAAAAAAAAACAAAAAAAAACCCACATGTAATATCCTTACAGGGGGTCAGGTAGGTGAAGTAATAAATTCTTTTGTCACTAAGAATTGTTTCCAACAAGCCAGGGTAAAGGAAAAAATTGGATGGCACAGTGTTGCTACGGATTTTACCAAATCAACGACTGAGTTCTAAGCCACGTGGCCTGAAAATTTTGAGCTCCCCTGTGCTTCAGCACTACTGCTCTGTTGACCCTTGTAGTTTATTTTTGGACAGAGACTTTGTCTCTTACTCCTCTGTCAAAATTGCTTTTCTAGCATTAAAAGACAGGACAAGGTAGAAAGGGGGGTGCTCATGTCTCTTTAAAAGAAAAAAAAAAAAGGATGTCAAAACTATATATTTCAGAATTTACACAAATATACACTTTGAAACATGCAAGTCATTGAGCCAAATAGTTTTAAGTAGAAAGGTTCACTTTCAACATCTCAGCATTTTCCTGTAATTAGTTTCAGCATAAGGTTCATCAGAGAGGTCCTAAAGCAACTCTGTTTTGGCATATATGCTCCTGTGCTTACTGCTGTTTTCTCTTGAGTTCAGGTCACTCAGTAAAGAGATCAGTCATGACAGTGGAAACCAAACCCAGCCATGTCAATGGCTCAAATCAGGAAGCAGAACCTGAGCAGCTTTTGGATGATGAAGGAAACAAAAATCCACCAGCCAAAAAGACTTCCTCCTGCACTGGATTGAAGGTTTGTTGCCTTAGCAATATCGCCATGAATTACCATTGTTATCTGTTAAAGAAATGCTGGTCAAGACGGGACATGCCAAATCCCTTCATTCCTGCTCCCCCCTATCTTTTGAGGAACTGCATAAGCCCTAGAAGACCAGGGGGTAGTCAGGTCTTATCTTCTTTTATAAAGGAAATAAAAAGTCATGATTTACTGTATTTACTCACAAGTGACTTCTGGGTGGATCCCCTTCTTGGTCATGAGAGAGAGGCAGCAGCTGCACGTGGAAGACTTGAGTCAGCCTCAATTAGGTGCCTACAATACACTTGTCTGGAAGTTGCTGTCACCACCAGTCTTGCAGGGTCAAAAGAAGTTGAGGTGAACTGTATTTCATCAAATGTTTTGTGATTAACCTGAGGATTGCATTTGAAAACCCAAGCGACCCCAGTAATTTTTTGTTTGTGTTTTCATGCTTATCAGCAGCTTGTGATTTCAGCCAATCCCTCTGGGGGCACTGCTGGCATAAGGCACAAAGAGTGGTTCTCAGAATTTTTGCCAAGCTGTGGAAATATAGAACGAGTCAGGACAAACCCCACGCTTGAAAGATTTTTCTTCATTCCTGACAAACAGAGAGTAAACATACCAATTTTCAAGCTTTTGCTATTGGATTGCCTTCATTTCTTACAGTAGATAGTATTGCAATATCCAAACCTATATTTACTTACTTTATTTGCCCAAGTTTCTGTTGTATTGGAACTCTTGCCCAGTAAGAGACGAGTCTATTTGGTTTTTAGACTATGTAGCAATCGTTGGATAATATTTAAACAAACTTAAACATTTTGCCAAATAAACCTTTGTTTGCAGAAGCCACAATGTGTGTTGGTGGAAGCAACAGTCAAAATACAAGAGAGTATTAAGCTTTTCTTGGTGAGATGTATGGTATGCGGGCAGCATTTCAAAATATATCACATGACACAGAGATGACCTCAGTCTGTATCACATTCCTCATGCTGATGTATCACAAAAACTTGCTCAAAGCCTTTATTTTGATGCCACATGACTGAGTTAGAATCAGTTATGTGTTGGCCTAAAATAAGGGGCATGTGACCCAAGCAAAGGGGTACTTTGGGTTAAGCTTAGCCTTGCCACTCCAATTTGGGTAACGGGTCTATGTCGCGCCGGTGGTCGTTCCACACAGCTTTAAACACATTTGATCCCTCTGTGACCACTCTTCTCGCCTCTCCCTCCCGTTTCCTGTCGGAATCTCGTCCCCAGGTGTTTCTGGCCGCTCTGTCGTTCAGCTACTTCAGCAAAGCCCTGGCTGGTACGATCATGAAGAGCTCCATCACCCAGATCGAGCGCAGGTTCGACCTGACCTCGTCCACCGCGGGTTTCATCGACGGCAGCTTTGAGATGGGTAATGGACACTCCCTAACGCGCAGGAAACTGCTCAGAGAAACACGAGGCAGCAGCTGGCACTAATTCCGCTTGGTTACCTTGCAGGCAACTTGCTGGTGATTGCATTTGTGAGCTATTTTGGAGCTAAGCTTCATAGGCCCAAAGTAATAGCTGTGGGATGCTTCACTATGGCTTTGGGATGCTTTTTATCAGCCATGCCTCATTTCTTCATGGGATAGTAAGTACTAATCGTGATCAGTGTGGGTAACCTAACAATGGCATTGTGCTTTCTGGTTTTTTTAATGAAACTTGTATGTTTAACCTTGCATTTCCAAAGGCCTGTAGAGCATCACTTCCAGGTGCATTGATCCCCAGGTGACAGACATATTGCTGTTGTGATGGAGAATATTCACTTTAAAAATACAGCTCTCGTGAAGTGAAAGTTCAACTCCTTGAAGAAATCAGAGAATCATGCTTGAAAATGCACTCAGGCTTGCTCAGGAAGGAGGCAAAGAATGAAATTATGCTAGAGCCTACAGATGGATGAGTGCTGGTAGAACTCATACCAGGTTTTTCCTCTTCCAAATGCATATGCCTGGTTAAACTGATCTTCTGCATGTGGTTAATTTTTATTCACCTTCTCCAGGCTGAGTGAGTAACTACATTACACTTATAAGTGATAATTTTTCTAGCCATAGCTTGAGCACAGGGATAACAAATAGAGTAAAACATATTTCTGTAGATTTCTTAAATATATTAGAATAATTTTAGGTATACTAAAAAGTGCAAAAAGAAAACTGAGGAATGCTTTCTTTCATGTGAGTGGATCTTGCACTAGAACCAGACTTCTAAGCAGTTTTTCACTCTTTATGACACACCATGCATCACACACTGGGCAACTCATGAACCTGAGCCTGAACATGTGTAGGGGAACTGCTCTGCACTGTGTCTCCTGATGACTGCTCTTTGTTTCAACCTCAGAAATAAGCCTGCCTGGTCTAACAGAGCCAGGGCAGTTCCTTGAAGCAGAATGTGTGCTTTACCATGTTGTCCTGCTAAAGCTAATTGTACTTTGCCCCTCAGCAGCACTCGTTTCTGGGAAAGGGGTTGTGTTAAAGCAGCTGGACAGACCAAACATATGTCAAAGATGGAAAGGGGATCTTTGCTCAACCTCGAGACATTCTTCTTTTTCTCCTTGGGGGGTGTGGAGTCAACACAGGGAGCTCACCTAAATTTAAACACCAAAAATTCCATCCTATCTGAAGCACTTTAGCAAGCCCTTTTGAATTTTCCAGCGTAAAACATTATGCCTTCCGGAAAGAGAATTCTAAGTTTTACTTGCCCTTAATTTTAGTACTTTGGTTTTCTAAAATGTTCTTCAATAATCTTGTTTTCTTTCTTGATAGCCCTTTGAATTGATATTTAATCAAAGATACCTTTCTCTTGAGGGAAACAGCAGCCAAGTGGTTCCAGCCCCACCACACTGGTGTTTCCCTAGTGAGCACTGCTCCTAAACCTGCTCCTGTGTGTTTGCAGCTATAAATACGAGACAGCATCACATACAGCCGCTTCAGCCAACTTAACTCACAGCATGAACCCCTGCTCCACACACCAAGATGTGAACGGCACTGTCCTGGAAGTCTCACCATCAGGTAAGGAACCATGAGTGAAAGTACAAACACGGGAGCTTGTTTTATCCTTGGCAGCAGGGACCTGGGCTTGGGGAGTGGAAGAACTAGTGGGACAGGACATGAAACCGCAGGAGTTTTACAGAAATAAATGGGGATTCCTATTATCCTCCTTACAATATGGAATACAGCTGTTTTATGTGTTGCTTGTACGGGACGCAGGTAGAGAATGAGCCAAGCTCTGCACCAGAGACCATCTCAAAATTCTCACATGAAAGACACATTACATATATCAGGTAATATATTTAAGGAAAGGTCAGTAAGTTGTTTCTGTAATGAGCATTTTTTCTGATGGTTGATACTTACCTGTGCTCTTAGAAATCAAGTGCAATGGAGGTAGAAGAATGTGTTATTAAAAGATCACAAAAAGTTGTAATGGGGTTGACAGCCTTTCATTTATCTTCTATGAGGACACGTTTTCAAGACCTTGATTTGCAATCTATAATCATTTCATGTGCTACACTTCCTGCGATTCTGCCCTGTTTCCCATTCAAATATTTTATTGCTAAGCTGTGACCTCTCCTCTGCAGGCTGTGAGAAGGAGCCATCATCATACATGTGGATATATATACTACTGGGAAACATGTTACGTGGCATTGGTGAGACACCAATAACACCCCTGGGCATCTCTTATCTGGATGACTTTGCCAAAGAAGAGAATGTTCCTGTGTATGTAGGTAATCTCAACATGAAGTCAACTGAGGGCGTTGTGGTCTAAGAGGACACCCTTCAGCCATCAGAGGGTACCAGCATCTGCTTCTTTGTGTTTGCAGCGTGTTTGCACACCATAGCCATGATGGGCCCGATGTTTGGCTTCCTCTTGGGATCTCTGTGTGCAAAACTGTACGTGGATGTTGGCTTTGTGGATCCAGGTGAGCAAAACAGAGGAAAAGTGAAAGTACGCTAGGACTTGTTCATAAGATTTTCCCGTTAGCAGTTGCATATGATGGCATTACATTAATTATAGTGATATATTTTATATTTGAATTCTATTTATTGAATTTTTTTAATTGTTTAATTTATTGTAATTTTACTAAATTACCGAAAGCTTTTAGAGAAAAGGCAGAATTAGACCCGGAGCATATTTTAGAACTGTGCTTTAGGATTAAGGGCTTGTAATATACACTTAACACTACGAATTATTACCAAGAACTCTCACAGAACCAAGATTTTTTTCTAAACCGGAATTTTATTTTTTTCTAACTGGAATTTTGAAAATATTCTGCTAGGACAGCAGCTTTACAGTTTTCCCACCCTTCCCACTGAGTATTTTACATTATTTGCATTTCACATAGTTTTGCAGCACCTTTTCTCAGCCTTTGCTTATTCAGATGAAATGCAAACATCTGTATTCACATCTGTACAAGGCCAGAGGGGACACAGAAATCCCTGCAAGCGCTGGCTGTGCTCTTTCATCCTGCTCCTTTTCAGTGATCTTGTTTTTCTAGCGGGACAGAGAAGTAAGTTTCCACATCTTCAGAATCCTGTAGTTAGCTGGGTGAACTATTTTGTCTTTGCCCTTTGTTTAGTCCGTGTTTGATTTTATTTCGAGTAGAGACAGCGAGCTGATTCCAGTCATGCAGTGAAAAGCCTTGTAACTTTGGTCCCCCACCAAACATGCCAGAATTAAAGCCCATAAAAACACAACCAACTACTCTCACCTTCCTTGCAACACATTTAAAGCCGTGGGTAATTTCATGGACACGATGATATCTGTCTGAATCCACAATTCAGCAAAGCAGAGGA
The DNA here is from genome assembly GCA_013396955.1 of Regulus satrapa. Taxonomy (NCBI): domain Eukaryota; kingdom Metazoa; phylum Chordata; class Aves; order Passeriformes; family Regulidae; genus Regulus; species Regulus satrapa. The sequence continues at coordinate 194,302 of VWZN01019033.1, forward strand.
TGGTCTTGGGAGCCAAAAAACACACCACGCTTGCCACCCCTTTTGGTTTCCCACCTGTTGGGTGAGGACCTTGGTATTTGCTGCCACAAAAGAGCAGTCACTGAAAGGTGTAGAACGGCAGATAAAAGAACACTGCCCAAACAGGAACGGCCTCAAACCAAAAGAGAGTAAGGACACCTTCCAATCCAAACCAGCCAGGATTCTCTATCACTGTCCAGGGTGGGATTCCTGACGCCTTCACTGCACAGAGGGTCCCTCATGAGGTGTTTATTGTTGGAAGTCAGGCAATAAAAAATGTTTTTTATAAAAAATATATAAAAATATAAATTAAAATT
>VWZN01019033.1:209090-227933 GCA_013396955.1 Regulus satrapa
CCCGCATTTTAATAACTGTTGGGAACTTCCTTTGATAAAGCTTCTCTCCTCTGTGGAAAGCTGTGAACTTTCAAGTTCACAATTCAATACTCTATTTCAAGGTTTAATGAAGGGTCCTTAAATCTTCAGAAAAGGAAGGAAATTTTTATATATGTGGTACAAATACAGTAGTCCTTAGGATAAAAATGCCCTCTATTCCCTCCACACAAACACAAAAATAAAAAATAAAAAAAAAACCAAAGAAACTTCAACACCTATCACTTTATTGCATCAGTTCAGAGGAATCTTTCTCAAACCCGTTACTGAGATATGCTGCAAAATTAATTCACCACTTTCTTCCTTTGCTTTCCACTTTGACTGTTTAACACTTTCAAGCCAAAGCCCGGAGCTGAAGCGGGTTCAGAGGGTGCTCACTGCCAGCCCCAGGGGTCTCACCTGGCCATGGCACATGGGACCAAGCCTGGAACAACAAGTTCTGGTCATGAATCCCCCCAGCAAAGGCCACCAGAGAAGCCCAAGTGAAACCTGATTGCCCCCGTAGAGCTGTAGGACTAAATACAGAGCAAGAGGACTTGAAATAAACTCAGTGAAAAATGGCAAAGCAGCTTCTTGTGGATTTCTTCTTCTTCATTTTTCAATCATAATCAAATTTATGATGCCTGCGAAATTTTGGCTTGTCCTACTGTTGGTCTAGAAAGGGACCGAGAGCAAGAGGATGGGAGAGTTCCCCAAAATTTTGAACACCTTTTCCCCTTATTGTTGTTTCAGATGAGGAAAGCAAGAAGACAGGGTAAAGAACATAAAAAGCCAATGCTTCAAAGATACTGTTTGAACTCCCAAAATGTAAACTAGTTGTTGAAGTCAATAATTAGACTCCTTTTGTGCTCAGAAAAACTGAAGTATAGGCAAAATTATGGAAGGCCTTGTTTCTTTTTACATGTAAGTTTCCTCGTTCTCCTCTGAGGTTCTTGAACCAGGAAGAATTTCTCTTTTGTTGGCAGGATCTAGTTCTTTGCTGGTTGATCTTTCTGCATTTTTCGTGTCTGTCACCTCTTTGCCATCTGGTTTGAAGCGTCTCACGATTAAAACGGAGAGCACTATGTACAGGAGACAGCATCCTGCCCGTAGTCCTGCAATGAGGCCAAGATAGACATTCCTGGGGGAAAGAGGGAACAAAACACATTTATATTAATAAAACTTTCCAATTCTGTTTGGAACCAAATAAGAGATAAGGAGCAGTTTGACAAAACCATCTATTCTCAGCCAGATATTGCTTCACATATTTTAAAATAAGAAGTAACAGGCAGAAAGCAAATGACCTTATGATATTTAGCCCCAGACAGGCTCTAATCAAGCCTTAGACCTACAGCAGAAATTTCTGGAGTGTGCGGCCACTCGGGAGACTCAATTTTAGGGCTGACAAAAGAGGAGCTGCCCCCCAGCTTTTTGCCTCTTGTCCCTGTCCTTGCCCAGCTCCTCGCTGGCACACTCAGCGCTCCTGGCCACACTTCTCCAGTCATTTGTGCAATCCCGCCAGTGGATTTTGTGAGGTGCCTTATAAAATAGGAAACAAACAAATGAGGGATGAGGCAGAGAATCTGCAGAGCCACAGGTACTCCAGAGTTTTCCAGCGTCCCACAAAGCCAAAGTGTCACAGAGTTGCTCAGTGCACTTATTTTACTGTTCAGTACTACAACAGAAGAACTAATTCTCACAGCTTAAGGCAGCGTCCTGCAGCTTCAGATGTCTGATTGAAAAAACATTATTTGGCTTATTTACCTGTAAAGGTCTAATCAGAGTAAGGAGCTGTGGTGCTGTTAGACCCTGCTCGGTGCATGCTGCCATGAGGAGAGCCAGGGTGGGCTCCGGATTCCCAAACCCTACCGAGGATGCAGCTTACGTGAATTCCTTCGTGTCGTACACTCGGCAGGATCCAGATCTCCCACAGCCTTTCGTCCCCCACTTCAGGCAGGTCTTGTCTATCAGGGCACCAAAATAAATAGGAGCTGGGAGTCCTCCTGCAGAGGAAATGCTCGTTGCATGATCTCAGACATGGAGATCTCATCATTGAATGGTCATGTAAAGAAGGGAGGAAGTAGATCTCCACGTTTATGAATTATGCCTGCACAGAAGGGGACTAAACATTCAGTTCCAGCTTTGAGATGACAGGATTTGTGAAAATATTTATGCAAGTACTTAAAGGGAGTTGAAATGATGGACCATTATAGCTTAATAATATCCAGCAAGGGAAATGTTAGCAATTCCCTTTAATGGTAATTTTATTAGAAGTTTAACTTCCATTGTTTAAAGAAATAATATAACCAACATTTCTTTTGCAAACCCTGGTGTGGAACTACACGCCATGACATATTTATGTATATTGATGTATCTATTAAAGTCTTACACAACAGTTTGCCATTAAAAGGTGATTAGTGCAGTGCAAAGGGAGGGAATTAAGCACTTGCTCCACAGAAACTGGGTAATAACTGCATTATTTATGTAGTACTGAAAGAATTTCATTTAGACAGACAGTGATGTTTTAATATCATCAGAAAGCTGATTGAGGGAGAGGGTGCAATTTTGCAAAGTTAACTGTCTTATAAAAGCAGAAGAATGAGTCTCTGCAGTGTTCAGCCAAAATGCAGAGGTTGGAAAAGAGATCCAAATGACTACTTGGGTTTGTCTGCAAGGCAGAGATTTCAAAATCAGCAAACAAGGGGAGGTGAGGCAAGGTCTGCTTGAGGCAGGGCAGACTATGTCTCTGAGTACTTAAATGATTGTTTACTGCAAATTAACTCCAGAAACAAAATTATAGCCAAAGCACACAGGAGCTTTAAGTGAATAATGGTCAGCAAAAGGGAGGGTGGGTGTTAAGAATGTGCAGATCGAGCTCAGGTAGCTGTGTCCACAACTAAGGGAAAAAAAAAGAAATTCAAAAGTAAAATGAAATTTCCTTCCTTTGCCTCATTTATTTTCAGTGTAGAGAAAAAATCTGAAGAGAGATTCATATTATGTAAATACATACCAGGAAATATGTAGCAAGCTCCTCCAAACATTTGGACATGTATATTCTGCTTACAAAGAAAAATTTTTGAAAATTTACTTTGTTCTCCTCTGGAGCAAGAGCACTGCAACGGCTAACTTTTCTCTCTACCTCTTTGGCTTCTTTGACTTGAAAACCACAAAGAAATTAAATCTTACCTAGTACTCTACCACCCAAAGTTTCTATCCCAACAGCAAAGGATTTCAGGTCTGGCGAAACCGATCTGGAAAGGAGACAAGGAGAGCATGTTGAGGAACAGGGTGATGCAGGCAGGCTGTGAACAGCTGCTCCTGCCCCTCTGCAAGGCAGCTCAGCCAGCACAGCCCTGCCTGAAAACATCCACCAGAGGTAAAGCCACAGGTGGAGTCTCCTTCCACAGAAAAAAACTCTGAAATAAATGGAAGAACCTACAGGGGCTCATCTGGAACCCAAAGAAAACAGGTTGTAAATCCTTTTGGGAGATGATGCGCAGGGACATGGAAGTGAACCAGCCAAAACAAGAGAGTTTGTGCCAGCAGGATAAGCTGCAAGCAGGTGCTGGCTTTGTGAGGAGCACAGGGAACAAGGGCGAGCAGTTCTGGTGGGATTAAACCCCCTCTGCCTCTAGCACTGCACAGGCAGCTCAGCCAGGTTATTCAATCAGGTGCACTGAGCGTGGTGATTGGGATTCACCTGTGAGCAGGAGGATAAAGACACTTTCACCTGGCAGGCACAGAGCATTGTCTTTTCTTCTGAGTGCAAAACAGTGGTGCTGCTTTCCAGCTGAAGGAATGGAAATTTTAAAAAAGAATATTCCTGCTATAATTCTGCTCCTATCAGCTGACCAAGAGAAAAGGGAGTATCAGACTTCTCCCAACACAGAAGACATTGTAAGGCCACAAGGCTTAACAAAGGTACCTGTTTTTCTCTGAATAATGGGAACAACATTGGCTGTGGCTTAGCACTGCATCTTATTTCAAGTCCAATGCTCTGGTAAAAACATCCCTATCACTGGAAATGAACCCCAGCATTCAGGATCAGCATAATGCCCCCCCCTTTCATCACCAAAGTATCTACTCAGCATCAAATTAGAATTAAATTTCTGGATGGAACTTTGGCTCTGCCTCTGAAAAGAGCTGGATTTCAGAGTACAGGCAAATCCTCAGAGGCACAATTTGATGCACATGCCATTCCTCACAGCAGGAATGAAATAGTAGATACCATTTTTCGTTTCTCTTTCCCCAAGCTTTATGGTCAAGGTAAGGTAAAGTATTTCACCTAAACATAATCATGTATGTAGGAGTGCCTCCTAAGGCTAAAATAAATGCACATGCAGTCTGTAATGCTAAAAAATAGGGAAAGGCTTTGGCACAGCTTTCTCTTTGGCATTGTCCCAAAACAGCAGAGGAATTGCCAAGCCCGAGCTCTTGTCCTTCCACACAGCTGCAATTGTGAAACACCTGAAAGCAGAAGATGAGAAAAAGAATTCAGAATTCAGCAGCAATAAACAAGCATTCAGCAGCTAGGTTTTTCACTCCCTATCCAGCAAGGCTGTGGTTGATGCTGAAAAAACTTCTGTAATCATCTCTGCAGGCTGATGGCCAGGTCATGGATATGCTCCAGCCTCCCTGAGCTGCTCCAGAGACACAAAGCAACTGGAATTCTAGCTTCAGCCATGCCACTGCTAGGACAGAAGGGGCTCTGTGTGTGTTTAAAATGGGTTGAAGCTAACAAAATCAGATGTGTACTGCTGTCCAGCCATCCTGCTCAGCTGTCCCATGAAGAAGATGCGTTAACAACAAGAAGAAAAAATAAAGGTGTGGACCAAATATGCAACCCTGCATGTGTGCATTATGTGCTTAAACAGCATTTGGTGCTGGATTGATAGTGGGCTTTGAAGTTAGCAGGAGACTTTGAAGGGCTTTGAAGGCCAATTTTCCTGAAGTGAAGCCAGACAATATTGATGGGATGTTTAAATTCAAGCCTGAAAATGCTGGTTGTCTCTTTCAGTATTGTCAATGAAGACAACTCTGCTTCTGCCAGAAGATATAAGATACACTCTTCTGCAAACATAGTGTTTTAATAGTCTTGCTCAGGTAAGATTATTTGAAGTTCTGGAAATGACTTTGCTGCTGATAAAAAATAATTTTTCCTATATCTAGTCTAAAGCTACTCCCTTCTAACTTAAACCACCACTCCTTGTCCTATTGCAGAGTGACCTGGCTGGATATTTACCATATTCCTTCCCGTCCCAGAGGATGATCTGCACCCTGCAAAGCAGGCTGTCGTGTATGTGATCCCGTTGTCCCCACAGACTGGGTCCCACTGGTCCACCTTGCAGCTGCACTCAGCATTGCAGCTGGCCGTGTAGATGTGCTTGCTGGAGGAAAGGTGCTTCGTTCTGGAGGGCAACAGAAAGAAATCCAGGAATTATTTAGGGGAATTACATAGTTAAAAAGAAAAAAAAAATATTAGGGAGTAGGCAGGAAAAACATGGGTAAAGTGAAGGAATCAAAATGGACAGATATCTGCAATCACCCAGTGCACTGGGAAGTTCTCATATGGACTCTAAGGTGATTTCAGCTAAAACAAAATTCTCCCTGGGTTTTTCATCAAGCATTAACATTTCTCTGAATTGTCACTGGAAAAGAAGGGAAATTAAAAGGCTGGGCAGGAATATCTGGTATTACTTTTGCATTCTCACCCCAAGAAAAAGAATCTCTTACCACAGAGACATGGCCCAAGAAAAGACCATACTTTTCCTCAGCAGTAGGAGATCATACCATATCTGGGTGATAGAGGCAGGGATGTAAAACTACATAAACCCAAAAAAGAAAGATGCTCTTGACATTTTAAATTGCATGTGCTTGACAATTAAACTGTGATTTCTCTTCCAGGATATGGGCTCTTGTTGTTTATGCTTATTTTTAATTCACTCTGCTGTATAGATGTTGCACTCAGTCAGAGTTATCTCCACTGCACAAAGCTCTGACATATTTTCACATCAAAAACTAAACTCAAAGTTGAACTGGACATCAGGTTCACCAAGATAACTTAAATATTTCCCTGAGCATAGGCTGGGCTTCAAAATACACATGGCTGAGTTTTGTCTGAACTGAAAATGCAGCAAGTCCTGCTGGATTCAGTTTAATCCTTTAAAATCCCTTGAAATTTGGACCAGACCAAGCTGAATTTATACAGTAGGCAATTGTGACAGGCTGCTAGTCTGGAAAAAGCTCTCAAGGAAGCACAAGCCATGGTCCTGGGAAGGGAGGGGGAGCCTCTGTAGCTCCCAGCTCCTGACCTAGCAATGGTCCCTTCTGGAGGCAGGGCAAGACATTCCCAACACTTCATTTTGCATCCTACTCCCTACACAGCAGAAAAATGCTGGCCTTAAATTAAAGCTTTGAAAGAGAATACAGAAATTTCATCTGCCTGTAATAAATGTCATATTTTTTAGCAATTTGCCAGAATATATAGATACATTGTCAGTAAAAGAGAATTTGGAGAGCAGAAATAGAGAATTTAGAAAAAAAAGAAAAAAAGAAACGTCCAGTTTGAACAAAATTCGGAAAATAAAATGGGCACACGCCCAGCTTTAGGTATGACTTCATCCTGACAATTCAGTTCCAAAAACCCCAGGATTTCCTTCTGTGCATCACTCCCAAAGAAGCAGCCGTGACAAAGGACTGGGGCACCCCAAAGGCGAGGGGACACCAACCCGGAGTAGGGCGCTGTCAGCCCGGCCACCCGCAGCACCTCACAGCTGCAGCTGAAGTAGAGCAGGTTGAGCAGATAGGCCACGATAAAGCTGATGCACGCAAACTTGGCCATCTCGGTTATGTGCAGCTTGAATTTCTTGATCAGGAAACCTCCCAGAAACATCCCCAGGATGGTGACGGGTAAAAGTACCACACCTGCAGATAGAAGGACAGAAATGTGAACTGCTCTCGCTTGCGTGGCTTCTTTCAGAATGAATATCTGGCTCTAGTGTTTTCAAAAGGTCAGATACCTATATTTGGGCTGATTCCTCCAAGTTCTAAGGTTTATATTGCCTTCTGGTAATTTCACATCCCCATTTCTTTTTCAAATGATATTATGACTTTAGAAAGCTCAATTCCTCGATATTTGCTGCATTTTTGCTGTACTGCTTTATGTAGATATAATAAAGCCTGTACAGGTGTCTGTTAGAAACTGGAGTAAATTATAATGTCTTAGCTCATGTGTGCTTCGTATAAAATTAAACTTAAAATAAATAAAATAAAAATTAAAAATGAAATTTAAAATAATATTTTTTATTTTTTATAAAACAAAATAAAATAAAAATAGAATAATTAATTTCTTAAATTAAAATAAATAAAATTAAATTAAACATAAAAGGAAAAGAAGTCACCAAAATGGAATATAAAAGGAAGGTGAATCTGGTCCTGCACTGGATTCCAGTTTGATCTGAGAGTGAATAATGAGATGATTTGCATTTAGTTTTAATCTGTTCAGCACTGCACAAACACCAGCCCTTACATACACTTGCTGAACAGAGAGATTTTCCAAGCTGTTATTGGGAGGGGTTTGCCTTTTTCTGCTTTTATGGTTGGTTGGGTTCCATGGCTATTTCTGTAAAATTTTCTCAGCATTCAGGAAAAAAAAAAAGAAAAAAGATAGGTAAAAGAAAGTTCTTGCCACATTTGTAGCTGACTAAGGCATTGTGTCTTCAGATTAAAGTAATGCAATATCAGTTCTGCAATGACCTCACATAGCCTGGCTTTCCTTCCAGAATATGAGACCATATCAATCACTCTAAGATCAATATAATATCAGCATTTTTTTTTTTTTGTAGAACACTAGAAACTACTTATTTTTGTAAATAAAAAATATTTTGTAAATAGAAAAAGAGCTTGAAATTAATTAAGCGACCCAAACATTTATGTTTTGGTTTCTTATTGCTTATAAAATTTGGATTTGTAATCAAAAGGAAAGAACATTTATAGCGATATGTTACTCTGAAAAAAATCACACATTTCATTAAACATTTTTTTTTTTTCTGTTAGTTTTTACTTAGTTGCAGCTGGTGTCCGATGTGTGGTTTTTACTCAGGAAAACAGACACTTAATCCAAACCTCACTATGAAAAACAGCCAGTTTTAATAATCCTCTAGCTCACTGAATTAGGAGCACTAGGAAAATTAACACTAAAATTAACATCCATTTTCAAACTACAGTGAGAAAATTAAAAAACCACTACGTGCTTTCTTTTTAACCAAAAAAAAGTTCCCATAAGCTCCTCCTAAAACAGAAGGCAAAATAACAAACAAAAGCTTCCTTTTTGAGACTGGAATTTGAAAAGAAGTCAGGTACCTACCAATCAGAAAGATGGCTTTTGCCACTGACACATTAAATTGCTGCTCCATAAACTTTGCCTCGTAGGTTATTATCCCAACGAGGGAATTGTACTGCAGAACGGTGAGGAAGATGAACACCACAAAAACTGGATTTCCAAACAGCTTCCTGAGCGCTGGCAAGAAATCTGCAAGGGAGAGGTAGATGCTGTGCACCCTGCCAAACACACAGGAGAGTGGTTTTGGCACCCTGCAGACAGCAAAATTAATTTTGATTTAATCACCGGCCGCGTTGCAGGTTGTAATTCTGCGCCTGTCACAACAGAGGCGTGCACGAGGGATCCGGGAGCCTGGGGTGCCTCCCGTGTGCCACAGGGCTCCTCTCAGCCCTTCCCCACGTCTGAACAGAGCACCAACACCCTCTGCCAAGTGCAAAATGCAGTTCCTAAGGCAGGAGCTGCCACCAATCACACAAGACTCCCACATGAGGGTGATGTTTCAAGAACAGAGCACCTGGCCCCCAAAAAAAGGCTGGAATCATTTCTGGGACCCTTGATTAGCATATTAAAATCCATTAAAATAAAGTGAACAGAAGCACCTGCGTTTAGTGTGTAGGTCTGGCTCTTGGCAGAGCTCCTAAAAGGTGAGGGTTCAAAGCACATGTGCTGTGGGTATGCACATTTACACAAACACAACCCTGGGTCTAATAATACAAATATAAAAAGAAAAGCAATGGCTGGCTGGATCTGGTATTGCCTGTATGAGATGAATTCAGCATCTCTGAGCTCATACCCAGGAGCTACAAATCCAGGGAAGTCCCTCGAGCATGGAATGTTGTCCTAAGGAGCTCCCTGTTTCCTTCCCAAACATTTGCCTCAGTGGAACCTGCCCACTATGGACTGGTCCTTGATGATGAGGGATGGGACATTTTCCCCATTCCCTCTTCATGGCCACAGCACTGGAGCTGAAAACCATCACCTCACAACCATGAGCTGAGGGTCTCTGGTGCTCAGAGAAACAGCACGAGTTTTTTCCAGCTGTCTGACATCAGGAGAGGACGGAAACTTGCCCTTAGCATGTAATTATAATAGCACAAATTAAAGACACGTTTGTTGATAATTTCCACTGCAGAAACATGCATTTTGCTGAAGGTGTGTGGGTCCATGCTCAGCTCACAACGAATCCATGAGACACAACTCACATGCAAACATTTGGGCAATAATCTTTCACCTTTTACTGCCTCTGAGAACTTGAACTGCGGCTGAGCTGGGGTGTCCATTTTACAGTGATCTCCTTGAACAGACAAGTGACTAATCTTCAAGCTCTCATTCTCTCCTTCCTTTGGTAAGGAATAGGGCAAAAACCAGAAAGGCAATGAAGCAATGAAGTTGACTGCTCCACAGATGAGCAATCCAAGCCACCAGGCACCAACCCAACGGGAGTCCTTAGGATTTATGCTGATGGCTTCTATAAAATACAGAAAAACAGGAAAATAGGTTAAATATTATTCAGAGCAACCATTATCGGTTACTATAAATTACTGTATATCCTTATAGATATAATTTTAAAAAACAGAACAGAGGTGATCTACGTCCCATATGAAGAACTGAAATGCAGCTTGTGTCAAATCACAAAATCATAAAATAGTTTATGGTGGAAGGGACCTTAAAGCTCATCTCACTCCAAACCCCAGGGCACTGCCAGGGATCCAGGGGCAGTCCCAGCTGCTCTGGTAAGCTGTGAATGACCTGTTCCTGGAGGGGAATCAGTCTCATGCAGTCCAAAATATATTAATGTGTCCATTTAGGCCCCTGGTGGCATTTCCTTGCCATAATCCTCCAATACTCTCTGGGGGAATGAGCAAAAGGGTCCTTTACCAAAAAAATAAAAATCCTTCCCTCTCTCAATTTCTAAAGTGCCCCTCCTTCTCCATCCCCAAACCCTACAGCTTTTCCCCAAACTTCCTCAATTTTTCCCTGGGATTAGAGGCTTCTAGTTGATTTGAACAACAGAACGAGTTTTGAGATGAACCTTTGCCGCATGCTCTTTAAGAGAACATACTTTTTACTGAGGGATGAAAGTGTCCATGAGCCTTTCACCGTTCCCTCAGCACGGGGATGGCCTTTTATTCAATCATTTCCTCCCAGCTGCACAGCTAGGGCGTAACAAACGTGTGTGCAAGCAGGAAAAAGGCGCAGTGGGGGTAGGGGTCTTTTTCCAAGGCTGTTCCAACCACACTGCAACACCTGATTTTGAAATGCTCTCTTTTTTTTTGTTGTTTTTGTTTTTGAGCAGCTTTTGAGCTTTTTGAGCTCTCTGGAGGAGCCCTGTTTTTGGGGCAGTGAAGTGGGAAGGCGCCGGCAGCCACCCCACGGTCCCGTACCGACGTCCACGACGCCCACGTCCACCCAGAGGCTGGCACAGAAGGAGCCCAGCAGGAAGCCCAGCGTGGGCCCAAACATGCCCGTGGATCTCACCAGGCCTGGAAGAGAAGGGAGACTGAACAAAACACTGCCTGGACAGGGCAATGTCCCCTCTGAGAGAGGAGAGGGGCACGAGCTGCGACGGAACGTCGGGAGCAGCGAGAACATGAGGTGCAAGCTGCCCTAACCAAAGCTGTGTGTAGATCAGAAGGTGGGATACCCCTTAGGAGTAAACGAAGGCTCCCAAAAACCCAGGAAGCTCCCCTGAATTTTGCTGGCTGGATGTGTAAATAAAGCACGATTTGATTTTGGTTGCTGCGACTGGCAGTGGATGTAAAACAAAATACAAGATATTCAAAGGAATTCAAGCATAGGTTCTCACATTCCCTTGTCCTTGTTCTGTTGAAATTGAGTTGGGAGGAGGTAACAGGATCAAACTATAGCTCAGTAATTTGGATTCCTGAACTCTAGTGCAGAACTGACACCTCGAAGTTGCAGAAGGATTCATTCCTTTAGAAATGAAGGAATTCTTTACCAACGCCTGGAGGGTTTTGCCCACATCCAGCACTGTGCTCTGTAAATCCTATTGTGTTCTACTGCAGAGATTTTAATCCTGAGAGAGAGTTGGGTTTGCAAACTCTCCTCTGAATATAGTGATTGTTCAGTTCATCACCCAGAACTGGTGTAATAAATTGCTACATTTTAACAAATAAGCTAAATTTTCTGTTCCTTCCCATGGCAAGCCTGGTATTATTGCTGTCGCCACAACTCTACCAAAATTATTTTAGTCCATTCTATTAATAAAATGCTGTCTCTGCCTCAAAATAACTTAAGTTCTTACTCAAGAAAACTTCAAAGGACAAAGGAAAAACGAGACAAATGGCTGAGACTTCTTGCTCAGGGTCAAATAATGATATTAATGCTCAAAATTCATCACCAAGTCTTGACTGAACTTTTTATTATAGGACAATTTTTTAAAATGTTTGTGTTTTACAAAATAAGTGACTATAAGCTATTAAGACAGATGATAAAAAATAAGATATAGAAAAGAATAAAAGTTAGCCAAGAAAAAAAGCAACTGCTCTATGGAAAAAACTACTTCACTTTTCTTGCAAAGTGTTTCAGTCCACCAAAATGGAATAAGTGACTAAAAACTGCTATTCTGAATGCAAAAATGAAATATTTTAATAAACTGCAAATTAAATATTTTATTTCTCTTGCATAAACTAATCTCCATTTTGCTGAATCCACGCTATTCTCCATGTTTACTTCATATGTTTTATCTCATTTGCCCAGTAGTCCCCAACCTGTCTCAATTTCTCCCAGATTAGATTCTGACAAGAAAAAAAAATCAGCTAAACTTTTAAAAATAACTTTAATCAGAAGCTCAGAAGCGATTACAAATATTTTGGATAACTGCTGAGTGGAATTCTTGTTTTTGACAGCTAACTCCACAATACTTCCATTTTCTTCAAGCTGCAGACTTCCCAAATGAAGACTTTTGCTACGGCCTTACCCTGCAGCACTCTGTACTGAGCTCTTCCTGAAACCGTGTCCAGCCATCTCTCTGCCCAGCTCCATCTCACCAAACTCACTTCAGGCCACAGTTCTTGGACTCCCTCAGCCACACAAACACCCCATGCTATCAAATCAGCTGGCCAGCAAATTAATTAGCTTGGGTGTAAGTCTCTCTGTCTTGGGCAGTTGGTTATGTGCTGTCAAAACAAGCCCAAAACCCCACTTAGAAAGGATTTGGTACAACACCCTGGCAAGGTGTTGCCTTTCCCTCAGCAAGCAGTGACTTTACAAAGCTTGCCAGTGGAAGTGTGCTGCAGGTAAAATGCAAACAGCCCAGGTAAGAGCTCCTGAACACATTCCCATGGCTGTCTTTAATTGTGGCCACATCACAGATCCTCACACTAAGGACCCTTCCCTTCTCTGTGAAATGGTGATTAGCAAAATTTGGGTCTCTGAAGAGGTGGCCCTGAAGATGCTATGCCAGGTAAGGCAGATATTACTTTGCACTCTGGGGAAACGAATATTTGATGATGCTTCCCTTCATCACAAAAGCTCCTCGGGGAAAGCAAAAAGACCATCCTGGAATTATCCCTAGAAAATAAATGAGACCACTTTTTGCACTGCTTGGGCTTTGATTTATTTGTCCCTGTACAACTCAAAATCACCCAGGTAAATTATTTGGTTGAGCATTTGCTTGACTATAGAAATGTTAAAGAACAGAATGTCTAGCATAAAAATCACTCATTTGTACATTACCTATGTAAAATGCTGAGTTTTCTTCTTTAGAAAAATCATCAATATATGAAACTCCCAGTGGCATAATTGGTGCTTCCCCAATTCCACGTAGAAGGTTCCCCACCAACACAAAGAGCCACAGATAGGAATTTGTTGTTTTCTCACATCCTGCAGGCCATAAACATTTATATTTCTGTGAACACAATCCTGACAGTGCTTTAAAGCAGCAGCAAAATAACAAAATACGAGGTTTAACCATCCTTACCGGGCGAGTTTATATATATCTTGGTTTCTAGCAGGGGCTTTACTGCTTTCCAATAAAAAAAGGGTGTACAACTGGGACAAGCAGAAGGGAATGAGAGCTTCTTACCAGCATTTATCACCGTGCTGAGGGCTTCTGTAGCATCTGTGACTGGAGGGCCCTCAGACGATGCTGGGGAGCAAGCTGACACACTGGTGGAGGAGTTGTCCACACTAACAGTTATCCTTTCATAATTGTAACTGGAAAACAACTGTGTGAAACACAACTGACACATGAAGGACTTTGCTTTGCAGGAGGCGTGTCTGAGCCTTGTGTTCACAAAAGTTCATTCCTGTTTCACACACACAAAGGGGAGGGGGAGCCCATTCCCAGTGCTTTGCTTAAAATAAAAATAAATGGGTGTCTTCATACTGTTTTCAAATGCTCTGGTGATTCTAACCCCAAAACTTTCCTGAGCTACAGAGAAACAAATCTGCTCCCAGAGATCACTCTTTAGACTGCAGGACAGAGGCAGAGTTCATCCACATCTGTTTACATACAACAGGGCTGATGTTTTTCCATAATGGCACCTCTTTCCTACCTTTGGGGCAGATGCAAGGATGCCAGAGGATTGGGAAGGCATAACCTGTGTCTGACAATTATGTTATAGCTTAAATGTGAATGAGCTATTTAGATACTTAATTCTCCCCAAGTTTGGATTAAAATCTTCAGCATTTTAAAGAGCTTATCATGAGTATGGAGGAAGAAACCTTTTTCCATCAAGATATAATTGCAGTTCAATTAAATATAAAAAAGGGAGCCTCCTTTAAAATATATGTGTGTGTGTGTGTGTGTGTGTGTGTGTGTGTGTCTGTGTGTGTATCCTTCCCAGGTAAAAAAATTCAACCCACTTTATCCTCAGCTATGTAGAAGTTTTGTAGAAATCTGAGGTTTCTCTCCTGCTTACCTGTAGCAAGAGGCAAGCTTTCAGAGAGGAAATCAGAAATTCAATATTAAAAAATCCACCCATTTTCCTGTTGGAATAGCTGGAAGAAACTGTTATTGTCAAGCTTTTAATTCAGATGTATGCTTTAAAAAAAAACCCCACTTCATATGATCAAGTTCAATTAGTGCATAAGGTGATAACTCTCCATATTTACCGTCCCATTAGGAACTGAGGCATCACTGACAAAAAAGCTCCTACGGACATGATGAGACAGCCAACACCAATAATTTTTGGCCGATGAACTCTTGGTCCAAGGTAGCTCACCAACACCATCACCATTAAGTTACCTGCATCAACAGGAGAGAGAGCCAGCACAAAGAAATAGATTTATTTTTGGGAGAAAAAAGTGTACTAAGAAGCACTTACCCACTTTCAAAGTGCACGTACCTATCTCAAAGCTGCCATCAATGATGCCAACGATCGACGATGAGATTTCAAATCTCCTTTCAATTTGACTGGACATGCTCTTCATGTAGCTTCCAGACAATCCTTTGGCAAAAAAGGAAAAAGCTAGAGCTCCGAGAAATATCTGAAGAGAGAAGATAATTGAGTTTGAAGAGTAACAATTTCTGCTTTTCTGCTGGATGCCTGAACAACCCACTCAAGAAGCACAAAAATCATATGCTTTGCTTTCTAATTCTCTGTGAGGAGAATCTTCCTATTGTTACCATTAAAACAGATTTTGCTTTCTTTTTCAGGGTGGCCGCCAAAAACTCTGCCACTTCAAAGAAAAGGAAAAATTACATTGCTGGTATGAGCCTTCTAACTTTCTAGTACACATTGGTTCAGCTGTTTCCTTCCTTAGGATAAACTTGCAGCATAACGTTCATTTCTGGTACTTATATCCCTGTACATCTTGTTACCTCTCCTCCTGTTCTAAAAATCATGAATAAAAATATGTATCCACAACTACCACCGTGACTATAGCAGAACTCTAAATGAATTGTTGGTAAAATGGGACCTCATTTTTTAACTTCTGAGCACATTTCTGGACTTCCATGTGCTTGGAATCACAACCCTAGAATCAGAATAGTTTTGGGTTGGAAGGGACCTTAAAGACCTTCTTGTCCCACACCCTGCCCTGTGCAGGGACCCCTCCCACTGTCCCAGGTGCTCCAGTCCCAGTGTCCATCCTGGCCTTGGGCACTGTCAGGGATCCAGGGGCAGCCCCAGCTGCTCTGGGCACCCTGGGCCAGGGCATCATTCCCCTCAGAACAAAGAGTTTCTTCCTAATATCTAATCTGAACCCACTCTCTGTCAGTTTGAAGCCATTCTCCCTTGTCCTCTCACTCCTTGTCAATATTCTCTCCCCATCTTTCTTGTTGGCTCCTCCAGGCGCTGCAAGGCCACAGTGAGGTCACCCCTGAGCCTTCTCCTCTCCAGGTGAGCAATCCCATCTCTCCCAGCCTTTTCTCCCAGCAGAGCTGCTTGGTCCCTCTGATCCCCTTGGTGTCCCTCCTGCCCTGGCTCCAGCAGCTCCACGTCCTTCCTGTGCTGGGACCCCAGAGCTGGAGGCAGCCCTGCAGGAGGGGTTTCAGCAGAGCAGGGCAGAAAGGCAGAATTCTCTCCCTGCCTTGCTGCCCAAATCCCTTCCATCCCCCTGTGCATGCAGCCCAGATAATTTTTCCCAATCCATACAGTATCAAACAGCCATACAAAACTAATTTTTTGAATTTGGATAGGACTTCAAAAGGCAACTTGGCATTCCAGAGAAAATAGGTGGTGAGGGTTCTCCCATACCTTTAGCTTGGAACAATTATGGCACACAGTCTTGGCAGGAGCTGTGCTGCCATCGCTGCCCTGGAACAGCGATTTTTCTTTAATTTGGCCAGCAGTGATCGTTCTGTCCATGGCTTTCCTTCTCCAGCTCTGATACGTAGGTGCTCCTGTTGGAAAAATATTGCCATGTTTCACTATTATTGGCATGGGAATTGCATGTGCCAATGTTTTTCAGACATACTCAGTGGCCAGGCACTGCTTGGGATATCTGCACGTGGACATCTTTTCCCAGGAAGGGCATTAAGGAGTGTTCAAAGTGACTGCTGTAACTAATCAAGGGCTGGTGCAGCTGATTTGTGACGTCTGCTTTCTAAAAGGCTCCAGGACTTTCTTGGATGGATGGATGGAAAAGGCAGATGACAACTCGCTGAAGATTTTTAGAAATCTTTGTGAAAAAGGAAGGAAAACTTCCTGCAGGCAGCTGGGGGTTGGGACGGTTTGTCAGAAAAACATCTTCAGCACACTTGAACCAATTCTTTCTGAGATATCCGTTTTGGATCACTGTTCCATACTAAGTGGACCTTTGGTGTGATCCAGGAGGCTTCTGCTATTATATTTCTGAGGATTTTCTTAGTGAACACTACTAATTCTGTCAGCATTTCAATGAGTAACATTATTTATTGGATAAATGCTTGTAGAATCAGACCACAAATGATGACAGAGGAGAAAATAGAGTGAGCAGCATGGAAAGTAAAGATATATTAAGGGGAGAACACTGACCAAAAGAAACAAATAATTACTATCTGTAAGTCTGCAAGCCTTCACAAGCTCCCTGCAGGACAGATGATAAATGTAGATATTTTAATAAGACTGATAAATTTTTAGTTTAAAAGTTGGCTCTGATTTAAGGAGTCAAATATGTTGGCTGGTGTAGATTAAGCTGATCAGGGGAAAGCAGCCAGTGCCAAGACATCTGGAATGAGAATAAACCAAAAAAACTCCTGCCAAGTTTGTCTGTTGGAAAACTGGTGCAATAGTATCAAAATCAGCTAGTTAGCTCCAATATTTACATTTGCACATACATCAAAAGAGTATAGAGGAATATATGCCAAGAAATTGGCCGGTGATGTTTTCCAGAGGCTGGCATCTCAAACATGCCATGCTGTCTCAGTCACACGGGAGCTTTCAGGGTTTCTCTCCTGCAGGCCCCTGAGGCCAAGTGACCCCTGAGTGGAGCCCACCTCAGTGCTGGGGGGCATTTTTGAGGCTGGGTTGTGGGGCTGTGGCAGGAATACCCACAAACATCACCCTGCAGCTCCTCTGCAGAGTCCTGCTCTCCCAAGCAAGATGCCCAGGGTTACCTGGATTCCCCGGGAAATGTTCACCTACCAGAAGGACAGCACCCTTAGAAACCCAGCAATCCCCCAAGAAAGTTCTCCTAACGACTGAAAATAGGCACTAATGGCTCAGAAAGAGATATAAAGCCTCATAAGAACTCTAACATGAATTTTGGAAATTTAATTCCAAATCGTATTCCAGCAGGGGGGGACTATGAAAAGCAAACATGAATATTTCAGACTAAGCCACATATGAAATTTCTAAAGGCACCTAATCTTCCTGAGACCATCTTCAGCAGCTTTTACATATATTTTTTTTAATTTAAAAGTGAGCTAGAGATGATTAAAGTATGGTGAAGTCAGACTTACCCCAATCTTTACAGGAGCTGGAAGACAGAGTTCTCTAAAGCAAATACATTCTTTATTGATTTGTATTTTGCTGATGATTAACTTTGGGAAACATCTGACTCTGTTAAATAAACAGTATCTAAATCAGTGACATGTTTTCCTTTTCAATATATTAAATTTTAAATCTACAATTTTGTTTATGCAAGACTAGTAATCTACCTGCAGCTCATAGAAAATGTTCAACTGTAGAAACACTTCTCTTATACCTAACTGAGCAATCACATTTTCCATAACCACTCTGTGACAATCAGAACTTTGGCAAACCAGTGAATCACTGACACCAGTGATATTTCAAATTAAAGGAGGCAAGAAAAATGATAAAGGATTTCATTTATGAATTAGGGATAACGGATAGATTTAATTTATGAATTAGGGGTAAATGGATTGCTATGGAGGGATAAAATACCCTGCAACGGATAGATTTAATTTATGAATTAGGGGTAAATGGATTGCTATGGAGGGATAAAATACCCTGCAACTGATAGATTTAATTTATGAATTAGGGGTAAATGGATTGCTATGGAGGGATAAAATACCCTGCTCCCCACGGTGCTTATCCTTTTTCCCAAAAACCAGATACAATTTGCAGAATTGTCCCTTTGCACTTCACATAAAGTCTTTCCAGTTTAGCGACGAAGAGATGTGCAGGAAGGCTGCCCTGGCAGCTCACAACCAACCCCACAAAGGGACTGACCAACAGGTGGAAAGGAGCGGGAGCGAGGGCTGCGGAGACAGCGCGGGCAGAGAGAGCACTTACTGTGTCAGAGCAGTGTCAGGCTGTTTCCTTCCCGAGGGCTTCCAGGCTCGCAGCCAGCGACACGTCACAGCCCGAGCGCTGCCTGCTCCAAGAAGTGGAGCACCTCAGCACATGTTTGTTAAACCTTGGATTTCCTTCTTACGGCGATTGCAAAACTTTCCCACAGCGGCCGCGGCGAGAGCCGCGCAGGGGAAGGCAGGTCCCTGCTGCTGTCACTGCTCTGGCAGCCTACCTGCCAGTTGTGCCAGCCTCTCCCGGCTGGAACAACTTGTTTCCTTCACTTTTTTTTTTTTTTTTTTTTTTTTTTTTTTTTTTTTTCCCCCCCATATTTTTAAAATCAGT
>VWZN01019033.1:227981-250340 GCA_013396955.1 Regulus satrapa
TTGGAGGAGGCTCAGCAGAGATACCAAGGGATGGCTGTGATGCCTTAATATTTAGCTTCTCTGTTTTCCAGACTCTGTGTTGTTTCAGTGTGGTTCTGGGTTCCATACTGGGTGGTGCTGAGCTCTCTTCACAGAGTGGGCAGACAGAACAATTCCTTCCCTGGCTTGGGACCAAGGATGACCAATGCAGATTTCAGGCCCAAAAGCAAAAACAATTGTGAAGAGAGGAAAAACAAGGAGGATGGAGCTCCATGAGCTGGGGCTTTAATTGGACAATTAATTCCAATAAGCTAATGGACCAAAACTTATAAAAATGTGAGACCTCGTGCCCACTCGTCCATTCTGTGCCCATTTTGGGTCCATCTTGGGGGCAGCCCTGCCTGGGCTCTTGCACTGAAGCCTTTTAATAAATCCTTGTTTTATCATTTTGCTCTGTCTAGTCTCTGTTCCAGGTGAGCCTCCCAAGGCAGCAGCTGAGCTCCTGAAAGGGCAGGAAGAGCTCACGGACATCTGCCAGTTTTTGGTGTGAGCCCTCTCTGTCACAGACCTGACACAGAGGTTTGGAAAGCCTTGATTATCTTCTTTTGTATGAAAATACATTAAGGGATTTGCTAAAGACTAAATTAATTAAATATATGGAATTACAACATTTAATCAGAACTAAAAACATTATGAAAGCTAAAAGAAATTATAAACTTGCTAATATGTAAATATGCCAGCTCTCATTGTCCCCTGAAGCTTGCAGGTTAACTGCAGACAATAATTTCCTCAGCCATATTAGCAATTGTTATTGGATTTTGCTTGATAGAATTTTACACGTTTTACTGTGATCATGATATATTTCTTGATCTATTATGGGTCTTAATTTAAAGTTTCAATTTTTCTGTTTTACCAGCAGGACTATATGCTCTCTATATGTGCTCTCAGTGAGCAAATCAATACACAGCTTATTTCTACCACTTCACAGGAATATTTCCAACAGAACAAAGTGTTATTTCCTATGATCATTTTAATGCAGTGTTCCTGCATTACTATTTAAATGCTGACTTTTTGTTTAATTAATTTGGTTTTAACGCAAGGGAACAATGTACATGCTGAAACTCACTCTTTCTTTTAAGAGTTTGGAACATGGGAAATCCATCAAGCCTATTCTTCAGCTAAATTGATTCTCATTTACATACTTTTACTCAGGTGAAGAACAGTTATCTTTGCCTACTTCTTAATGCCTTAATTATTTTAATTTTTTTTTTAAATCTTTAAAAGCCTTAGATTCATTTACCAGAATATCATTAGAAAGAAGCAGATTTTGCATCATCTGACAATGTCAAATTTACATGAACCACAACCTGTATTTGGACTGCTTTTAGCTATTAGAATATTGCAAAGTTAGCAGGGAAAAAAATGAGCATTAGCAAAAGGTTCCCTATTTATTCTTGTCACTCTATAACCAGGTGGAAAAAGTAAAGTCTGTTGGAAAGGCCCCTGCAAGTCCATTGTCTGTCAGGACAGCAGGCTCTTAAATACATTTCCCAAGGTGAGACACCCACAAGAAATGTAATTTCAAGTTGAATACAGGTGAGTTTATCTCTAGAGGACACGACACTTCTTGTGATCCTTGAATAGGGACGGTAATACCCCCTCACAAGGCAGCACCAGACAGATTCAGCGCAGGCTCGTCCAGATGAGCCCTCAATCACCTCCGCCTTAGAGTCACAGGAGGAAAAAAGTATTTCCAAAGGCACGGGTTCTTTGATTTATTCTAGATACTTACTTCAGGTAGGAGGTGGAATGAACTCCAGATATGGCTGTGAAAGGCTAGACAGCCAAGATCAGCTTTTGGCAACAGAAAGTCAGGAGAGATGGATCCCACCGTGAAAGACTTCGGCGCTCCCATTAAAGCAATCTTCTGCAGCAACTTCCACCTGAGCTCCAGTGCCTGGGGAAAAAACAGCATTTGCCATCACACCTTGTCCCAGTCAGTTGTGACAGGGCAGGCGAGGAAAAGGGCCCTTGCTGTGGAAGGGCAGTCCCGGAGGGGCGAGGCACATCTGCCAGATCCCTGGCACATCTGGCAGAGCGCAGCACACCCCAGGCCTCTCCACGAGCCACACCGTGGGCTGCTGTGTCAGCCACCAGCCCGACAAGTGGCTGTGCTGGGAACCTGTTCTGCAAGGCCCGTGGCAGCACAGAAACTCCAAAGCAGGAGAGCAGGTGAGTGCAGTTGCTGCTGAAGTGTCGCTGCTTCTGACACGCCCTGGGCTGGCTGTGACAGCTTGTGTGCCCGGGTGGGTGCCAGAGCCCCTGCAAACAGCTCCAGGAGTGGAAGCAGTGGAAGGAGCTCCTCTCAGGAGTGGAAGCAGTGGAAGGAGCTTCTCTCAGGAGTGGAAGCAGTGGAAGGAGCTCCTCTCAGCCTGGCTGTGCAGAAGCCCCTTCCACGTTCCCCAAGCAGGACGTGGTGTCCCCGATGGGACGTGCCTGGCAGCAGCGGCGTGTGCTGAGCCACACCGAAAGGGCGCAGGATGCTCTGCGAGCAGGGACACACCAGGACACCAGAGACAGAGTGCTCAGCCATCTCTTCCTCCAAGAGGCTGTTTGCTGTGGCAGCCACTTAAGAAACTGCAGAATTCTTAGCCCTGGCCTCCGGCCACGCTGAGGCGAAGCAGCTGGCAGCTTCCACTGCATCGGTCCCCCCGCACGAGGGGGACCCTCTTGTCCCTGCCCTAGCAATGCCTGGCTGCACTGATGGAGCTTTCCTGCCAAGCACAGCTCCAGCCCGGAGCAGCACAAGCCCAAGTGCCGAGCTGGCAGCCAGGAGACGGCGTGGGCTGATGGGGCTGCAAGGGCAAGGCTCAGGGAGCTCGGTCTGCTACTCACACCGTGATTTTCCTCGGTCACAGAGGGAGGAGGAACACGAATTCTGATAGAATGTACCCTGCTCCTGCTGAAACACTGAAGGACAACGTGTGCAAAAAGAGGGGACAAAGCCAGTTAATCCTCTGCTTCAATATGGGAAGAGTTCTCAGATGCATGATTTGTACAAAAGTTGTTCAGACTTTTCCTTGACACCAATTTTTCGCCTCTGGAAGAGCACATAGAGGATTTGGGGTTGCTATGCCATCCTCAAGAAATCATTTGGTTTCACTTTACTAATTCCAGCCTCTTTAGGTCCCAAAGAAAACTCACTAAAGACAAAGATACAAGTGGCAAAAATAATTTCAAAATGCTCTTCTATGGGAACTTTCTCCTGTAAAACTTAAACTGGCAACTCTTCACAGGCATCATGCAGAAGTGATGCCATCTAACTCTGCAGTAAGGGAACTTCCATCCCCAGGGATGGGACTCTATGAGTACTCTTGTGTAAAATCCTCTAACAATAACAGTAGTAGATGAGAAGTGTAATGATCTCTTCAGGCTGTAAGACAGGTATTACGTGTATGCTTATATATGGGGAACAACACTGTTAGCTTTAGAGAAACAGACATTAAAAATTAGCCCAACTCTTAGCACTTCTTACTAAAGCTGCATTTTGCATTTAAATATCACTTGTGCTTGAATTAATTAGGCTTCTGAAAAAGAAAAGGTTATCTGAAAAAAATCCTTTTTTTTTCCTCAGAACTGATGTAAGACTTCCAGTGTGAATCTCCAGCCCGTGCTGGAACAATGCTTTACTCTGAATAGAGGAGTTATTGTTTAGATGCACCCTAGCCTTACAAATAAAACATCACAAGATTTGGACAGCCCAAAGAGGGGATGCTTTCAAAGCTGAAAGGAGAAGTTCAACTGCCACTGACAACCTTTGGAAAAAGGACGCCCACTTCATTGCATGCCACTGGAAATCACCTTTTACAGGTGTCTCATGTGCAAGCTGAATTAAAAATGAACCTAAGGGGCTGTTGGAGAAATTTAGCTTCTAAAAATCACAGCTCTTTTTTTTTAATTTTTTTTTTTTCCCCCACAGAAAGTTTGTATCTAAAGAAAATAAACAAGCAGAACACAACCCAAAGGAAATCATCTGTGGGCAGAGCAGCAGGGGAGAGAAACCTTCTTCCCCTTGTGAAGAGCTGACTCTGGGCACTTCCAGTCTCACATCTGTGCAAGGAGCACACTCACTTTTCACACCCCCAGGGGATGGTAACCTAAAAGCACGGGACAAATTCCCTGCATTATGATGGGCCTACACAGCCATGGTTTATCAAAGTGGGGGTGTTTAAGTGCTAGCCAAAATTCAAAAGTACAATAATAACTTACTATATTAAAGAATTATCATAATTCTGTACTATATTATATATAGTATATATTATAAGTTATTATATATAAGATACATTATATATATACACATTATAATATATTATATATTATTTATAATATATTAATATACTATCTGTCTAATATATTGCATATACTATGTAGAATATATATAATAGTATGTATTATAATGTATTATATTATAATACTATTATTTTATTATATGAAATAATTCACAACATTTTTTCATTATGTCTTGGGTGGGAAATGTTCAAGGAACATCTCAATACCAATTTTTTTGCATACTTGCGTATTATAAACTTAGCTCCACTTTTTTTTTTAATACAAAGAAATTTTAAAGTGCTTTTATATGCAATATTATTATTACTTATGCAACCTAGAGATGTTTTTCTACTAAATGGCGTTTCAAAAGTCATTAAAGAAAAGTTGAAATTTTGTGCTTGCACTTAAAAAGAGATAGATGTGGGAAGATCCAAGGAAAACATTCCCTAAATTGCCTTGAGATCAGTACTTCCCTTTGCAGTTCCAGAGAAGGCTGCTTTTCTTACAGGCACCTTTTGAAAGAAAACTATTTACACTGGGTGTTTTGTTTTTCAATAAAGCTGAGCATTAAGAATTTTTTAGGCATTAGTTCTTTTCCCCTCATGTTTCTTTGCTACAGAAGTTCTGTAAAGCAGAAGCAAAAGTCCCTCTGACAAGTCTCTGACCCCAATCTGCAAGAAACAGTTCTTTGCTTTTTGTTCTGTTAATGTCCCAAATCATTAAAAAGTCTCAAAGGCTAAAAAATTAACCCAGCATCAAAATGTTAAAGCAGCATACAGTGAGAGATTTTTTCAAGGGAGCAAAATAAAATGCCACCAAGAAGCAGCTTTCAGAGCAACAGGATGGTGAGCATGACACAAATTTCGTGCATTCTTGAGGCAAATCACAATGTACCTAGAACACATAGGGAAAGTACAGCCCTGCTTTAGGGAGACTGACACTAGTTCGTACCTGAAGAATGTAAAGTATCAAAGAGAAGGAAAAAAAAAGTTAAATCGGATGAGAAACTCCCTGTTAAAATTTTAAAAATGAACGAAACAGGGTGCCTGTGACACACTGGGAAAGGTTCCAAGAGAGCAAAATATCAAAGTATCAAACGATCTCCAGAGAAGCAATAGAAGTCACGCCACCTGTATTTTAAAATTTGACTTGGCAAACATCAATAAACATGAGCCAAGAGATAATCTTTTACTGAGGGCAAGGACTCTAATTTATTTACAGTACTCAATTTATAAAGTCAAAAGTGTTAAACCAACTGGGTCAGGAGTAGAATTAAGAGACCTGGACACTGAATTTCTCCCATCTGTTCATTAAGCACCCCTGCCTGCATTCTGCAGCACTCTGTAAAGGCAGAGGAGTTTAAATCCCCTTTGGCAGTTCTGGGGCTCCCGTTTGCAGCTTGCAGTGCTGTTGCCATGCCCCAGGCAGATGCAGCAGATGTTGATTTCCTGCCTGGGACGGCAGCCACAGCACCCTGTGCTCACTGTCCTCCCTTGCCAGTGAGCACAGGCAGCATCTGGTGTCCCAGAGGAGGAATTACCTGGCAGCCCAAAGGCCCGGGGGAGCAGCTGTCCTGTGCACTGGGGAATATCCAGATCCCTTTCCGTGCTAGCACCAGCTAATGCATCCTCTTGATTCCTCCTCTCCTGCCTGTTCACTTCTTTTTTTTTGCACTAAAGGCATATTCAGACTGACCTCAGTGTTGGTGCTCTCTTTTCCTGTCTCTTTATTTAGAACTTTTATTGTGATACAAAACGTGCAGGTGAGCACTCCGCTCAGCTGTCACTGAGGGCTCTCACCTTTGAATTTCACAGAGTAATTCCCTGCCAGTGCTCTCTGCACCTGGAGGACTGACCTGCACTCCTCCCCACTGGGTATTGCATGCACTGAGAAAAATGCACATCTCAGAAAAGGGGGCCAGGGCAAGCCCCAGTCTCAGCACCCACACTGAACGACTGCAGTGGCTCACCCCAGGGCCAGAAGGGTTTCTGTGTGAGCTGCATTTCTCTGGGATTTATCAGCCTGCAGTACTGAAGGCAAAAATCCCCAGCTCTCCCACACCTACCACTCCTCCTGTCTCCAGGTGCTTACTGAAGTCTCAATTCTTCTTTTTAACAATACCACTGTCTGACTCTCTGTGAATGTAATATCAAGTTCATGATGTTCAGACAGAAATGAGATTTGGAGAAATACCAGCTCTTCTCTTCTCTACATACCCTTGTCTAATTAACACCAAAAACATCCTGTACTGGATTTTAAGGTCTCTGTGGGGACAGTGTATAGCTGAATCCAGCCCCTGCTGCTCAGGCCTTTCTGACCTGAAAACACAACAAGATAAATTACGAGAGGAACTTGGAAACAAGGAACAGTTTTGTCTTTTTTATATTTGCAAGGAGAGAATATAGAGAAATATGAACATTTTCATTTCTAGCATCTAGAAAATGCTAGAGAAATGACTTCTCTAGCACCAAGGATGGGATTTCAGAGCCAGGCTCCTACAGAGAGGGAATCCAAATAGAAAGGAAAGCCCTTAGCAGACTCCACGTGTTAAATTCAAATGCTGGAAAATTGATGGAGAGCATACAAAAGTGGTCTATGCCTGAAACAAGTTGTCTGTGTGCATATATATATATATATCTAAAAGGAATATTCCTACAGGATCTTGATCACAAAGTAGCAGCAGCAGCATTGCAAACGCTACTACTATCCTATTGTACAGACTCACCAGGAAGAACATTCAGAGTTACAATGGGAGGTAAAAAACTACATCACCACCACCAAAAGCAAAGCAAAACAAAAATAATAATAAAGAGAAACTAATTCCAAAACAAACAAACAAACAAAAAACCCCACGAGTGCCCTCTTGGGAATTATTTTAAATTCTGAAACTTTCTGCAGAAACTTAAGCTTGTTTTGCACATGATTGTGCCTTTATATCAGAAAGTTTTCTTGGGAAGAAGGAAAAGCCACGGTGTACCAGCCAGCATGCAGCTGCCTTGAAACAATAGCAGCAGCCAAGGTACAGCATGAACTGGCCCACTCTGTGTCATTAACCTCAAATGAGAAGCTCGTTTTTTCAAAGCCAGTTTTGGAACCATTTAAGTGATAAACTCACAAAGCCAGGCCGCCTTTCCACCAACACAGGGGGCCAAGGCCTTTTGAAAATCAGAACCTCTGGGATGAAATACTTCTTTTAGCCCACCATTTCCCACCTGCAATGGGAATTTCTTCCCTCCAGGTTCCTCTTGCTCTGCCCAGGCTGTAAGGATCTGCAAGCTGTCATCCAAAAGCCAAAAAATGCAGAAGCCCTGAGCACCTCTCCTGGAAATTAATAGGCACAGGTCACACTTCTGCCCTAGAGCTACAGAATGGTCTCTTCTAGAAGGGAAGTCAGGCATTGCAATACCAAAGATTTCACCTTCCAAAGGGATCCTCTGTGTTCGATTCTGTGGTTTTAGTCTTGCTGTGATTTAAGAGATGCATGCCCTTGATTCCCTGGACAAAGCAAGAGAGGAACAATTACCATTTTACATTCTCAGAGAAAGTCCTAAGCAAAGAAAGCTCAAAATCCCAAGCATCGTAACTGGGAACACTCCATGCCTTGTTAAGAAAGGAAAAGACTCAGAAAGCAGCACTAGCCAAGAAGTTGCTGCTGGATATATCCAGTTTGTATCACGTGATCAGACTTAAATAAACTAAAATGTGATTTTGCTTTTTTGCATGCCAAATCCCATCCCAGGTGTCCTCAGGGTGCTCCTCTCCACAGCCACAGGCTGAATTAGCTTCTGGTACCTTGGGGTGAGAAAAGTCTGCAAGGAAGAGTTCACTGCTAAAACTCCACTCGAGATAGAAAGGTTACAAAAACAGCCCACGGCCCACCACAGAGGAAATTACAGAAAAAGAAAAAGCTAACTTAAGCTGCCAGTAATGCTTACCCAAAATTGTGCTCATGTGTTCAGAGGCTACACGTGTTAATATGAAATGTTTGTATCACAAACACAAACCAGCACCGTATCACAATCAGACATGACCTCAACCAAATTATAGTGTAAGGATGCAGCTTTGGTCATCACACCTCCCTTCTGTCCACTAATTAAAATCAGCTTGTCACGTAACAGATTTTCCTCCCAAGTGAGTAATTTTCTGTCAAGAAAACTAAAATAAATCATGATCACAGCTTGGACAATATGTGCAATCAGAAATGTTTGTCCTGTGCATCACAAATCGGTTTCAATTCTTAAAAGTTGGAAGCAGCAGGGGGACAATGAAGTTTATACCAGGTATGGGATTTTTTTAGGATACAGACAATGCTGTAAAATAATGAGACTTAGCAATTAAGTAGCTGATGAAATGAAAATACAGAGAAAATAGTGAGAATCAATAAAAATCACATAGCTAGCTCATGCACAGAGATGTGCATTTTACAAAGCACTGGCATTTTTGAGAGACTGAAGACTTGTCATTTCTTTGAAAATGGGGGCTCAGCAGCTGATCACAGGCAAAAAAATCCCAATGGAATATTAAGGATCATTAGAAAAGACCTAGAGTACAGAATGCTAGACAAATACATGTCAAAATGCTAGATAAACACTTGTGTACACAGTTCGTGTATCATCACTTGTAAAATACCTCCAAGACAATCACACCACCTGAAAAACTTCAAGTGCTTTTTCCCAGCGTTTGACAACCTCCATATCCAAGCACTGACACCCAGCCTTTCACCAGGTAGGCTCAAGGATGAAATTCAGCTCCTGGGCACTCTTTACTGGGCTGGCACTCCAGTGACAGACATGTGGTCTGCTGTACAGTGAAAGCCACCTGCTGGGCTCCCAGGCTCTCAGAAAATAAATCCACCACCCATTTTGAATCATTTAATATTGGGCTTTATCAGCTCGGGTGTTCACACACTCTATGAACTTTACACCACCGCTGCTTCTACTGCCATTATTCCCATTTGTGGCTCGTGCTACCCACAGTGCTTAAAACGTCTGAGCAGGACCAGACCAAAGATTCAAGCACAAGGAACGGCCTCTGAGCATCTTCTGCACCCCACCCCTGTTCAAATGGGGGTCCCAACACTGTCACTTTGGGGTTCACTCTTGAAATGCCCCAGCCACCTCTTGGAACGATAAACATTGATAAAGCCACTCATTTTTCAGCCCGCGTTTAAATGGTTGGCTAAATCAAGGCCAGTGTGTCAAAACTTGAAGGAATCTGGTCCAAAGCTTAGCTTTGCATTTGAAGGACAAGTTTTAAGAGTCATTTTCTCACCTCCCAGCCCAGTCCTAGGAAATCCTGTGGCACCAGGCACGGCATGTCATGCAGGATTGACGAGGATCCCCTTGGCACAACCCACACCCTCTGTCTCCTGGTTTTGCCCTGGGGATGTTCCCACCACAGGTTTATGCCCAGAAGCTTCTCTGAGGAGGCATCACCCATCCAGCATTGCCTGCCTGGATGCCCAGTCTGGGAGCAGAGCCCTGGGGAGCCTGGCCTTTCTCGCTGTGACATTCTCAGGCAGATGAACCGGAACAATTCAACGCAACGTTAATATATCTACTGAAATGCTGAATTTAAGACTTGGACACATTCCTGCTGAAATGCTAATTTTAAAGCTTGGACACGTTCCTATCTGCTTCCTTCCACTTCAAAACACAGTGAGTTAGCTAGCTCTGACCCCTTGGCAGTGCTCCAGGTAAGTGGCACAGATTTGCCTACTTAACAAAGCCCTTTTGTTTCCTACAGCTGTGAAATTCTGGTGCTCCGTAACTTTTCACGTTTCCCAGGTTACCTTGGCACCAAGCCGTGACTAAATGTCTGCAAAGGGTTTTTAACTCCAGCTTTGGAGGAGTACGACCACAAGGAAGAATGATGGCTTTCAGTGAGTGCCCCATGCTAGCAAGAACAATGCTCAAAATCAGCTCCAAATGCCCACAGAGCTTCTGGGATTTCTGTGGCTTCACGGCGAGCTGCATTCTCTGTCCTGCTCTGCTCCTGGCTGCATCACGTTTGTCTTTCTTCCATTCCCCTTCCTCAAGTTACACCTGCTCAGCTCCATCATACAGTTCAAAGGGTGGCAGGGGTACGACAGATCTTTTGGAAAGAATTCGTTTTAAGGATCACTCGGATTTGAGGAATCTTTAAATTGTGGAGCTGGTTTCCTGCTCTGTGGGAGGGAATGGATCTTTTCTCACCAATTCCACAGGGACAGGAGGCAATCCCGAGCACACACGTATTATGTCAATAAGACACCCTGAAGCAATCCAGTTGTAACTGAACTAAGGAGCTGCTATGGCAAAATATCCTTCCCCCTTTGTGGTGGCTGCAGAAAGTCCCAGGTGGATTGAGTGGGAGCAGGCTTGTACCATATAGAATAAATAAATAGGAAATATTTGCAGGTGCTTGGTCTGTGGCAGCTCCGCCAACTCCATCCATGCCTTGTGCAGCAGGGAATAACAACCAGGGCCTGTAATAAAAAGCCTGAAGAAGTCATTAAAGTATATTAAAGTTATCGCATGCACACTGGCAAACAGACTTAAGGGTTGCCTGCACTGGGGCCAAACATGAGGCAGTGCCAATATTAAGATGTATTTAACCACAGAGACACTTTGTATGACTTTTTTTTTTTTTTTTTACCTGAGACATTTAGGGGTTTTTTCCTCCTAGATATTTAAGATATCCCAGGGCAGCAGGTAACTGAAGGAATGAATCCCGATGACCTTTCCTTGTCAATGCTCTATGCAAATCTTAAAACACCACCATAACACAACATTTCTTAAAAATGTAATTTTTAAAATTTATTATTATTCCCACAATACTCCAACCATGTCATAAACCAGGTTTCTAATATATTGACCACTATACCATGCAGCAGAACAAACAATCCCTGCCTGAAAGGACTAATAATATCATTAAATAAATTTATGGACAACTGGGGCCCGAAGAAGCCACAGGTGCTGTCTACAGTCAATGAGAGAGACTCTGACAGAAACCGTGTGAGAATTCCAAGATGAAATCTGGTGTCACTTGGAGTCAAATGCAAAATTCTCTCTATTTTCAGTGAAACAGAACTGAACACATGTTTCTGCTTCATAGCCCTTTGCTCAGACAACTCAACCTTGGCATTTCTTAACTTATCTCATTTCTAATCCTTGTTCTTTTGCACCAAATGCATTTTTCCTTGTGTTTACAAACTGATACTTTTATAGTGTAAGTAGGATACAACTGTGTGCAATTCTATTCATCTCTGTCCACGTGTTCATTAGTTAAAGTACAAAATTTTTTCACAAGGATATATCCAATATTTACACTGCAATGTTTGTTTGTGGTTCTTTTCCCCAACATGTCCTTCTGTGAAATGCTATTTCACCGCTTCTTGTTCTTTATCCTGCATTTCTATGGGGGCATTTATTAAGATTGGCTTTTCAGATTTCAGTTTCTTCTTTAAAATGAGGAGAACTAGTGTGCTGGGGATGTAGGACACTCCACGTAGCACTGCTGGCAGGCCAAGGTAGAGCCACCTGAAAGAAAGCAGGAGTTTCATTAAATATATGCACCTGTAAAAAAAGGGCAAAACTATTCAGCAAATGCTGTTTTGTGAAGATTACACAGCCACTCTAAAACTCGTGCCCTGATGCTTTTGGATCTCACAGAAGATGAGAATGTGAGAAGAGAGAAGCAAAATGGCCTTTTCCATCTCCCAATTTCAGGCAAGGGAGTGAGCCCGTAAGGTCAGGCACGTGGTGCCCTTATGGCTCTATCCAGAGGAAAAAGAGAGTCCTGAAAGGGCTCAGACTACTTGGTTGGAATTTCCAAGTATTCATAAGAATATTCTTCCAAATCAACCTCAACACAGTATTAAAAGGAATTAGTAGGAGGCCACAAGTTCAAGATTTTTCTCTAAAAATCCCACAAGGATCCTTAAATGACTGCAAAAATGTGACATGCAGTGTTCTGGGCCAATTTCCAGCTTGAGTAACTGAATCTTCTCTATAAACTTTTCTTTTTAAATTCAAGTACTATTTCAACCATTTTCTGTTCAAAAATACTGCCCATTAAACCTTTTTCCCACGTGAGCTAACTGCTTTTCAGTGTTTTATCATAATTCAGGGTTTTGTAAGGCTTGTTCTCATGAAAGGTTGTTAGTGAATTCTATGGAACCAGAACATTTCTGTTCAAAGGTTTTTCCAATGTCGGTGTCAAAGGTTGCATTTGGCAAATAAAGCCAGTGCCAAAGAAAATTGTTTCACATCTCTAACACGGGAGCAGTTTGTCTACTAGGAAGACATAAAGTGCACAAAATTCCATCTCTGTGCAGGCAATGGTAGAGTAAGAAGGAGAAACTAAAATAAAGCAGAAAATATACCTGTATGTGACAATATCATACATCCTACATGCTCCTTCTCCACCACAAGTCATAGTACCCCACTTCAAGCAAGTGGTGTCTATCAAAGCTCCAAAATAAATGGGAGACGGAATTCCAGCTGGAAAACAATATTAACAACACTTCTGTGAGTAGCAATTTTCTTCTGGTTATCAGATACACCACAGAGAGCCCGTGCTGATGTCACCTACCCCATCTGTACTGGCCTCTAGCAGCATAAATTCTCTAGGTACCTTGCACTCCCTCTTCTTCCTTATCCACCCACCCTCAGAAAAGAAAGATTTTCTTCCCTGCTGCCAGTACCCACGTGCTGCAGCATGGACAGGGTTTCCTCTGGAGAGCTCAGTATTTTTTCCTATCAGGGAGAGGCACTGCTGCCTTCAGTAAACATAAATGACAAGCAAGGGGAAGAGAGGCCAAGTGGCTTTCCAAGGAGCAGCAGAAGTAGGCAGATTCCCATTGCTAAATTATTATTTTCTTAAACTCTGTGTTCTACCTTTTTTCCAGCTCTCCTTCCTGTCCCACGTGGGAGAGGAAGTGGATGCTAACTGGGGTTAAACCAAGATACCATTACCCAGTATAAAAACAATGCAAACTGCAAGCAGGTCTACTTTGCCATGCTGCTGAGAGCTGTAAAAAAAATCCTAAATGCTTCCTGTTCAGAGGCACTCCATGGAAGCAGTGACTCCTGTGCCATGCCCATAGCCCTGATGGGATCCTTCCCTAACTCTAGGGCAGCCCTCACTGCTCTTCGAAGTGTGTTAGATATTTTCTTACCAAATACTCTTGAAGCCAGCCCATGGATGCCCACTCCAAATGACTTCTCTTCAGGCTTTAGAGACCTGTATGATAATTGTGTGGTACAATTATTTGTAGAGGTGACATAAATAAGAGATTATTAACCCTTTAAAAAAAAATCAAATCCTCAGCACATTAGGCCCAAACCATTCTAATAGGAGCATAGGTTGAATGAGTTCATTGTGCTCATTAAGTGATGTTTGCTGAGAAGTTCCTTATCTAGGACTGCCAAATCACAAAAGCAAAGGCCACTGTGACATGACACAAAGCCTTCACAGCACAGAAATGACATAAGATGTTTCTGCTCTTCCTCCTTCCATATGCAAACTGAACAACTTTTAATCCCCTGAAGAATTGAAACCTCAGGATAAAAAGTCCAGTAGATCTCTTAAGACAAGGAAATTTTACTGTACCTTATTAAGACCATGTATCCAGGCATGGCTGCTAAGGAAAAAATGAAGCTGCAGGCTAATGACAATATTAAAAAATAATGGAGCATCTTGTTGCAGTTTTCGTGTCCATGGCACTGGCCCAGAGTTGCAGAGATGTTTTGAGATGAAAACCCTGAGGCTGCAACACAGGTGCAGTTTTCAAATACCTGTCAAAAAGAGTATTTTTAATCACACAGATTGTCTGAACTCCCGCGCTGAGTGGCACCCAGCTCACTCTCCTGCACTTGAGCAGAACTGCACTGTGGCCTCTCCCCCAGTCTGCCAGGCACAGGTCCAGCCATCCCCTGTATCTGGGGATAAACCTTCTGTAATGCCTGGTAACTTGTTTAAATCTACAGGGCAAAAGAGATTGTTAAATCCATGCTAGACTTTCATTTTGGATGAAATGTTCTTGGGCAATCAGGTTTCCAATTGCAATACCTTCAGAATAATTTATCACTCCATGTTAAGCATCTAAGATTCCTTTAGTTCTTAGTAGAGAAGGGTTCTTCTCTGTTATATTTTTTTAAATTTAAACTTAAACTGATTTGCAGTTTGAAATCTCTGGCGCCACTCAATGAATTTGTTCCAGTCTTTCACCTTATATATCCAATTAAATGTGCATGCATGGATATTCCCCACCTTATACTGGTATAAATATTTGTCACCTACTGTATTTCACAGTTGCAGTACAATAAAATGCATGCTTTACCACACTTCTTCCAGTTCCTCTCGAGGATTTACACCCAGCAAGACAAGGTGACACGTAAGTGATTCCATTGCTCCCACACACAGGGTCCCATATTTTAAGGGGGCAATCACAATCCATGTTGCAGCCAGCCAGTAGAGTGTTTTCTGCATATGACACTTGCTCTATTCTGAAACACATTTAGAAGATGAATAAATATTTCAGTAATGACATGCCCACAGTAACCCTTTGCAATGCTTAAGATTCTATTCTAGCTCAAGTGTTGAATCAGGACCCAGTCCTACATGCTCCTACCCTTTCTATCCTTCCACAGGACACTCGATTGTAATATTATAAATTAATATTATAAATTAGGTATGTGTAGTCTACAGCTTTTGTCTCATCTACGGCATGTATGTTCTCGATTGTCCATAAGTGTTGCATTCACACCTCCGTGTCCATTTTACAGACACAGAGCACAACCTGGTCTAGTGCAAGGTGTCCCTGGCCACGGCAGGGAGGTTGGAAATAGAGAATCGTGAAGACCCCTTCCAACCCAAACCATTCTGAGATTCCCAGTGATCCATGGCAGGCCTCAAATCAAGGAACTGCAGGTAAAATATCTTCTGATAAGCTGATAGTAATCGAATTTGGGTAAAGCAGTGCAAGATCAAGAAGGGGACTTTTTCCTGTCTTATTCCAAAACTGCACTCATGTATGCCTGATTGGACCAACAATATTTCACCTGCAGTTACATGACTCTGCTAATTGTATCAGTAAAAGAATTAATATGGACATACAATTGCATGAGTGTAGACCTGAATATCTTTTTTAATACACTTTTATTGTTTAAAACAGGGATAACAGACCTACTGTCTCATGCAAGCAAAAAGCCTTGAGAACTCAGAATAGGGAAACTGAAATGGAGCTCCTGGCTGATTCCTGACAAGAAAAATCATCCTGGTATCTTAAGACTGAAGTCCTCTTGAGTCCCAAAGAACATACCCTTGATAGGAAACTGTTAGACCAGCAACTGGTGAGGTATCACAGACAGTCCAATAGGCAGCAAAGTAGAGAAGGTATTCCAGTAAAGATACCCAAAATGCTATGTTCGCAGCCTGATAGATATTTATCTTGAATTTCTTCATGAACAAGCCGCCAGAAAAATACCCAACGCATAGAACTGGCAAGTTGTAAACACCTATTTAAACAAGTGAAACTTCCATGTTAAAATAAAGGAGACCATCAAAGCTACTCTACTATAAGGTAGCTAAAGAAGTAGCTACTACAGCTGCTGTAAGGGAAGGTTGTGTTTGGCAAAGATTCAAAGAGTGCCTGTGACTGAATAACTCGACTGCAATCAGAAATGGGTCTCTGCTAATTTCCTTTCACACCCAAAACCTCTGCCAAAGTCAACAGCAGGTGAGAACTGCTTGGGGAGTGAGCTACAGGGAAGCATTGAAATCATTAATTGGAAAATTGCGATCTAGAGTTGCACTCTAGGTCCAACTCAAAGAAAACAAAAAACAAAAACAAACACACAAAAAACAAACAAGAAAAAAAAATTATACGGTTTCAATCCAGCCTCTCCAGTTGGATGAGAAACTCAACACAAGGATAAACTAGTGGACATCTTAATTAAGACACATCTTAATGCACTCTGAGCATCACAGGAGGAGTACCAGACTTTCAGATTTGAGATGAGATTACTGAATGTGCTCTCACAGCCCTTTGCTGATTGAAACTTTAATGGAGCAAATTCTGACTGAAAGACATGTTGGAAGTGATTTTACACAAACATCACACGGCTTTGTTTCATATCAGCTGCATTTTCTGAGCCAATTCAAAAGATGGGAATTAGGTTATAAAATTCTGCACAAAAAAAAAAAAAAAGGTGTTTAGCAAAAAATGTTTTGACATTTAGAAATGCTTTGTATTGTGGTATCCCTCACCCGTAGAACATTTAACCTTAGTATGGAGATGTAAATACACATGAATATATGCACATATGTGAAAATACAGATCATTTGATTAGAGACATCACTAATTGATAGAACACAGCACAGCAAAATGCAAACATACCAATTAAAAAGATGGCATCTGATGCAGATTTTCCAAACTGCTGTTCCAGATATTTGGGCATGAAGGATATCATGCCATCGAAGGCACTGAACTGTAGCACAGTTATGCATATAAACAACATGTACACAGGGTTGTGGAACAGGGCCTTGAGGAAGGGGATGAAATCTGCAATGAAACAACGCCCTGAGTTAGTGTGAGGCTCTGGGAAACAGTGACCCATGGCTCAGCGTGGCCGTGGGGGAAAGAGGGGAACAGAACAGGTCCTGAACTGGGTCAGGCTGAGTCTTGGGCCAAAGATTAGTCCAGGGTACTCCAACACATCTCTTCTACCCAAAGATACCCCCCACACACACACACACCAGCGTGTTGGAGCCCTGGGCACAGAGAATTTCAGGCTTTCTGGGCAAACAACCCCCAAGAAAACACTGCATCCAACCTGAGGCCTTAGGAAAAGCTTCCAAAATTCAGTGGTAAGGCCAGAATTACACATATGCAGTTTAAATAAAAGTGTGTAATAGCACATAGTGAAAAGCTTATAGTTGAAGGTTTTAAAATATAGTAATATATAAAAAACAAGATGAAAGTTTTAAGGCGTTGCCTTGTCCTTCTTCTTCATAAGTTTAGGTAATATTGTGTGATTAAATAGAAGTCCACAATGCAAACGACAAGTAGCTAGTTATTAAGTTAAAAGTGACAATATTTTAACTAGCATTTCTTAATTACTTTACCCCTTAAAAGCACTGGAAAATAAACAAAAAAAAAAAACCCAAAAAAAGAACAACAACAAAAAAAAAACCCAACCAAAAAAACCCCCTACAATTGCCATTTCTACCTTGTTAGCTTAACTTACTAAAAAACTCCTGTTCGGTGAAACTATAATATAAATAAAAACTAATAAACATCAAAGTCCAAACAAAAACAAAGCTGTTGCTGCATCTTTGCTCTCTTTTCTCTCATCTCGTGTCCCAGAGCATTGATCAGAACCCCTGTCCTGCAGCTGGCACAGGAAGGGGTGCAAGCGCACTCTGGGGCTGTGCCCCCAGAGACTTGGAGATGGATTTGGGGTCTTGCTGCTGGGTCAGAAAAGGCCTGAAGAGAGCTGAGAGTGACCCCAGTTATTCCCACCATCTTCTCAGAATCTGCATCAGCCGGTTTCCAGCCCAGTCAGCATCTGAGAAACTAATTTACACAGGTCTTTTCTCTGCCGAACGCCCATTAACTCGGGATTTGAACCATAAAAAAAGCCCCACAATTCCCCTTTGTCTAATGTTCTCTGCTAATCAATGTGCTGAGCTATTGTCAAGAAACTCTGCAGATAAATATAAGCATCTATAAAACAATGACTGGGCCTCACTGAAAGTGGGAACCACTTAGGATGGGTGAATATCTTCCAGAGGTAAGCAAGTACCTCGTTAGAAGAAGATCTGGGTGCAAATCATTTAAAAGTTAG
The DNA here is from genome assembly GCA_013396955.1 of Regulus satrapa. Classification (NCBI taxonomy): domain Eukaryota; kingdom Metazoa; phylum Chordata; class Aves; order Passeriformes; family Regulidae; genus Regulus; species Regulus satrapa. The sequence continues at coordinate 246,122 of VWZN01019033.1, forward strand.
TCAAATATTAGAAATACTATAAATAGGTTGCATTATTTACAGATACAGTGACTTTTTAATCAGGGCTCCTTAAGGGAATTTTATTGTTATTAAATTGATTTTTTTTTTTAACTATAAAAACACTAAGTTGCAACTTGAAATCTGGTGATTAAAAAATTGTCTGAGTCAATAGGCTGCAGGTGGCTGAACAGGGGTAGGAGCAGGTGGCCTCCAGAAATCCTTTGCAACCACAACATGTGAAATGGAAAGTCTTTACACTGAAGATATTTGGGGACAGTGAACATTCACCGTCCAACACAGGGAGGGAGTGACCATGAAAACATGAGCTCTGAAGGGAGCCTGGAGCACCAAGGAGCCACAGCCTAGCTGGGAACTTTTCCTCACCAGAGCAGTGTTTGATTAATGGAATTTTTAAAGATTTTTGTTGTTGTTGTTGTTGTTGTTTGGTTGGTTTTTTTGGTTGTTTTTTGGTTTTTGGTTTTTTTGGGGTTTTTTTCTGTGACAGCAGAAAGAGACGATTTGAAAGTCCACGGATGTGAAAGCTGCCACTGGTAATGTGAATAAATGTGACTCGAATTCACCGTTTTTCAACGGTAATTAAATGTTTATGAGACACTAAGCACCTGTCAATTCCCTTTAGGGCTTTCCGTGTGACTCAAGAAATGCACAAGATTTATGTTGGGTTCCTGCTTTTCTGCACAGTGAATGTGGGGTAAGAGCAGCCCCCACCCACGGCTCACCCATTACATTGGGGTGTAATATTCCCATTTTGATCTCAGGGCTTTAACCCTCTCACGGGAGGAAAAGATCTGCGTGCACCCGCAATGCAGGAGGGGAAAAGGCAGGAGTCCCAATCCTAGATGGATGAAATCAGCTTCCTTCCTCTGCAAGGAGCCTTTCTGAACTCCTGCACAAATCCTTGGGGCTACAGAGACACCGAAACAGAGTAGGCACTGCGTATCTTGGACCCATCTTTAACTACACAAGTGCCCAGAGTTCACGCCTTAGGACTAAAGCAAGAAGGAAATAAAACGCAGTATAACTCGCCTTTAGCAATTTCATACATGGTCTGTTTGGTTTCATTTTTGTCATTTTCTTGCAGTGGCGCTGCACTTTTTTCAGTTGTCTCTTCGGGTTCCTTGCTTTCACCTTCCTTCACCAGTGACTTGGGCAAAAACCAGAATGGTATTCCCACGAGAAGATTCAGCAGGGCGCAAATCAAAATGCCCAGCCACCATGCCCCGACCCAGCGGGCATCAGTAGCTGTTATAGTGATCTCATCTAGAATAAAACACAAAACCAGACAGTCTCGGATCCCGTCAGAAACATTCTCTGCTGCCATTTCGTGCTTTCCTAGTCATCTCTGACATAAAAGCCTTTTAATGATTCTTAAAATTATGCTCGTGAAGGAGAATATTCTCCAGTCTTCTTTTCTGATGTTGCTAATTTGCTGGCAAATTTCAGTGGCTTGTATTAAACTAAATCTGTTGCTTTCCTCTGTTAAGTCAGATGACACATTTTTTCATCAAATCATTTATGAGCAGATTGATTTTTGCATATATGAATTGAATATTATGCACAGCTCTTCCATTCTAAAAAAAACACCAACAAACTCAGGTAGGATTAACACATATCAGCAAGGAAACATCTTTTAGCTCTGATAAATATACCAAGTATAGACTAAAAAACAAGGTTTTATATGTTCACCCATTACCTGCAGCCACTGATCCAATGTCAACAAACAACTCTGCACAGAACGAAGCCAACAATAAACCAAGGAAGGGGCCAATTACAGTCGCTGTATGTAGACATGCTAGGGTAGGAAAGAGAGAAAATATTCTAAATCAGAATCCAGACATAATTGTCTTCTTGAAATTGCTACAGATGTTAGAGCAGCTCTACTGGAAAAGAATTTGCACCTAATGACAGCCTCATTCCAACCAGTTTCTCTGTGGTTAAATTACAAGTTCTACAATATTTTGATATTCTATTTTGGTGAGACAATAATTTCTGTTTCCTCTCTTCCTTTATCAGACTGGAGGGCATAATAATAATAATAATAATAATAATAATAATAATAATAATAATAACCACCATAATCCTTTCTTTTGCTTTGGTTTGGAGCAGGGGAGCTACCACAAGAGGGTAGATTTACCCAGGTAGAAAGGTGAATTCTCTGCTTTGGCAAAATCCTCCAGGTAGGAGATGCCTAAAGGCATGATGGGGGTTTCACCCATGCCCCGCACTATGTTCCCAACCATCACAAATACCCACAGCAAGGACCCAGGCTCTTTTTCACATCCTGTGGAGAAAAACAAAAAGTCCAAATGAATTTTTTAGTCCCAACCATTAATGAAAATCTAGAGGCAAAGAACTGATCAATAGCTTTCTTCATCCCATAGTCTTCTTCAGATGCCACTGTTCTCTCCCACTTTGTCATGCTGAGGTTTCTCAGTGCAAGTTCATTATCCAAAAAACCCAACTTTGTAAGCAGCAACTGCTGTCTCTCTGGAGGGCCAGCCACAGGTGAAACCCGGATCTCCTGTTTCAATGGCAGATTGCTGTCCCCAGGCAGATGTGGCCCAATACAGCCCAGTTTCACTTCATGCAGGAAATGGACTCATATATATGAATATCACAGTCTTGTTTGTCCATAGACTAATGGGGAAGCGATCACCCCACCCAAGTATATTCACAGGCTTGAGGATCTGTGGGTTCTAATGTGCACATTGAGTGGCTGTACCTCATTTCAGTGAAAATGATTTACCTTTCTGTGCCTTTATTTTTGCATTCATAAAATGGGGAAATACAGTATCTGAAATCTTCAAGTGAAAGGTTAATTCCAAGTGCTGCTAGTTGTGCACATTTCACAAATTCTCCTTGCAAAGATGCAAAAATTACCATCTTAACTGACACTCAGCCTTGGAAAGCTCAGAAGCTGCGTCCATCACTGAATGGAGACACAGAAATTGCTATTTCTCATTCTTTTATTCCCTCTGTGGCACAATAAAAAGACATCCTTATGCCTCTTAGCCATCGCTGAAATATGCTTCCCACCTCCTCGTGGCATCATTGGATTTCAAGTCAAAAAGAGAAACATTTGTGGGAGCAACCTGGTGTTATGCTATCCCAAAGTAGACTCCCAGGGATGTTAATTGAACTGCTTGGAGAATGTGAAAACTACATCAAAGACATGTTTTAGCTCTGGAGTCACAGACCAAAGAAACACAAAGGCCAGGGAATTTCCTGACCTCTAGTTTCTAGGCTTTCAAAAAGTACTGGTCTAAAGCAGAACCCAGAAGCAATTGCTAATAAAAAAACTAAAACTGATTGACTTAGACACCTAAGTGTTCTGAGGGAACAGGAAAAACAAATATTAATAGACACAGGAAAAGTCATACCTGTTGATGGCTCCTCTGTGGGCAAAGAGGACAAGTTTTGATTAACAAGGCAGAGAGGCATCACTGAAAAATTCTCCCGTTGTGAAATGCTGCTTTCAATGTGATACCTGTTGGAATCAAAGGAGAGCCTGTACAGTTCAAGAAGATATTCATGAGAGCCATCTCATTTGTCTGTACTGGAGTATGGAGCTACCTACAAGAAGAGGGTGTAGCTGTAGGAAGAAGGAACCCACGTCAAAAGTGAACAGAGGGTGCTGCCAAGGCTGTCTGAGCCATTCCACACTGGACACGGCAGGATTGGAGCATCAAAAAGTACCTTGCTGTTTAAAACCTGCACAAGCTTCCTTTATTATTATTTTTTTAAGCCAAGCAAAAAATCATTCGCAAGCTGTTGAAGAATCATTATGGCCTTGCCAACACAGCGGCCAGGTGTGATCTCTCCCCCAGGTTGTGTCAGAGCCCTGGGCACAGAGGGATTTGGGCTCCCCGTGCTGGCAGGGGCAGCCCCTCAGCAGAACACTGCCTTGGACATGAGGCCGTGGAGGAAACTCCCAAAACTGAGTGATGGAGCTGGGACTGTGGGGGTGGAGTTGGGATAGAAATGTGTAATGTCACAGGGTGAACTCATAGCTTTAAGTTTTAAAGTATAATAGTGTGTATGGAGCAAAATAGAAGTTTTAGAGCGTTGCCTCCTTGTTTTTGTTCTTCCTCCTTCTTCATGAATTTAGGTTATATTGTGTGATTTGGCATAAAATGTTGCACTGCACAATTATCTAGTTATTGGATTAAAAATTAAAATAATCTAGCTAGCAATTATT
>VWZN01019033.1:276448-287867 GCA_013396955.1 Regulus satrapa
CCAAAAAAAAAAAAAAAAAAAAAAGGAGCAATGTCACATCCCCTTGCTCCACACAGCATAATGAAAATACAGAATAATAAACCACAGAATATTCTACAGCATAATGGCTGAAGCCACAGGAAACTGAATTCTATGGGATGGGACAACTTCTGTTCCCATCATCCGACTGTCACCTCTGGTTTTCCACGCCCAGGAAAAATCCCACTCTGAAAGACAAAATGTTCTTGTGGAGCTGTGCAAGACTCAGGCCTGAAATCCACCATTTAAAGTAAGCTTCAGCTGAGCAACAAAATTCTGGATTCTGCAGTTTTCCTGAAAACTTCAGACAAATTGGTTCCCAGCTACAACTGCTATGCCAGCTATTTAGCCTTCATGAGGTTCAGTCAAGAATCATTTCTCTAACTAAAACCCACCTTAAAACCAAAGTGTTAACCAAAAAGTCTCCAACTATGAATCATACCAAGAATGCTAGAAGTCATGTCATCAAAAGCTCACTAAAAAAAACGAGACAGTGATGATAAAACAATAGTTAAAACTGCTGCTCATTGTGCAAGAAATTGTCTCCTTGAGCGCTAAAACACCTGAATAAAAAGAACAAATCCAAATGCATTTTAATCCTGTCAATAGGGCTGACTTGAATAGCAATCATGCCATAAAGTCACTACTTCCTAGAAATGCCTTTAAAAATACAAAACAGGTTTAATTATTCAAGTTAAGAATCTTAGATCTGCCCTAGTATAATAACTTTTTTTCCCTCTCCATTCCTTCCTATAGGCTCTTTAACAATATCCTTAATATATATAATTATAGCACAGGTAACCTGAGATCTGCTGCAGAACAGCTAGAGACATTCATCACTTTGTTTTTCAAAAGGGATTAATATACTGGGATGTATCTAAATAAATAAATAAATAGGTAAATAAATAATCACACTTTTAAATTGAAATAGTCGGAATCAATTTTAAATGAAGTGCTACCCAACAGGATTAAAACAGCATTAAACCCAGAACATGCTTATTATTATTTACACTCTCAACAGAGGCAGACCACTTTTTTTTCCAAGCAGGTTTTGACCTTATTCATTAAGCAGTCTTTTGGAAGGGGTCAAAGTGGGATTTGCTTCCACTCGGGGAAATGTGCCCAAATTTAAGCAGCCTGTGGTTGATTTTCAGTCCAGCACTGAGGAAGCTGAGCTACTTAGCTCTCAGAATATATGATATATTATATAATTTTTTAAACTATCATTCTTGAACGAGCCCACTGCCTGTGCTGCATGTCAGAGAAAAGGATTTTTTGTGATTTGCTTATTTGTTTGTTTTAAAGAAGCAAGAAAGAAAACTGGAGGAGGGGATAAGTTAAGGTTGCCAAAATAAGTTAAGGTTGCCAAATACATAAATTCTTTTTTCCATTATCAGTAAGCAACTGGCAGCCGTTTTTTTTTATTTCCAAACTGTCTGCTGTGCCATGGTAGAGGAAGGAGAGAGGAAAAACCAAGACTGTGGGGCAGAGTATTGCTTGTCTCAGAGAAAATACCAATCTGAAGCAGCCCGAGAGAGCTCAGCAGACCCTCAGAGGAGAGCTCGCCTCACTGGCTCCAAGAGCTGCTCCCGATTCCAGAATCCATTCCATTTCAGAACCCCTTAGGTTAGAAAGGACCGAGATCATCAGTGATTAATCCAGCAAGTGCCTAAACGTCCCAGTCCACGTGGGGTTTGGAGCCCTTCAGTGCCAGTTCTGTGCACACACAGCCTCAGTGGGCCTGAGGGAGCACAGAACTCCTAAACAATCTCACCCGGAGCTGAACAGCTGCAGAATCATTCTCTGCTTCATCCTGGTGTCGTTCCTCTTCGTTCCACATCTTAGCAAATATAACTTCTGTGAACCACCACCCACAGCTGGGAACAAAAGTAACTTAAACCCCAACTTTTCCCACGTTTTTTTTTTACATTGGAATTTTTAGCACTGGAGATGAATCAATGAACGAACGAATGACTGACTGCAGAACGATTTCTATCAACTACACCCTAAGAATCCATCAGAATCCAGGTATATCCAGAAGAATACATCAAAGAACCATCAAATATCCTGAGCTGGCAGGGACCCACGAGGATCATCCAAGTCCTGCTCCTGGCTGGGCAGAGAGCAGCCCCAAGAATCCCACCCCGTGCTTGAGAGCATTGCCCAAACACTCCTGGAGCTCTGATTTCACCATCATTCTGCACCCCAGAATCCCCAGCAAAGATCTGGGCCCAGATCACCCCTGACTAGGGAACTTCCCAGCAGCTTTTCCAGAAACATCACTCCCACCAGGAGGGAAGTTTCCTTCTCACTGCAGAGCACAGCACCCTGAATTTCAAATGTCAAACCTCCTGGAGGTTACAGGCTGCCTCTAGGAAGTGCTGCTTGCACTCTGACAGGCAAATCTCCTCCTTGTAAACACACTGCTAATTTCCAGCCTGGCTTTTTCGCCTTTTTTTTTCCCCATTCCTTGTTTTGGGAAAGTTTGGAGGGAAGAAAGAATCGGTGAACTACACATTGCTTTGAAAACAGCACAGACAAGAAAAGCAGCTGGGGAAAAGATAAGAGAATGTTTTCCAAACCTGCACACAGGCAGCTTCACACAGACCCACAGTCCCAAAGCCAGCCTGTCCTGAATGAACAACCTCAGCAGCTCTGCAGGAACAAGATGGATTCATCCAGTGACCGTGGAAGGTGACATGGCACAAAAGAGTTTTCCAACACTGAGGTCAAAGCCAACATTTTGAAGAAGAGAGTGAACATAGTTTTGTTGCTTAAAAAAAAAAAAAATTTAAAAAAAACTGGCCAGAAATCACAGAGACTTGCAGATTTGTGTCAAAGTTTTTGATCTTAATGAATCTTTACTCCCCTTCAAAACTGTTCTGCCACGTGCTCAGGTAGGAATCTCATAATTCGTTTAACAAACTAGAAGGCACATGTCTCAGGAAAGTAACAATCATGTTAAGATCAGTATCAAGCCATGAGGCACAAAGCACAGGCTCGTGGGATATCCTGAGCTGGAAGGGAGCACAAGGATCACTGAAATCCAACTCTGGACCTCCACAGGACAGCTCCAAGAATCCCACCATGTGCCCGAGAGCATTTTCCAAATTATTCTTTCCACAAAGCCTGGCTGGAATAAGAAACACCTGTAAGCCGGGAAACAGCTTCTGAGTGGATCTAAAACCCCAAAAGAATTCTTTCAGATGGCTTGCATCACTAATGATAGCCCTGCCAGACTAATATTAAAAATAATTTTTAGCTTTTTGACAAATTCTTCTTGTTGTCAAAATTCTCCACGATGAGTGCCCAAAAAAAAAAATAAATTAAAAAATCCAAAGAGTTTTAAATCAGAGCATGTGTTATTACCTGCTTTGGGAGATTGGGAAGAGTGAGATAAGAAGCATAATTTATTAATTTTATCCTCACTGGCTTTGCAGGTAAAGTAGGAAAAAACGGAGGATAGTATGATGCAACTCAGGAATAACCTAGTCAGCAGCCTGGAAATGTGAAACGAGAGAACAGCTAAGGAAAAGGGATTTCTATTGGTGGCAGAGATAACTGCTGCATTTTTGAGACTAAAATGCATCTCAGGGACTCATCAGCCCAAGAAATAACAGCTCTGACTCTCAGGACTCAAAGAAGATCATCTGCTTTGGACAGGTTTTCTACACAGCAAATGGCTTGGTCCTAGAGCTGAAAATCTCCCTTTATTTAATCACCATTTTAGGTAACAAGTTTGAGTAAAGGCTGCAGGATTCAGCCCTACTGCTGCTATATATCTAGGGAAAGAATCAAGATTGTGCATGTTTTAAGAAATTGTTTCCTTTACCCTTTATTCAGCATGACAAGAAAGAGACACGAGTGACATCAACCAAGAATCATAAATGTCACTGCTTGTGCGTTACACGATATTTATTTATATATCCTGAAAGGGACTGGAGATTGGGTAGGTGACTAATGCTTAGGCTACAAATCGCTGAGAGGAGAAAACTAAACATTACTGTGAATTTCCTCCACATGCAAATACATCTGTCACATTCAAATAATCTGAAGTGCAGGTATAACCAAAACTCATCTGAACTTTTTTTTTAATCCAGATATCTGCATCCAATGCATATTCACTCACCAAGTCAGACTCTCAAGTTTGTTGGGTTGTATTTCTACAGAATTAAAGAACTAAAGAATTAGTATAAACCTTTGTGGCATCATCTTTTCTTGAAATGAAATGAAATCACTTTCCCCCCCCCCAAAGTTTGCATAATATCTGATCACTGGAATCAAAATCTCCATCAAATGAGTTGCCACAGACTGTGAACTTGTTATTTCACGTGCTGGCTGCCACTCCCTGCCTCCCAATCTCTCTCTGGAATACCTGTCTGAAAAATGCCTGCTGTTTCAAACTGGAAAAGATCAGTCGGAGACAAGACCTAGAGAAATCGTGTCCCTGCCTCATCATTCTCTGCAGTGTTTCACCCTCAAACCTATGAAACACTGCTCATAAATAAACACCGTGAACTATTTCACTGTGGCTGTGAGCAGGCAAAAACGTAGACATAAAATTTACAATGGGGCTTTAAATATGCTTAGAAAGCTTTTTTTTTTTTTTTTTTTTTTTTTTGGCAATATGTTTTGCTATCACTACCAGCTTTGATGGTGGAATTCTTCTTTGCAAACCAGCAAGTTTGACAGGGAAATCCACGAAAGTCTTCGGAGTTTTGAAAGGAAAACTGAGTGACAAAGTCACACACCCCACATACCAGTTCAAATACAAAGCCAGTCCCCAAAAGGCCCAAGATGAAGCACAAGATGAAGCAGGAATCATTTGCCTAAGGATATATCACTCAATATCACCCATTTTCATTCTCTGCTGAACCTTCCACTGCATCTGCTTGTGTTAGTCACTTCTGCACTCTTTAAACTCTGCTGGTTTCCCCCACTCTCTCTAGAGTGCTTTTTTTTTAATGCATTAAATGCTATTGCTGCAGCCACAGAGCGCTCCCCGCTGCACTTTCCTCTGCTGTGCCCAACATGGGACCAGCAGAAGGAAGAGATCCTCCTGCTCCTGCTGCCACAGCCCCTGCAGCCCCCAAAGCCTCCCAGGGCCGCGTGGCCACCGCCCTGCCACGCTGCCCCTCAGCACAAACGGGTTACCTGCAGTCTCTAAAGCAGCTGAAATACACAAATCAGCTCAAATAGATAAATCCTGGAACAGGATTCTGCTCTGGCCGGTTGCTACTGCCCAAGGAATCAATCGGTGGCTGCACACTTGAACAAAGTTACACAGCTGAATTCATACCCGAGTGAAGTACGACCCAAAGGAAAGGGAAAATCCCGTTTTCCTAGTGAAGCACAGAACAGCATCAATTTCCACAAAGGAGGTTTAGCCCTAGCTGGGCAGGGAATGATTGCTCTGAGCCTGTGGTAGAACAAGAACATGAAAAGTCACTTCTGATGGCGAGGCAGAAGGGAGCCAGCACCTTTAGCACCTCCCCAGTACCCAAACTGACCCCTCCCTCCCTTCTACCTCCACCTGAGCAGCTCAGGCCAGCCCTGGGCTATTGATGGCCAGCCACACTCACCCTCGCTCCGGGCTGCACCTGAGAGACGGCTCAGAAGGGACTGAGCAGGAGCTGCAGCCCCGCGGTGCCCAGAGAGCACTCTGAGAGCACTCCTCCCTCCTCCTCCTCCTCTGCTCAGCCAGGTCCCCTCTCTCCAGCAGAGCATCAACGTCCAAGCTCAGCGCTCCAGCTGCTCATCTCTCTTTCAAAGAAAACTTAGGAATAAAAGCAGCTGCGAGTCAGGAAGGCAGCCAAGTTTGTTTGCCCTTGAAAGGAGGTGGTCACGCACAGGGAGAGACAAAATGCACAGAGAACTCCGAAGGAAATCTACCCACCCTGCTGCCTCCTCTAGGCATCACCCAACAGCTCCCCAGGCTGGGCAGCAAGGCACCCTTGGCACAATCCTGAGGTACATTTCTTTTGTGCTTTCTCAACACAAAGGAAAGAAGCCCCAAGCCAAGGGCACACCCAGAGCCAAGGAGGAAACCCCTTCTCACTCGTGGGCCCGGGCTCCCTCTCGCCGTGTATAAAAGTCCAACAGTGTCTTCACTTAGCACCAGAAACCCCCTCAGAATGTGGGGGCAGCTTCTATAACCAACAGGGTCAGCAAAGAAGGCTTAAAAGAAGTTGCAGAGACTGCAACTGTGATCATACACACATGTGTACGTTTGCAGTAACACCCACAGGCGACTCCTGCACGTGGGGAGGAGCGCGTTTCTACAGAATGGGACTTCTGGAAAACAGAGGAGACAGGGGGCAGGAAAAATGTCTTTTTCCCGAGATCACCCCTAAAGAGTGCAAAATGGAGGCAGAGAAGCCTGGTTACCCAGCCCTCTCCCTAGAAAATGTCAGGAGCTGGCAGCGTTGTGGGCTCTACAGGGAAAGACAGGGACAGGTTCCCTCTGGAACCTCTGGCTGGAAGCAGCTTCCAGGGAGATGAGCAAGCAGAGAGTAAAGCACTCCTGAATCCTCATCCGGCAGGGCACAGGGATGCCCAGACTCCTCTGCCTGCTTCCCTGTGCCAGGAGAGCAGCCCAAGGGCTGTGCCATGGGGCTGGGGCTCACCCTCCCTGAGAGAGGGGCTGTTCCATGCGGGGTCACCCCTTCCAGGGCTCACAATTCAACACCTTTGTCGTGGAAAAGGCAAAGAGAGCCCCCAGGATCTGGGCCAGGGCTGCCTGCAAATCTGAGAGTCCTTATCCTGCCTGCTGCTGCCCCCGAGGCTGGCAGGGCTAGAAACACAGGCACGTGGAAAGGCATTTGGGAATCCTGAGGGGCACATCAGCCCGTTCCTTTCTTAGGCAGTCCCTGATCTTGCAGTGAGCTCCCATTTTCCCCATTAGCCACTGTCCCAAGGACCAGCAGCACTGCTCGGGCCAGCCAGGGAGGGATGCTGCCTAGCAGGGAACTGCTGAGAGGGTTGGGAAAGTGGAAAACTCCTTCTCCATTATCACTGTTCTTCACAGATACTCTTCCAAGCCTTCCATTGTTGTTTAATCAGACTGATTAATAAAGTATTCTTACTGAACTGAGAGTCCAGTTAATAATAATTTGCTACAGGTTAACAGACTGACTCTCTGTATGAAACATCAGCAATGAGAACCAACATAACTGATTAATAAGAGTCAAGCTGTATTAATTGCAGGACAAACAATACCACTACACATTTTTGTAGAGGTTTCAGAGGAGCACAATTAGTGGAAAGGCTGAGTTGGGGGAGAGGAGGTAGGAAATAATCAAAACACTATCAAAACAAAAAAATAAAAGCCTCAGCGAATGTAACCAAAGAGTAGGAAGGGCTGAAGGGTCCTCAGTGCCAGGATGTGAAGAATGAAAATAACTCCTAATATTTTTTAGGTTCAGAGCTCACATTAGGCATAGGAAAAGAAGGCAAGGAAGAAGCAGCAGCAGACAATGAAATGTTAATAGAAGTTATATAAAAAAGGTGATTCCTTGGCTCTTAATAAAAAGAAAACAACCATATGAAAAGTGAGGTAGAAAAAGGAGAAATTAATATAAGGGAGAAAAAAAGGAAAAGGAAAACTAGCTGAAATTGAGAATAGTAATATAATTGTTCAGCACAGTCTGGAGAACAGAAAGAGGCTGGAGAACAGCCCCAGAGGCTGTTTCTATACCCTGAATACCCACAGCAAGGGCAAGAAAAGTTAAAATGGACAAGACATCAATAGATACAGAAAGTGCTAATCAGAAAGCTCATGAGCAATTAAACAAGGAAAAAAAAATCTATTCACACTAAGCTCTGGAAACAAACAAACAAAAAATGGTACGAGTAGCACCCCAGTCAGTCAGAATGTGCAAATAATTTCTACCATGCCCCAGCATACACATTCCTCTGCAAATACAAACAGAAATGATGGGAGCTAGCAGGAATAGGATTCTGAATATGATATCCCTTGTACTGGGGAAAAAGAACAGAAGAAACCTGCCAAGAGCCTAAGAAAAGGCAAAAAGTTCCTTCTCTGAAGTGCCTAAGGCAATTGGAAGGGAACAAAGCTGTTCCTCACAGCTAAAATACTCACATCCCACATGTTGAGGTATATATTCCTCCAAAAAAAGGGATTTACATTACAGGGGTGCCAGCAGTTTCATCTGATGACTCAGGCCATTTTGAGCAAAAATTCTGGCAGTTATTCTTGATACAAGTCACTCCATACTTTCTGGGGGTACGTTTGCTTCAGGGACTCATTTGGTTCACTATGGAAATTTAACGAGCAACACTAACTGCCAGAAAAAAAAAAAAAAAATTAAAAAAACCTAAATTTAAAGTGTGCAGCCTCTCTCTCAGTTCATGATGGGGTCTCAGTTCAATTCATTGCCTCGGGAGCTGAATTCTCTTTTATCCAAACAGAGGCACTCACAGAGCAATGCCCTATTGTACTGCTATCGATGCAACACATCTGGGACTTTGCTGATGAGAAGTCTGCATTTCTGCCCTGTTCACGCTGAATTCAGCTTTGCTCAGCTCCAACCCTGCTCCCACTGGGGCTCCTTGTCCTTCCTCACCTCCCGTTCCACTTCTCCCACACCTGTTGAATTCTGCTAATGATTCAATCGCAGCTGAGCTGCATTTAACCTGAGATGAAACTTTTTATAAAATGTGAATCCTTCTTCCTCTGAAAAATGTGATTATTAAGCAAGGGCCTTAGGGTGCCCAACAAAACCAACGAGTGTTTTGCTTTTGCTTTAAGCCACACAATTCTCTTATTATTCTCTACGCTGAAAAGAACACTGCTGGCTGTGTCAACACAGCAAATGTCCAACAGGAAATACTGGGGTATATGAAATAGCAAATATTTATTTGTCAAAATACTTTTGAGGAGAAAGGATTGCTTGTGGATGCGAGAAGACCAAGGGACAATTTCCAAGACCTCACTGCTTTTTGGTGGTCATTTTAAAATTTGAAATAGCTAAACAAGGCAAGCACTCTCAGAATCAGGCTGCAAAAGATGTGCCATTTAACACCCTTGTGGGGTTTTTTGCATCATATATTGAAAAGAAAGGAAAATTGCAGATCATTTAAAAGCAGCAATCTGTTCCTTGACTTTGCAAACTCAGGTGGCTCGCAGCCAGAAGAACCGTGCTGACTTACATTCCTGACTCAGTCCTTCATCTTGCCACCAGTAAATTCACAGACACCCTCTGTTTACTGAGGAATATTTCCCAAAAAATGATAGAAAACAAATGCAAAAGTTGTAACTTGAAAACAGGTTTTCTAAACGTGGATTTTTCACAGTTAATTGTCCATATTATTCATGCTTACAGAAGCCCCCATTTTCAGAGCCCAAAAGGTGATTGTTAAGGTCGTGCCTTTTCTGTCAAAGAAGATTTTGATTTTAAAACTAGACGCACATATTTATCATTTTAAGAATTCTGCCCAGAAGATAGGGCCATGCTGACCTTTTCAGAGAAAGCCTGTGACAAAGGAGAAAGTGATCAGGATAGCATCGTGTTACTAGGGGGAAAAATAACATTCTGAAAACTTCGATCAAGCTCTGATGCACCAGCAGAGCTAAACGACAGCATCTGTGTGAAAATGAATCATCCAAAGGGACTGATGGAAAAACCATTGCAGAAGAGCTTCTCCTTCTGCAAATTAGAGAGAGGGAGAAAGGGGGAAAGGGGGAAAGGGAAAAAGGGGGAAAGGGAAAAAGGGGGAAAGGGAAAAAGGGGGAAAGGGAGAAAGGGGGAAAGGGAAAAAGGGGGAAAGGGAAAAAGGGAAAGGGAGAGACAGAGGGAGGGAAAGAGACAGAGATTTTTTAGCACTACTTTTGTCATGCTAAAGACAAAGATGCCACAAGTGATTTCCAGCCCACCCAAGTAAGTGAGCCAGCAGGTATTTCCCAGAGCTGACAGTTAAACCACTCGATTTTCCGAGCCCATTGCTCTGAAGGAANGTACATTTATACTTTTATGTATCTACTTAGCAGCGTAGCAGCACTTTCCCCTCCCTAGCAACCTTTGTTCAGTTTGGTCTGAATTCCACATCAGCCAGGGCTGCTTTTTCAGGTGCAAGCATTGTATTTATCCAGAGATACATGTTGGCAAACAGATATGTTTGATGGGAAAACACGCAGAGCCATCAAACCATGCACGACTTGATAACACTCCAGGAAAAATTTTCTTTTGTGGAGTACAAGAGGCGACCCCACAAAGGAAGGAATAAATTTGTCAAAAATGAATTTGTCAAAAGGAAAGAAGAATGGGGCCTACAAAGATCCTGCAAGAAAACTCCACTCGCTACAGAATATTCTTGCATCGTTATATTCTCTGCAAATGGTCAGTAGCATTTGTACTAATTCCATTAAGTCCTCAGTTAGGCTTACCACTTCTCTACAGTCAAAATAAAGACACACAGAAAAATAAAATATTACCTTGGTTCCCCTCCTTACTCCGAATGTTCAGGGATGATCCATTTCCAGAACTACAAATCAGAGGGTGAACCTTTTGCCGTCACTTGCTTACCTGTGAAACATCTAAAAAATAAATTGGTCAAGCAACTGTATTTAAATAAATCTAGTTTATAGTCACGATGCTGCTAAATCCCCGGGTTTAGTATGCAACTGCTTATTATGGAAAAACTACAGTCAGAGTTTTAGAAGTATCCATACATGGAATTACCTGTATATATATATAATAGAAATAATATAGAATTATAGATATAATTAGTGTATAATATTATATATAAATTATATATAATAAGCACTATGGTTGTTCATCATAAGCCCCTGAAGAAATGACAGAAAAATAAAGCAGCTCAAGAAGAAGTCTCAGTTTCATTTATCAACAAACAAGTTTAGCTCTGTGACAAGACTACGTTAAGGGGATTATNAGAGATTTTTTAGCACTACTTTTGTCATGCTAAAGACAAAGATGCCACAAGTGATTTCCAGCCCACCCAAGTAAGTGAGCCAGCAGGTATTTCCCAGAGCTGACAGTTAAACCACTCGATTTTCCGAGCCCATTGCTCTGAAGGAAGGAGCAATGCTTACACCTGGATTGAGCTGCAAAGCTCTCGTGATCAGCCTACTGAGTAAACTCCAGGCGAGCACGTGTTACAAAACAGCAGTAGTTATACCTCTGCAGTAATTATACCTCTCCCTCACTGTTTTGCACAAGGGGTTACTTCTGGGGCCACTCTGTTCTGCAAGAATGAGGTTTGAGGTGCACACGACACTTGCAGAAGTCTCATATCCCACGGTATTTCTCCATTATGCACTATTCAAACTGTCATTGCTGTAAGAAATAAATAAATATATAATAAATAAATAAATATATAATAAACATATAAATATAGAATAAAGAAATAAATATATAATAAA
>VWZN01019033.1:295654-318067 GCA_013396955.1 Regulus satrapa
GCTCGGGGTGCTCGGGGCGCTGTGTGCGGGCACGCCGTGCTCGGGCTGCTCTCGCTGCTCGCAGGGTCCCTTCCCGCCTCGTCCCCCTCGCTCCGAGCCCTCACAGCGCAGGGGCAGCGCCGCCCTGTGCCCGGGGCTGGCACCCAGAGCGCCCTGGAAAGGATCGCTTCACTGAACAGGGTGTGAAACGCCCGGAGAAACCGGCATTTCCCTGCTGGGAGCGCAACCCCTGACCCATTAGGGTAAAGCCAGGCGTGTCTGCCGGCTGGGTGTGTCCAGAAAGGACACGAACACTGTGTGAGCCATGGCGTGGCCCTCGGAATGTCCTGACAGCAGTCCTGTACTGCACACACAGCTCTCGAGGGTGCGCGCTGTGGGACTGAAATAAAGAAATGCTGTGTCTCCAAATCCTCCTCAGCCCTTCCCCTTCTGTTACCATGAGGTGTCCTTCCAACCCACCAAATTACCATCGAAGTAAGGTGTTAGCACACACTGCTTTTCACCAGTGGTTTTACCGTGTTCAGTTGTCTCACCGTGGTTTCTGTTTCTTTGCAAGCTGGCTGCAGAATTCCCATCCGAGAACGTTTTTTTAATCACGGCTTCCCCACTTATAAAAGCTGTCACCAATTTCAAGCAGGTAAGAGGGGGTTCGTTTTTCTCACAGTAGGACGTGTTCCAAGTTCGTATGTGCAGATAATTTAGAAGGAGGTTCCCATGCAGCCGCTCTCTTTTGGAAAAAAAAAAAAACCCACCAAATTGTCAGCACTTATTTGAATGTTTTTCAGGTTCTGGTTTGCTTCTTTGGGGTTTTCGTTTGGTTTGTGTTTGTTTTCTGTTTGATGTTGTGCATTTTCCCCTGAAAGACCAGGCAGCAGCTCTGGACAAGTTATTTTCTCAAAGTTACAAAAAAGAGAAAAACAGGATTTTAACAGGATAAATTAAAAAGCAGTGTTAACAACTCTGGTAATAACTCACAGTAATAATATACTCTGTATAATATATATATCCTCTATAATATGCATACATAATAACTGATAAAATAACTTCTTTATGGAATAAAGCACTGTAGCAGTTAAAGCAACTGTCAGGGTTCTCCCTTTTTGCTTTATCTTTAGGATAAAAATGTAGTACTTTGACTCTAACCAGGAACAGGCATGGAAAGATCCTGTATGGAAAAAACAACTTTTAGCAGTTTCATGGTAACACACTTTCAGACAGTATGGGCTTTACATTGTGACTTTTTTACTGGAAATGAACACGGCAACTTCTGTCAAAAGTTTTAGAAGAAGAGATGGATAAATGATCCATATTTTTAACTATTTCTCTTTCTCCTACAGGTCTCCAAAACACTTGAGGAATTTGATGTCGAAGAGCAGCCAAGCTCCTCATTAGAAAAACGATATCCCAATATTAGAGTGATACAGTCTGGAGTAAAACGGTTGAAGAGTGATGAACATGTGAGCTAAGGTTTCCTTTTTTTAATTGGGTTTTTCAAGTTATGTATATCAAAAATAATTTAAGAAGTAGCTGAATGTTTTGGGTGGGAAATTTTGTTCAAGAACATTTTGGTTATTGAATTGATAACTTAGCAGAATTACAAGAAAATGCTTCCTAACTCTTAATTTTACTCACTGCTTCACACTGTTTTTCAAGTAGAAGTATATACAGAGGACAAAATAAATCTCAAAAGAACCAACATTTCCACTTCTTCCTCTGTTTAGCAGGAAATACAAGCAGGTGCACACCCCAGTTAGCTCTGTGTCAGCATGTTCTTTTTCCCTTCAGCATCTATGTGAGGAACTCCCATTCCCATCCAAAACTGGTTTTGCTCTCCTTTCAGTTTTGGAGATGCAATTTCAGGTAGATTCTGCTAACATTCTGAGTCCAACAGTTTCCTTGTATCATTGCTAGGATGGTGTTTCAGCAGAGGTCTTGGGGGACACAAATAATGAATGTATGGGGATCTGGAGGATCTTTTGCCCAAAACCCCTTTAAGCTACACAACTTAAATGACGCCATCAGATGTTCAGATGTAAGGTGGTCTTTCTCAGCATGACCAAGCTTGTTTAGCACCTCCACTTTTTCCTCAGCAAAGAGCAGATTTGCAGCCTCAGCAGCCCCGTGTCCTGTCCCTGCCTGGCTCGCCCAGAGCTGCTGCTGTTGGAATGTTCTGGATGAGATTCCCAATTGCCAGCGCACAGTTCTGCTGGCACCTAAAGGACACAGAGCTGCTGTGGCACGGCCAGCCAGCTCCAAGTGCCACCAAGTGGTGAGCTCGGTCTTGCTTCGAGTGCCCTGCACACACTTTTTATTCTCTGGGTCACACATTTGTGGTGATGGGAATAAAGGACACACGGTCAGTAGAGTATGAGGCTCCTTCCTTAATTCCCTTACTGCTTTCAGTAGCTGCAAATTACTGTGACATTAAGCAAAGAGAAAGCTGATGTTCTCTTAGATGCCTTGGTTTAGATGAATTGATTTTTCTTTTCACCGGTAACAGAAAATTTACACTGAAGATGGGAAGGAATACATCTATGAAAAGCTCTGCCTGTGTGCTGGAGCCAAACCGAAATTAATTTGTGAAGGGAACCCCTATGTATTGGGAATCCGGGACACTGACAGTGCACAGGTAAATGTGGTTTGCACCTAAAAATGTCTCATATATTCCATACCAGAATTATTGTGGAGTGGAGAAACAGAAAATAATGTTTGTTATTATATATTCTTAAATAGGATCATTTTCACTAGCAGAAAAACAGCCTTATTAGGCCACTAAATTAATTGACCACTGTATTTGTATGAGATATCTCATACACGTTATTGTTATATATAAAGGAATATAGCTAATACACATTATTATTATATGGATAATAATGGATTAAACAATATAAACAGGAAGGAGAAAAATCAAGACTCAGAGCAGGAAAATACTGAGAAGGATATACCTGACCAGTGTGAGGGAATATGCTCCAAGTTCTAACTTTCATTTTCCCTTTCTTAATGCAGGCTTTCCAGAAGAATTTGGCTCAAGCTGAGAGAATAGTGGTGGTAGGAAACGGTGGGATTGCCCTTGAATTAGTGTAAGTGAACAAAAAATGCAGAATCAAATAAAGTCTTTAACAGTGCAATGCTGAATCTAGTGCACATGAATTTGGGAGAAGGTTAACTTATAAAATTGCATCTCTTAGAGCATGTAGTAGCTAAACTAATTAGAGGGGGGGTTTTTGTTGGTTTGTTTTGGGGGTTTTTTTGGCAAACATAGTGTTCTCACTGATACATAAAATTAGGAAAGCTCCAGAAGCAGCTTTGATACATAGATATCAAGAATATACAGTTCATGTTCCACATAGTGCAAACAAGATCCAAATGCTTGTTTTTAACAGTGGGAGTCTGGCAGAAATGCACCTCTGTTTCATTAGGGGGAGCAGGAAATACTAATTATTAACATTATCAATTTGATCTGCCCCCCTGCCCCAGTTCAGTCAAGGCTGTGTTGGTGACAAAGTATGACTTGTCAACTTGAAGAGATATTTTGCAATGGGTTCCTTATGTAAATGTTTAGAAGTGGATTTGATGGGTTGTAAAGTCTTGGATCACCTAGTTCTGGCTTCTGGAAAGAAACCTGACACGCTTCTGCTTGTGCTGCTAACAGTCAGATCTTTTTCAGGCAGTCTGTGACTTTAAAACAGAAATCTTCACCCACAGGTATGAAATTCAAGGCTGTGAAGTAATCTGGGCAATCAAGGACAAAGCCATTGGGAACACTTTCTTCGATGCAGGAGCAGCTGAATTCCTCTTGCCCAAGCTCGCTGCTGAAAGCCAGGAGACTCCAATCCAGTGTAAAAGGACCAAGTACACTCTGGAAGGTGTGGGGTTTGCTTTCCTGACACTGCAGCAGCAGCATTTTGTATTAAAGACAGCCTGAAAATCAGTCAGTTTAGCAGCTTGGAATAAGGCTTACTGTTATCATTTCTGATATTTCATTTCTTTCTTCAAAAACTGGGAGTAAAAATTGGCAACATAAAAACCCGAATTTATGGAGAGAGGCTGTAATACAGTTTCTTGCAAACTGCAAAGAAGTGCTTACCATTGTGCCAAATTCTATCAGTGCCCTGTTCCTTCTGCTGAAGAGCTTGCTCTGTTTCCTTGGTGTGAACTGTCTCACCGTTACAGAGGAAGGAGCAGATAAACAGCACAGGACATTATTACAGCTGGAGGGAAACTGCACTCCCGGGAACAGCACGAACAAACATCACACAAACACCTGTGACCAAACACACAACCAAAAATGCAGCGTGGCTCTAGACAGAGGCAGGAACAATAAGGACAGTGCGCTTTCCTCTTCCCCTTTGGCAGCCAGATGGTATTTTGCTGTGAATTAAAATCCTTGCTGTGATTCGGAGGAGGAATGCACACTACATCCCACCTACTCCCATCTCTTTCCTTCAGGAGGTGTGGAACAAGGAAAACCTGCAGGAGCATCTGAGCAGCTGGGCAGTGCTTTAGGCCCTGACTGGCACGAGGGATTGCACCTTAAAGGGACTAAGGAGGTATGGGCATAACCTTGCTGTCATCTTTATTTCAGTCTTGTGGGCACTGCGAAGAGTTCTGTGTTTGCAATAAATAAAACAGAAATCTTCACGTTTCATTTTCTTTTTTTTTTTTTTTATTTGTGGATTCCTTAGCTGTTGGGTGTATACATCTATTTTGCTTTAAAAAATGACCTGTCGAGGGTGATCAGTCATAGACCAGCTAAAGGATGTTAGAATATTTAGGAGCTTAAGCAGTGGTTTGACTGTTGAAGGCTGCAGAACTGTATTTGTGTCACGAAGAATAAAACAAGGCCCAAATTCATAAAACAGTTTAGAGAAAGAGGTAACTTTCCACCTTCTGGCTTGAGGTCAGAGTACGGTTGAAATGTGGGTTGATGGTACAGAATATTTTTTTCTTTTTATAGTCTTTATAAGATACATTTATCATTGTTACCAAATTTATTATTGTTACCAAAACAAAGGATTTGCAATCCTGAAAGACAGAAAATATGAATTTACTTTATTCTGTTCTGATAAGGTTTGAACTCTCTTCCTGTAAGCTTAGGGGAACCTGGCATGCCAGAAAAATCCAGTTGTTAAGAACTTTCAAGGACAATCAGATACCTGCTGAAAAAGCAGGTAAATTGCCATTGGCTCTGATTAGATCTGTGCCAAGAAGAGGAAAGTGTGGGAATCCAGTTCATGGGATATAAGTGGGAGGTGTTTCCAGTTTAGTAACATCAGTTGAGGTGAAGATGTCTTTGCTGTTGCCAATCTCGTGATTGCTAATCATTCTGCTTATCATTTTTCTTCAGTTTTCTCATAAAGTACATATTGAAACACGGTGTGAAGTAAAGAAAATACACTTACAGCAGGAATTTATCCAGCTGCAGCAGAGTTCCTTGACTTTTCCTAAGGGACAGAAGAATGTAGAAGCAGATGAGGGTGAGTGCCAGTGCTGATAAGGCACTGAAGATAAATCTCTGCTGGAGCATGTTCGATCTTTTTTGCTGTTTTAAAGCAAATGCACCTTTGAAAAAGAGATTTTTTATATTTATAAATTGAGGCCTAGCAGATTACAGTAATCAAATTTATGTGCTACAACTACATTACAAAATCTTATGGGTCAGACCCTTTTTTTCCACAAAGTAACCAAAATCCTGTAGGCAGAACAGTCCATCCTTAACACAATCCATTAAAGTAATATTTTAATAGTGAAATTAAAGCAGGAGAAAAAAACCCACCAACATTTTAAGTCAAAACTGAAGTAAACCTTCAAAGTAGGGGAAAATATCCCTGTTTTTTCATGAATAATTATGCCTATAAGTCCCACCTAATTAAAATTAATATTTAAAATCCTACTTTGGGAATCGGTTACTTTCAGCTTAAGTCAAATCTGTGCCATTCTTTTTGCTTTGGAGGCACTCTGTGCATCTGTAATTTCTAAATCAAAGCGTATTTGGCAATAGCATACTTGGGAGAACATCCCACAGGACACAGTATTTACCCCCCTAGAGATGAGGGCTTTAATACAGGACAGTTCTGAAGAACGTTATTAGTAGGAGTTGGAGCTGAGGTCCAAAATCATTTTTTCTCTGGTTCTGAGCAATGGTAAGAAAAGTTAGAGGTAATCTCTGGTAAACTTTTTAATTTTAATCTTTCTTTACCTATTCAGTTACCTCAAAGGTTTTGTGGGTTTTTTTTTTTTCTTGTCTATCTTATCATAAGACATAATTAATAAGTTAACTTTTGTTGGTTACATTCTTGGGGCAAATTTCTCCCCCTTTTCAGTGCTGTGGCCTGTATATGTGGAATTAACTAATGGAAAAATTTATGGATGCGATTTCATTGTCAGTGCAACTGGAGTTGTGCCAAATGTTGAACCATTTCTTGATGGAAATAACGTAAGTATACAGATTTCTTTTGGAGCTTTCCAAGTAAGGTGAAAGAAACTTTCTCAGCTGGTTTAATGCTTCTGTTCTGACATGAAACGTGGATTGCTAAAGATTTAAATATTTTGCACCATCTCAAAATAAGGCAGGTCACGTTGATACTGAGATATCTAATGTGATACAAGTGTATTTGATTTGTGGTCCTGGTTTATCATGTTGTTCCCCAGGTGTGCACATACAGTATACATGCAGTATTAAGCCTATGCAAAGAAAGAAAAGCATCAGAATAATTGGTAATGTGGCAAAAATATAGAATAATTTCTGTGTCAGTTCTGTACCACACTCTTGCCTTGTTGATCCTGCCATTAGCTCCTGGAAAGGAAGCAGTGTTTGCAGTATTTCCTTCTGGGACACTGAGCTGTGAGGGTGCCCGTGCTCATTGAGGGAACCCCCCTGAGTCAGCCCCCAGACATGGATGGTGATTCTGGAGTTCATAGCTGCCATGCCTCCAGATCATTTTGTTTCTGTGTTCAGTGTCTGCTCAGCAACAACTAAAACATCCCTGGGTTATTAACGCTCTTTTCATCACAAATCCAACAAAAAGTCCCATACAGGCTACTATCAAAAAAATGATCCCAGACCAAACCAGGATGTTGTGGTGATTTGATTAGGAAGTAGAAAGCTGTGGTGCTCTGGTTAAAGAAGAAAATGCTGAAAACAAAGATCTGATGTTGAGCCACGAGGGATTTCCAGCCCCGTGCTATCAGCTGAGATCAGGAGTTAAGCTTTTGCAATTGTATTTTCTCGATTGGCAAAAAATACAAAGCGATCCCTTAAGAGCGGGTGTCCCTGTAACACCGAGTGTTGATTTGGAATTCGGCGGGCCCTGTGACTTCCCTGCCTAGGTCTCAGTAACAGCCCCTCCAAAACCTCTGCTGTGCTCTAGAAAGAACAACAGCCAGGCTTTGTGCCTTCCGCGGAGGTCTCTGCACTGGGGGCGGTCTGCCGGTAAATGACAGAGCGGAGGCGGAGGAGGGAGGGGTCGATGTGCGGTTCACGCTGCCGTGTGCCCGCCCCTCAGTTTGCCGTGGCTCCGGACGGAGGGCTGCAGGTGGACGGGCGCATGCACACCTCGGTGCCCGACGTGTTCGCGGCCGGAGACATCTGCACGGCGGCGTGGGAGCCCAGCCCCGCGTGGCACCAGGTGGGGCCCAGGGCAGGGCAGGGCCAGCCCTCCCCTCCCGGCTGCGGCGGGCACAGGGCCAGCCCTCACAGCCCGGCGCAGGGCAGGGCCAGCCCTCACAGCCCGGCTGCCGCATCACGGTGCCCTCGGTGCTCCCGTTTCTCTTTCAGATGAGGCTCTGGAGCCAGGCCCGGCAGATGGGATGGCACGCAGCGAAGTGCATGGCGGCAGATGCTCACGGGCAGTCCGTGGATATGGATTTCAGCTTTGAGCTGTTTGCTCACATCACAAGGTTTTTCAATTACAAGGTCGGTGGCGTGGCAGAGTTGTAAAGCACCGAGCGACACGTGCTGCTTGCTTATATTCATTGCTGACGCTCAGCAGACGCTTTCAGATTGAGAAAAGAGTTTCTGTGTATAGCGACTAATCCTAGCTTAGATCTTCTCCATTCCTACCAATCTGTTTGATATTTCAAGGAGATTTTTGAGTCTTGCAAGCCAGTGGTGAGGGGAGGGAGCCTAGGGACAAATATTTCCCTGTCTGCATCACGTTTGAGGCCGAGAGCTGTTAGCAGCAGAAATGCTGAAAGCCACTGCAGTGCTCTCATGAGAGCTTCTCCTTCCCTTTCCCTTCTACCAGGTGGTGGTTTTGGGCAAGTACAACGCTCAGGGCTTGGGCTCGGAGCACGAGCTGATGCTGAGGTGTACCAAGGGACACGAGTACGTCAAGGTGGTGATGCAGAACGGCCGAATGATGGGAGCTGTGCTCATTGGCGAGACCGACCTGGAAGAAACCTTTGAAAACCTAATTTTAAACCAAATGGATCTTTCAGCCTACGGGGAAGATCTGCTAAATCCAGATATCGATATAGAAGATTATTTCGATTGAACAATACCCCGTTCCCATGTTGTATGAAGCTGTGATACCAAGTAAAGCTGTTTTCTCGGGNAGCTTTGCACAATGAAAGGCAGATTGAGATGTCAGCTGCGAGCAGTTTTTTCCTCCTTGTCCCTTCAGCTGAGCAGGTGTTGGGGTAGAGCTGCACTGTACTGCACAGTGCCAGCCTGCACAGCAGTTCTTTCATCCTGGCTTTTGATTTTGGTCTACGGTGGCTGCCTGGGAGTTGCTATTTATTTGGGTCAAATTTGGAACAGTTTATTGTACTACTCCACTCAATGCAAAGGTAGCAGTACATATTGAGGCTTGTCCCAGACAAATCACTTAATTTTTCTTAGGAAAATGATTTTATATATTGTTTTTAACTAAATTAATTCAGGCTTTTGGCAAACGTCTCAGCTGAGACCCATCTCACCTGATGGGTGAAAGACTACAGGCTTTAGTCACTGTCATGATTTTACCAGAAAAATAAAGATGATGAAGAGCATGTTGTTAATGCTGTTGGTTTTATATTTGTTACACATGTAAGTGTAGGGGAGAAGAACCAAAATGCAACCACCCAGAACTTGTATTTATTAGTGGAAGTGAACTTGCCTTTTCGATCTTTGGCTGCTAAAATGTTAAAAGTAAGACAATAAAATTGAATCCAGCACCCTGCATATGTGCCTGAGAGTGTCTGCAGACAGCAGCAGCTGCTGAGTTTTTCCTAGGTCGTCTTGTTTGTAAACTTGCATTTAGGTATTCTGTAAAGCACAGAAGTCACAAATTCGTATTTGAGTAACAACCTAGAGAGGTTAAGAGCAGCAGGCACATTTCGAAGGGATAAGGAGACACAATATTTGACTCAGAAACACACAGAGTGTCACTCAGCCGTGCCGCAGGGGGTAGGGACACTCAGACCTGCAGGGATGGCAGTGCCCAGGGGGCTGGAGCCAGCCAGGGGGCTGCAGGGGACAGCAGAGGCTGCCCTGGTGGGCAGGACAGTCACCTGCACGGCAGGCACAAGGGACGGGAGGATACGGGGTCTTCCTGCAGAGCTAAGGACCACCAAGGAGGGAAACCTCAGGAGCAGGGGGTGGGGACTCCCACGGAAGGAGGCCTGGAAACCCCTGGATCTCTGCATGAACCTGCCACAGTGTTACTGTACACTACACTTCAAAAGAGTTAAAAAGGCAACGGTCCTTATGTAGGTTTTGTAATCACTGCTGCATCCTAAGATCCGCACCAATTATTTTGATATGAAACACTTTTTCCTTCACTAGCAGCCTTCTTTAAGAGATTTGTTCCCTGTCCAATGTTTATTAAATAAAAATACCATTACTAAAGCACAGACTGAAGTTACACACTGCACTGTCCACGGAGCAGCAGCCATGACTAGATCCTAAATGTACTCTGTGACCCTCAGTCAATCACTACTGGTTGGGCATCTGCACCTGCCTGAAGCTTGGGCTTCTTTGCTTTGAAGTCAGGACCACAGCTGGGCCGTTTCTGGTCCTGTGATTTCTTCCCCACGGAATCCTGGACAGTCTTTGATCCAGTCTGGGCATTTTCTCTGCTTCCTTTTGAATTTGAAGACTGAGATGGTTTGACCTATAGGATATAGAGAGTTCAATTAAAATTCAGACATGATTTTCCTTCTTCTTCCATGTCCCCACACAAGAGAGAAGATATTTATGAGGTTGACTGCATTAATACAAAACATGTTTTGAGCAGATCCCAAATCATCACATTAATGGAGAAGCTATCTACATGGCAGATCAGAAGAGATGGAAATACCTTGGAAACACTTTTCCTCATTGTTATCCCTTCTATGGTGATGGTGTGGCCCTCGTTTTTCAGCAGCTGGGCTTTGGGTCCCACCTTCAGGTAGGATATTGTAGCAAAGGCTGTGAAGCTGAAATCCTCCCTGCAGGAATTAAATCACTGTTAGAAGGGAAGGCTATGCAGGGGGAAGAAAAAAAATCATAGAATCATTAAAAAAGACATAAAATCTAACCATGAAAACCCAGCACTGGCACTGAACCATGTCCTCAAGTGCCATGTGCAGATGATTTGTGAACACTCCCAGCAATGGGCACTCCACCGCTTCCCTGCTTCAATCTCAACAACTCTTTCCCTAAGGACAGGGACACGATTAACCCTTCTGATGGATGCTCCAAACAGCAGCTTCATTCTGCTTTATCTATTGGAGTAGGCAGGTGGCTTAGAGCTACTCTGACCAGCACAATAACTGAGTTTGTGGACCTCTATACACACAAAACCCATCAGACACACACTTGTCAATCTCCTGGAACACACGGAGGGAAAAAGATGTAAGAAGTCATCTGCTCACCCTCGTAGTAACATTTAAAATGAGAGAGGAAATGAAAAATGAAGACAAAATAAAGGGATTAGATATTTGTAGATATTCTTGAACTTGTAAAATTAGATGAGAAGACAAAACACGTAGCACATAGCTTACAGAGGCAGCACTGTTGTTAGTTTTACTGGGTTTTCTTAAATTTCTGAGTACCACTTTCCACATTAGCCAGTCCTTCCTGACTTAGATATAGCGTGGGCAACTTTCCTCATCCATGGAATGTGAGTGAGGTCTGTGTGAGCTGCACACTCCTCCAAAATGAATCCTGCTGCAGATTTAAGCATCCCACCTGAATACACAGTTTTCCAGCTTATTTAAAATGGCACAAGATGCAGCATTTCAACTGTTCCTGCAACTTTTGAAATGGAAATACAGCGATATTTGAAGGGATTTTTAGAATACATTAAATGCATCTGAAGTAAAAACAAGACTACAGAATGTATCTATTAATGTTACACAGACGTAACGAGAGAGCAAGGAAAAATGATTACTAAATATTAAGAAACCAAACCAAAGAAAACGAAATAGTTCTCTTACATACTTCAGATACTGCTGCAGCAGTAAATGGGCAACAATTCTCTCCAGCTCCTCTCGAGGGTGCTTGGGTGGAGTAACTTCAGCCACCCTGAATTTGGGCACACCTTTCCCAGACCAGGCATCGATTAATTTCAGCGGGGTGAGTTTCTCGCTCAGGCTGTCAGCCTGCTCAAGGATCTTTATGAGATCCCTGCAGTATCCTGTTACATCCATCTTCTCTGCTGCAAGTCACAGTGAAGGAACATTTAAATAGGAAGCTCTTTTTAGTTTTATATATAGTTGTATGTAGCTATAAATACATATCTCTGTGCTGTATAATAGCAAGGCTTTTTTTTTGTTTTGCTTTTAAACTATCTTAAGAAAGGAAGCAGTAACTTTTCTTCTGTTGAATCAGGATATATTTATACTCACATTTTTTCTCCTTGTCAGTAACACAAGCACGGGTCACAACATTTGCTTACAGGTATTTCTCTAAGTCCTGTACCTACCATTCTCTCCACAGCAGTTATCACACATTCTGTTGCAGTTTGCAGAATCCCACACCTCATCGAAGTGACGGGCTATGAGCACCCGGCGACACCTGGAGAGCAGAGAGAGCAGAGAGAGCAGAGAGGGGCTGCAGAACGCACAGACTGCAACGTGCAACACCTGTGGGTCACACGGGGAAAGGGCAGAGCAGAGAGGGGCTGCACAACCCACAGACTGCAACGTGCAACACCTGTGGGTCACACGGGGAAAGGGCAGAGCAGAGAGGGGCTACAGAACCCACAGACTGCAACGTGCAACACCTGTGGCTCACACGGGAAAGGGCAGAGCAGAGAGGGGCTGCACAACCCACAGACTGCAACGTGCAACACCTGTGGGTCACACGGGGAAAGGGCAGAGGAGGGCCCGTGGGGCAGCTCGGGTGTCTAAACAAGCGTGAGGAGTCATCAGAGAACAAATACTGCAACACCACTACACCCCCTGAGCTCCAGGAAATGAAAAACCCCGGCGTGGGAGGGGTTTGGATGGAGCAGAGGAGCGCAGTGTCAAGAGAATGAAAAATGGTAAAATACGAACTCATTGTTACACTGAGGCCAGGAAAGGCTTTGCTGCCTCCACCAGCTGTCCACAGCACAGATACACGTGTTTTGCATGAAGCATTCCAAATATCCCAGTGGAGCAGTAAACACTCGTGGATTCCTATGTGGCCATTAAAGCCCAAACCCACAGAACTCCAGCACTTCCTCTGACAGGGAGCTGAAATCCAAGCAGTGTTTGCTGACAGAGATTTCACCTCAACATAGCCACTTCCAGAATTGCATCCTGAAGCTGGCAAGCTCCTTCCTGCTTTTGGATGTGGTTTTGTTTGGTCATTTTGGTTTTGTTTCAGGTTTTTTCTTTTGTTGCTTTTTTGGGGTTTTTTTTCAAATTGCTCCTAAAACCCCCAACAAAATGAGCCCATTTAAAAACTAAGCAACCAAGCCAGCACAGTAACTTACGTGTTCATATTTTGGCAGTAAGATACCATATCATACAGCTTTTCTTGGCCAACGTTTTCCATCACCACCATTGAGCTGATCCTGAATATATCTCCAAACCCGTAATACAGAATGCAGTCAGCTTTTTGGTCATCTCTACCTGCGTTGCATTAAAATGAACAGGTAATTACAATCTCAACCAACTGTCCCTCAAGTTCCTTGACAAGTTTTTCTCCGCATAGATTCAAATCTGCCTTTAAAAAATGAGATGAACAAAACCTCAAAACACCACAGAAATTTTGGGGGCAGAGTTTGGCCATAACAGGTATTTAGTGCTGGTAAATATTGATCAATTCTTAAAAGCTCCTGCTCCAGACTCCCCATCTTACTTGTATTTCTGAAACTCATGCAGTGATTAAACATTATCTAGAGGCAATCTGAGCAAACCACGCATCCCAGGCACAATACAAAATAAAGGAAATTAAAACTGTATATCAAATCCACATCACACTATTCTGGCAAGCCACAGATTTATCAAAAAATCAAGTATTTAAAAAAATGCTGAGTGGAGGGTTAGATACCCAGTTATTCTTTGTTACACTGCAGTAGAGGCCTGGTGATGGATGCAGCTTATATTTAAAGCCTCTTTACAGAGGCAGTTTCATTATACCCTTTGAAAAGTCAGAGGCAAGAGACTTTGCACAAATGCCTGGAAAACTGAAGGACACTTTTCCTGCTCTAATGGATGGAAATGGCAACTTAGCAAAAGCCACTTCCTACCATACCTGCACGTCCACTCTCTTGGTAGTAGTTTTCCATGGACTTGCTCATGGAGTGATGAATTACAAACCTCACATCAGGTTTATCAATTCCCATGCCAAAAGCAACAGTTGCCACTACAACCTGAGAAATGGAAAAAGACAAAAAAAAATCATCAAGATGCCAAACCACAATTTGTTTAAATAAGACATAAGTCCACGTAAAGTATTTACTTAACCTGGATTTGATTTGTTGCCCATCCTTTGTGAACTTTGGTTTTATATTTAGCATCCATGTTTGCATGGTAAGTTCCTGCCTTGATTCCCAGTTTCTGCAAGCTCACAGTAACTTGCTCAGAATCCTTCTGAGAAAAGCAGTAAACAATTCCTGCACAAAAGCAAAGGAGGCCTCATTGTAGTGCCTTAAAAAGGCCAAACAATCCCCAATACTTAAAAGCAAGTTTTACTAGCTTATAAAAGAAATCATTAGAAAGCATTAACAAGTCTTTGTGCCTGTTTAGTCCATACTATTGGTATTCACGAAGGAAATTTCAATTACCAGCTCAGACCTGAAGGCTAAAGAGGAAATCCAGGTGCCAATCCACAGGATGATGGAAGTGTTCTATTCACGTTCAAGGAGGACAACGCTTACTGAAGCTTCTTTAAAGGGGAGCTATACCTAATGACATCTGTGGCATCTCACCCGAGGTTTCAGTTCAATCTGCTTCTTGTCTCGAGGCAGGGATTACACACAAAGCCAGGGGATTCAGGATCACCTCAGCTCCCTCTGTGCTCAGGCTCCTCACAGCCAGAGCCCCACGCAGACAGGGACACCCTGCTGCGCTCTGCTGCTGCCTTGGTGGGATGGCTTTCCTCTTTACCCCCCTACAGAATTTAGGGATTACACAAGTCCAACTTTGACAGCTCTGCTCTGATCTGCAATTCACCCCATAACACCCACTCTGGCTCTTATGATCAAACATGAAAAAGCACATGAACAAGTATACCAACACAGGGATAGTAAATAATGTGAGATTAAAGAGCACAAAGATCACCTCTTCTGAGCCTTGCTTTCACAATCTTAAAAACTTCCTATTATGACCTACGTAAACATTGTTCTATACACATCAACGTTCCAGTTCAATGCTTCAGAAGGTAGAAGTAAACAGTTAAGACATTCAAACACCAACAAATGAGAAGTTATTCAAGGTATGGATCTTACTAAACTGCCTGGATGGTTTCATGTATGGTGAGGACAGAATTTCTCTAGATGCTTCAAGCTCATTTGAAAACATCCCAATATCCTTGCAATGCTGAAGGTGATGAAAAATAACGTGTGTCTTTTGTGACACTTTTTACCTGACAGTCCTTTGTATCTTCCATTAATGGTCTTAACTATGTCCTCAATGAAATCTTCGTTGTTTGAAGGCTTATGCCGAACCTCAAAAATATATTAAGCACGTGTCAGAGTTCACAAGGGCAAACAAGTTATTCTCCAGCATAAAAACCACAACTATTCCCCCATTTTAAGGAATTGCTATATTCTTTTTTACGAGCAGTCGGACCACATCTCCGAAGTTCATTGAAAAATAAAGCCCAGAACAAACCTGCAAGCTTTCCCCACCGAGAACAACCAACCAACCTGTGGCCAAAGTGAAAAGGCAGCACAAGGAAACAGTTGCCAAGCTTTTTGCCCTATTTTATGAGCCTGCTGCCTGCCTGTGTCCCTGCAGAGAGCCACCAGGAGGGCAGGTAAGGAGGCCTACCTCGTAGTACAGGTTGGGCCGGTTGAAGGAAGCAGTAAAGGTAATGCAGCTCTGAACGTGCAGAATGCTCTGAGCGTCCTTCAGAACGTGCTTGGTGGCTGTCGCTGTCAACCCAATCAAGGGAGCCTTGGGGAACTGTCTCTTCAGGATGCCCAGGGACTTGTAGTCTGAGCAAGGAAACAAAAAGGGGGGGAAGGAAAGGATTTCTCACAGCTTGGACTTTAAAAAGGCATTCATGTAGATAGCATTTCATGGGGTAATACTGTAATGAACGCTGCTACTGCTCATCGACTACAGAACTAATGTATACAGCCAAAGGAAGCCACAAGCAGGTTGCAGTGATCAAAAGAGAAATGGAAATTTAAAGAGTCAATCCCAGGATCATTTGGGTTGGAAGACACCTTAAAGACCATCTTGTTCCAACCCCCTGCCATGGGCAGGGACACCTTTCACAGGACCAGGCAGCTCAGAGCCCATCCAGCCTGGCCTTGAACACCTAGAAATCCTTAAAGAGTTAGAAAAACACATGTGGCATTGTATTAACCAACAGCCAGGTTATTCTGCAGGTCTGTTTTTTACAAACAGCTTTGGAGTAAACAGAGCTTTTCTAATGAACAAGCAATGTGGAATCTGGATACACAGACCAGAATAATAAAAGGATTTAAAGGCTCAGTACTGACAATCACCTGCTGCCTTCAAAGGGAAGTGCAGCCAGAGGAATACACCCAAATTCCACACTGCCTGTGAACTAGCCTGGCTCCTGACCCATTTTTAGCAAAGCCACTAAGAGAGACTTTGCAGAGAACATTGCTTCGAGACACGTTTGCTTTCAAAGACAAAGAAACAGCAACCAACAATATCCTACTACCTCCGAGATAGGAAAGATTGCAGCACACTTTCTTTCCCTCTGAAGTGAAGAGCATTTGTTTCCAGTTGCTTTAGAGGTGATTGAAATAAACCTCATGAATTGACAAAATGCTCCATCTCTCATCAGGGAGTGGCGTACAGAACGACACTTTCACGGAGCAGATTAGAGGTAACTCTTGCCCCTAACAAAGCTGCCAGCCAAAACCTTTGATTTTAAGGAGCTCCAATTAAAGTAAGCTGAATAAGTCATTTTTCAGAACAGTGACAGCAAAATCTACGTTGAAATCATCATTAGCACGAGCTCAGCTGATTTGTGAATTAAAGCCCTTGAGCCAACACGGGCACACACAGAGAACTCCCCTGAGAGCTGAAGGAAGCAGCCAGCCTTATTTCAGGCCCCACTCAGGATTCCCTGACCCCCCAGAGCCTGCAGAGGGGATTTCTGAGGGCCATACCGAGCCTGAAGTCGTGGCCCCACTGGCTGCAGCAGTGCACCTCGTCCACGGCGATGCGAGCCAGGCAGCCCGCCTGGTAAGCCTTCTCCAGCTTGGACATGAACATCTTGCTCTTGGCAATCTTCTCCGGGGTGACATAAACGAGCTTCAGCTGGGAATTCCTCTTCAGCATCTCCATGTGGACCCACTTCACGTGCTCCTGTTCAGAACAGAGCCAGACAGCAGGGGGGAACAAAGTGGGGCCACGCACTGGAGCTGCTTTAAGGCTCTGAAGAGGTGATTAGCAATTCATAAGGTGTAATTAACAGAGACTGGTAGAGTGTTCCGCCCTGCTAACCACTATAAGGCCTCACTATGTATCAAGTGGTGATTTTGATACTTTCAGAAAATCTGTGATGGAACTCGGAAGAAGCCAAGTGCTGAATATGCATCTTTGCTCCACTGCTTTGCCCTGGTATTTCCCCAACTATATTCCCTGCTGTATTCCCTGCTAATAAACTGTGATGTGCCAAACATCCCTGTGATGCTACGAGGGTCAAGGAATTCCTTGCACATTCCTTGCATTCCTTCCTTGTAACAAAAACAGTGGTTTTTGTTCCTGAGTGCTCTGCATCAAAGCAGAGTCAAGGCTGGCACGTTGCAGCAAGCCACTGCCTGATCAAATTCAGAGCTGTGTGCGAGTTACCCATCACAGCCTCCTGCTAGCCAGGAAAACAACTGGAAAAAAGCAATTGTCTGCTGAGAAACTGGGAAATAAGATGTTTCTTGGCCTCTGGATCAAAGAGCTCACCAGCCAGAGTAAGTGATAAATAATTATATGTAAAAACCCGCACAGCTTAACATGGGAGAGGAGGACAAAAATCACCTAGTCCAAGTCTAGGAACTGAGTAAAAATTTACATCACCCATCAGCCAAAGGCACTTCCCATCCTCTGAGCAGCCCCAAGAAATCCCTTTATCGCACAGAAGAGACACCAGCACACAGTACCCCACGAATCTCCAGCACACCTTGCTGCTGGAGGCGTTCAGCAGAGCTGCAGGGACACCGAGCTGCTCCAAGACCATGAGCTGATCTTCCATGAGAGAGATCAAAGGACAAATCACCAGCGTGAAACCTGCAACAGAACCGATCGTGGGGCGAAGCCGGCAGCCCCGATGGCACAGCAAATCCTTCTCCTGAAGCACCAGCCCTGCTCTGAAGGAACTGCCAAACGTCAGCTTAAGCTCTGTGCCCAGCAGTGGATCCCCCTCCCAGACACAATTTAATAGATCGAGGATCTGTTAAAGGTCACAGATTTAATAAATCTTATTAAATGCCCACAACTTACACCCCCTCTTAGGGTGTAGATCACAAAGGACTGAGCTCCAGCTGACAATCAGCTGTGTCAGGAGGTGCTGGACTGCCACAGAGCTCAGCAGTGGCAGGCAGTGGCAAATCTGGCCTCTGTAAATACGTAAACTTCCAATGTTGGCAGTTATTGGAAGAGTTATTAAAAATAAACCAACAAACCCAAACCAAACCAAGCAAACAAAAGCCACGCCAAATAATGTTCATTCTCCAAATAACTGTAAAAGGGAGGAAACAAACCTAACCCTTTGTATTGTGTCTTTTCTTTGCCCTCACATACCATCAGAGCAGACAGCTGGTAACTGGTAACAAAGGCTCTTTCCACCACCTGTAGGCATGACAAGAAAGATATCCTCTCCTGCCATGGCAGCATTTACTGTTTCAAGCTGCAGTGATCTGAACTTCTGCAGTTTAAATTTGCTCTGCAGCGCAGTTTTTATCCTCTCATACCACGGAAAATCTGTTAAGGCAAAAAAAAAAACAAATTTCATAAGCAAATTAAAAGATAAGAAGGAGGGATAATTTACATATTCTATAACTAAATCTGGCAGTGACACAATTTCAGTTCTGGGAAAGTGTTTAGAGATTCATAATGGCACAGAAAAAGCTCCACACAAGCTGAGTCTGGATTCTCTGTTTTCTAAGGTGGACCTTTGAAATCCCAAACTGTAAACACAACCCACGTCCAGACCAGAGCTCTCACTGCACACGGGTGGGAGCGAACGGGAGAAGCCCCAAACAGATGTGCTTTGGATTGCTGGATGATTCTGTTACCCCATTAGCCCAGAGTTAACCAGAAATTCGAATTTCACCCTAAGAATAAATAAAACCAGACACTACAGGAGTTTCTCAAATGCTTCCCTCGTGCAAATGCAGCAATTACAAATACTATAATGAAGCAGGGAACTTTTCCATATATTCCATAAATAACAGGCATGTAATTTTTTCTTAAAGAAAGGAGGGGGAAAAGTTACCTAATCTTCCCCAAAATCACCACCCCAACATGCTTAAACCAGGTTTTTCTTTCCTTTCCTTCAATAAAGAGCTAAAACTGCCTTTTCTAAAGATGCCACACTGTAAAAACCTGTACTACAACTTTTAAAGTGCAAAACTGTCATGAGAAAATCCAGAGCAATTTGTTTTAGAGCACAAACAAGGGAAAGCACTGCAATATAATGTAAGATTTAGAACACAAGTACTGCAATAAAAATTTACCCCTTGGAACGGAGAGCAAATCAGACCCAACTGTGACTTTGCAACAAGCAGAGAATTTAATTGGTTATTACAGGCAGTTCTCACAGAGCAGATAACTCTGCCCAGGACAACTCAGGATCAGTGTTTAGGGATGTCCAGTGAGACAAGCACTGGAAATTAAAGACAAACACAGCTCTGTCCAAGTGCATTTCCCCTGACGAGCCAGCTCACCTCCCCGTTCAAATATCAGAATTGGGCTGTGCACACCTGTTCTGTTCCACTCCTCAGCTGAGGTTCCAGTGTCTTTACTTCCACCTGCCTCCACGTCCCCTGAGGACTGCTGGAGCAGATCCTTCACTCTCCTCTTCTTCTGAAGGAGCTCCTGCTGCTTGTCCACGAGCTCCTGGATCTGCAGCTCCACTGCCTGCAGCTCATTCTCAATGGATGCCAGCACCTCCTCCAGCACTGCAGGGAGAGGCAAGGAGAAGGCACAGCAGAGACTGTAGGCAATTAGTTTTTGTAATTTTGTTTATAGTGAAAAGAAGTTTTTTTGCTTTTTGTTTCGCTACAGGTGGGAAATAATAGAAAAAGAATAAAAATGGAAATGCCGATATACAAATTTATTGTAACTATTTAGACATTTGTAAGTATCAAATACAAATAAATATTCATTATATATAGAATCTAGAGTATGAGAGAGCATATTGCATACCTTACGAACAGTTTGGTAATCTCTGGGAACATAACACCCAAAGATGAATTACAGATACAAACAGACACCTACCAATGAAGCCACAGAAGAAGGATTTCGCTCTAGTTTAAAGAAGGTTGTAGTGTTTTTTATTTTCCTTTTATTCGGAGCGGGGCGGTGCAAGGGCTGGGCCGCAGCGCTGCCGCCTTGTGGCACGGGGCGGTAC
This sequence comes from Regulus satrapa, assembly GCA_013396955.1. Lineage (NCBI taxonomy): Eukaryota > Metazoa > Chordata > Aves > Passeriformes > Regulidae > Regulus > Regulus satrapa. The sequence continues at coordinate 315,822 of VWZN01019033.1, forward strand.
TGCAGGCGGCGAGGCTCCGACCTTCTCAACATGGCGGCCGCCCCGCGGCTGACGCAAGGGCCCTGTGTCGTCTACTGCACCGCCTGCTCGAAATCACCAGAGCGACCCTCACCCCCCTCGCCGTGGCAATTTTTGGCGCATTTTCCGACTGTGCGGACGCGGGCTGTGGGCTGAGCGCCGCTGTGTGGAAGCTGTGTGGGTGGTGAGCAGCAGCAGAACAGACATATATACCTATATATCTATATATCTATATATCTGCGCTGACCTTCTCAAGATGGCGGCCAAAAAGGGCGGGAAAAGCGCGACGACCCTTTGGGTGTCTACTTGACTGCCTGCTCAAAATTCCCACGGCCACAGCGCCCCCGCGGCGCCATTTCGCGGGGTCACTCCGACCCCACCGGCCGCATCTTACAGACACAGATTGATCCGTCTCCCTANTTGAATTGTGAGTGAATTTTGTGTGACATTGGGGTGAAATTAATTTAAATTTTGGTGTGATTTGCGGTAAACATTGGGTGAATTTTGTGTGAATTGTGAGTGAAATCTGGGTGGCGTTGGGGTGAAATTCAGGTAAATTTTGGCGTGATTTGCAGTAAACATTGGGTCAATTTTGGCTGAATTTCTGGGTGGGTTTTGGTGAATTCTGGATTCATTTTTGGGCGGCTTTGGTAGAACATGGGGTGAAATTTGGGTAAAGTTTTGGTTAATTTGGTTCAATTTGGGGAAGATTTTAGCTGACTGTAAGCATAACATGATCAAATTGTTAGCAGACAAGCACTTATTTACATGTGAGAAGCAGCATTAATTAAAAATTCAAATGAACTTCCTCTGGAGTTGAACGCAGGGCCGTTATTGCTTTCATGCACCAAGATCTTCCTCCCCCACACCCCGAGAGCCCGAGAGGTTTTGATGATAATTACCTGCCACAGCTGTCATCTTTGGAGATTAAAGAACGCTGTCTCGAGGAGATCTTACTGAATCGAGCAACTTGTCGCTAGAAAGAAAAGGAAATAAAGGCGTTCAAAAATATATCAGTAAACCTTCCCAACTTAGAACAGATAGAGCTGTTAATATCAATTTAAGAACCGGTTAATTTAATTTGCTCAATAAAGAAGCCCCACTAGAGGACAACTGCTTTTTCCCCTTTTGCAAAACGGATGAACACAAACTCACACCCAACTCCCAAGGCCACAGCTCAGTGGATTTCTGAATGAATCCCAGCGAATTTTAACCTCAAACATTTAACTCCAGCGTTTCCCGCAAGAGGAACACTCTGACACAGGCCACCCGCTCGTTATTTTTGGACCTTTTCAGGGGTTATTTTACAGAGAGCATTTCCAGAGAGGGGTCTGAACACGGCCTGTGAAAGGCAGCCACCGTCACAGCTCGAGGGTCTGGCAGCAGCCGGTGAAAACGTGGCTGGACCGAGAGAAGAGTTTAGAGCAGATCAGCCGGGAAGCGAACATTAAATTGTATTTACAGGTTCGGGTTTTTCTTCTTCGTGTTGTACGTTAAGAACAACAAACTTGGTATTTTCTGCTATTGCCGAGCTGTTTATCACCCTGATAAAAGCAAAGCCCTGTGGGAGGTGAAAGGGAATAAATTCAGCAGACCAGAGCCGTTCCAGAGCTCTTCCCCGCTCCTACAAACGCGCAGTGAAACACCGAGAGCGATGTGCTATGATGGTATATATAATATAAATAAAGCCCTTCATATATATGCTATAATATAAACACATGATGATATATATAATGCAAACAAAGCCCTTCATATATATGCTGTAATGTAAACATATGATATATATATATATATAATGTAAACAAAGCCCTTCATATATATGCTATAATGTAAACATATGAAGGTATATATAATGTAAACAAAGCCCTTCCGCATCACCGGGATCCGGACGCCTCAATCACCTCTGGGACGGGCAACTCCGCGATGTGCACAGAGCCACCGAGCGCCAGCACCGACACACAGCGAGCGCGTGTGCGCCGCTCACCCACACCGAGCGGAGGGCCGGGCCGGGCCGGCGGCGCTCGGCGGACGCGGGACGGATGAGTAAACCTCAGCGCCGGCCGCGCTGCCGCATCTGGCGCCTTCTATCCTTCATCTTTATCTTCATCCTTTATCTTCATCCTTCATCTCCCCCCGTGTCCTCATCCCGGCCCCGACCCCTCAGCGCTCCCGCCCGCGCCCCGCGCCAGGCCCCGCCCCTTCCGCCGCCCCTCGGCCAATCAGCGCCG
>VWZN01019033.1:319303-332940 GCA_013396955.1 Regulus satrapa
ATGTCAGCTATTAACATTTGCTACTGACTTAATACAATTTATTGGATCAAATGGCAACACCAGCAGCGGGGGCTCGGTGTGGGAAAAATTCAGGGAAAAAAACCAACCCAAAACAAGCAGCTGAATTAGCTGAGTTTGAGAGCAAGACGCTGGAAATGGAGGAACTGGAGAGCCGCTGAAGGCCAGGGGGAGACAGGCAGCAGAGTTCAGCAGCATTCAGGTTTCTTGAGATATTCAGGTGTTGTGCCCTTACTGGGATGAGTGCTAACCCTTGGGGTTAATTTCTTGATTCCTGACTGATTAAACCCTTGTGGGCTTTGCTTTTCCCCATCATTTCCTGTCTGGAGTATTCGTTGGGCAAAAAAAAATCTCTTCAGAAAGAGACTCTGTTTTTGTTTTGCTTCGTTCCTCCTCCAGCTGTTTCCAGTGCTAGGACTGTTGGTTTTAACTGTTAGACACAAGAGCAGTAAATAAAACACTGTGGCATTTAGGGGGGTTTGAGTTTGGGGAGGTTCCTTCAGTTTTTTCTGAAATTCTGAAGATAGTTCATCAGATATTTTAAAATTCATTGCTGCCTGGAAGAATACAGAGTTAGCCATAGGGGCACTGGTGGAGTGGTGTGATAAATACCTGGAGAGAACCACTGCATTGGGGGATGTTTGGAAAGTTAATTCTGCATCTGTAGTCCAGAACACCATTTCAAGTGGTGCACTGAACGGTGTTATAAACCACCAATAATTGCAGAAGAATGCACTTACCTACTCCCAAATTAAATTTTCACTACTTAAAAATACTACTAGCAAAATAATAGTCATACATTGGATAGAAACTCTTTTAGGTTTTGTCTTCTAAAAGCCTAGAGTGCACGATTCTGTTTTATTTTGCACTACATAATGCATTATAAAAGTGGGGATGTGCATTGTCTGCCCTAATCTTTGATGAGCAGTGTATTTTAATTTTGAATCTTAATATCTGCTAAGCGTTTTCTGACACAGTGCTGCAGTAGTCTTGCACAGCTTATGGAATTTCTGGAGACACATGGATGAAGATTTGCTCCCTTGTCTCAGGAAATCATCATAATCCAGAGGAAGTGCAACCTGGCTGGTGTCTGTCTCTGCATTTCTAGGCATTGATGTTTTATTTGACTAATGTGGGAAAGCTCTTCTGGCACGGGAGAAAACACTTACAAATAGTTTGCTCCTTCTATAAATATTCATAATTTGTTGTTGAAAAGGTTTTCTAGAGAATGCCAGCGCTTTTTCCTTTCCTTCCTCTGCGAAGTGCAGTTAAAGATATTTACAAATTCTGAGACAAATCAAGTGAGTAACACCCTGTGCTGAGATAGCAGCGCCACAGGATAACAGTCCTGGACCATTCATCTTCTTCCAGCAGTTATTTTGGGAAAAGGAGGATCACGCTTCTCTCTCTCTTTTCCTTTTCCGCCCCTGCCTCAGGGAATACGGAGGGAATGGGACCCAGTGTGGCAGAAGTGATTGCAGACACACCTCAGGTGGCTGGAGGAGCTGGCCCCTGCCTCCCTGCCGGGCCCCGACCTTGGGCTGTGTCTGCAGGAGGAGTGAGCGTGGGTTTATTCCCCTGGCTGGAGCTGGTCCTTCCCCTGGAGCGCTGCCTCCCAGTGCTTTCCCCGCAGATTGTTTCTGCTCTTCTGAAGGAAAGAGGACTGGAGGAAAGGGCAGCTGCAATTGTGCCATCGCCTTCAGTCAGCAGATCGTTCAAAACACAATTTGCAATTCCGTTTTTCCTCGTCGGAGAGTGCCTGTAGTGAACTGATGGCTTTGAGTGACTCGGTGCTTTTAACTGGGCTGTTAAAATGCTGCTGGTAACAGTTTAAAGTGGCGGGCAGCACTACAGAGCTGCGGGCTAACAGTGTGTGCCCTGCAGCCTGCTGAGCGAAAGCCAAGCCCTTGGGAAGTTTGGGGAGAGGAACCTTGCTGAAACCAATCCCTGAGCTGTTTTGTAATTTATTTCCAATAACTACTTGGAATTCGAACACACATAATTATCCTTTACTACCGAGCTCATCAAGCAGCAGCAAACTGCAATCACTGACTGCATCAGCAACGTGCAATTAAAATACATCGAGGTGGATCTGGCCAGCAGTGAGGGCTGGGATGGTGGATGTGGTTTCTTTGTTTGTTTCAGGATGTGGTTGTTTGTTTGTTTGCAACTTCAATATACCCATGCCAGGCGTGTGCTGACTGCCTGCCTGGCTGGGGCGTGAGGGTTGGTTTTGCTAAGCTGCTTTTGTGTCCTGTAGGTTTCTAAATGGTCCGGGGACAGGGAAAGCAGTAATAAATGCCTGGGTTTGCAGCCCTGTTGCTGCCATTCCTGGTTTTTCTCTCCCGTTCAGTCTGTGTCAGAGTCAAAGGAAGGCTTCAGAGATTTAAAATTAAAAGCAGGATATATTTCTAATAGCAGTCTTCAAGATGCTTTAGAGGCTGTTGTCAAATGGTAGTTTTAATCATAGCTTGGCATTTCTAGCCCTGTTTCTCATACAAACCTTGATCCTACCCTTGGCTTCCCAATATTTCTTGAGCGTCCTTTGCAGAACTCAAAGTTGAGAGAGCTGTTTAGACTGGAAAAAAGCCTTTAAGAGCATCGAGTCCAACTGTTAACCCAGCACTGCCCAGTCCACAACATAAGCATGTAGATTAAGTACAAAAAGTATTTCTAAAAATCTGCAAATTAAGATCATGAAACGAAACTGCTACGCAGCACTAGCAGTTTAGAGATACTCTGTGTGCAATGTAGATCTAGCATTTAATTAATAAAAATTAAATACGAAGCACGGAAATTATAATTGAGCATTAATCCCTCGATATTTAGTATCTGCCAGCTTTGTGAACACCAGCAATTGTCTGGAGACCCGGGCTAGTGATCGATGGATGTGTAACTTGGAGAAACCCTGCAGGATTCACCCGAGTTGTGTTCCACCTGCAGCCTGGATGTGTAACTTGGAGAAACCCTGCAGGATTCACCCGAGTTGTGTTCCATCTGCAGCCTGGATGTGTAACTTGGAGAAACCCTGCAGGATTCGCCCGAGTTGTGTTCCATCTGCAGCGTGGGGGGAGTGGAGCTGCTGAGCAAGATGGGACGTGAGGGCTCTTGAGGATGGGGAGGAGCAGGCTACTGCATGGTTATGGGACAGATGATGGGATGAGCTCTGCGACCCCCAGGGCAGTCTGGGTTGGCAGAGGAGGATCCTCTCGGTGATCCACAAGGATCATTGAGCCCAGCTCCTCGGTGAGTGAGTGACCCATACAGGGATCAAAGCACAGCCCTGCTGTTATCTGTACCATCCTCTGGCCAACCGATCCAATCTGGAAAACAAAGTTTCATCATCTCTTTACAGAACAGTCCTTTTCTGCATGCTAGCAACTAATCCAGTGGGGGTCTGGGTTTGCTGTATGGGTACCTGCACGATTGCTGCTGGTTGCATTCCATTTCAGCATCAGTTCCAAATACAGACCTTTTTTTGATAAGCAGCTTCCAATGGTCTGTCTGTTGAAATAATTGGTGTCTACAGGATTTATGATATTTGGACACTCGGGGAAGTTTCTAAATTTTAAATGTCTTTAGATTGGACGTTCTAATTTTCCCCCCCCATTTTTTAACCATGACTTTCTCGGTACTGTGTTTTGTTACATGCCTTTGTTTGCTTCTTTTTCAGAGATTGGAATGGGACTGACAGGCTTTGGAGTGTTTTTCCTCTTCTTTGGAATGATACTCTTCTTTGACAAAGCCCTTTTGGCTATTGGAAATGTAAGTGCCTTTTCTGCACTCCTCAGAATCGAGTATGTGATCTCTTAAAGATAAACTAAAAGTAGAAGAGCACGTTATCAGTTTGAAGCTGCACGACAAAGATTGCTGTGGTGATTTGGTCTAAAGGAGGAGCTGTGCCCAGGGATAGGAGTGAATTATTTTTCCTGCTGGAGGTTAGAACAGCTCACGCCGGTGTGAAAATCACCTCGGGTCAGGCCCAGGGTCCGCGGTTGTGCTGCTGCAAATGTGATTTTTTGTGATCCTCTAAGATAACTGTCAGTGTAAGTGTCTGTTTGGGTAAGAATCATGAAGTGCATGCTAGCAAATGTGGCTTTGCAGAAAGAAGCATGATGAATTGCTGACACTTCTGGCTTTAGAAGAGCCAGACCTCTCTCACAAAAGAGAGATTCGGTGTCTTCAGCTCCTACCAGATCAAAGTTGTCGCTCAAAGCAGCGCAGAAAATAAGTCCTCGTTCTGGTACACGAAATTTCCCACCCAAATATAGAGTGACAGGGTGTTTTCTGCATGTGACAATCTCTGTGCCTCTGCTCTTCTCAGCTCTGCCTGCCAGCCAAAGCACAGCCTGGTTGGTGGAGGGAGGTTCACCCCCTCTTCGGCTGATGCCTGAAAGTCTGCAGCCAAACTGATCAGTTTTATTGTCACATCCAGAGATCCCCTGAAGGGAAATAGAAAATTGTGTATCCGAACTTGGGGTGCATTAGTGGAAGCATTGTTATGAACCATCAAATCGAGTGTGCAGTGGAAGAGTGAAAAATGAAATAATGTTTATTTTTTCTTTTCCTAACGTAAGGTGGAAATACGAGATCCTGTTTAGGGAAAATGAGAACGTAGGTAGGTAGGAAGAGGCAGTGGCAGGCTATGTGGTAACCAAAGATAATGCAAAAAAAAAGGTACTGTATCCTCGCAGAGAGTTGCTTTTATTTAAAATAAAGTTTTATCAGAAAGGGCAGGAGGTTCTAAGGAAGTGGTTTGTTAAATTCCATGCAAAACTTAAACTTGAGTAAAATCTGAGATACTGTTGCCTTCTGAGCAAAAATGTTGCTGAAATAACTCTGAGTCCTGTTGCTGCAGCACGCCAGGAATAGTTCTGACTAGTTGGGACTAGTGTGACAGTGTTCAGCCTATCCTGGAACGAATAAATCAACAGTAAAAAGGCTCTTCACAGTAAAAAACAACTGTTCAGCCTTTTCCTGCCCTGGCATTGCGCTGTGGGTAGATCAGTAGTTGCTGATGTCAGGGGCACGGAGCAGAGGGGCTCTTCTGAGTGCTTGAGTTTTTAGGAGCCTGTGCTGCCACTGTTGGTACGTGGCAGGGCAGGTGCAGCTCTTGTCAGCTGGAATTTTGTCTTGAGCGTGTTTGGCAGAGAGCACAGAGGATGGACTCTTTCCTTTCAAGCAGCTGAGAGCCACAAGTGCTTTAAGATGGCAAATTCATTCTCACCTCAGCTGTCTTTTGGTAGTAAAAGAAGCTGTGCAAGAAAAGCAGTCTAATTTTGTGAAATATATATATATATATGTTTACATCCTGTACTTGGGAACATAATGGGTTGTTTTCATTCTTTTGGTTTGCTTTTGTCTTTTCTAGGTTTTATTTGTGGCTGGCTTGTCTTTTGTTATCGGTTTAGAAAGAACATTTAGATTCTTCTTTCAAAAACACAAAATGAAAGCAACAGGCTTCTTCCTGGGTGGTGTGCTCATAGTTCTCATTGGTTGGCCTTTAATAGGAATGATCCTTGAAATTTATGGGTTCTTCCTATTGTTCAGGTAAGTCTGGATTGAAAACAGCTTCGTGTTCTTCGTTTATCTGGGGGTAAACGTGTTCGTGTCGTGCTTCCGTGTTAGAGTTGAGAGAGCAGCATCCTTTAAATGTCCCTTTCAGACAGATTTTATATGGAATTGTTTCTTTACGAGCGGTAAGTATTTTTCCAAGACTCAAATCTGCTGATGTTTGGGAGGCATTTACCAAAGTGACTTTGAGAACGTTGATGTCTAACCAAAGGATTGTAAAGCTCCACAATATCAAGGAGCCCAAATCGTTGGCAGCACGAAGTTTAAATATCTCCTCATGGCAAAGGGATTCTTGGCACTTTTCTCAGTGGGGAGTTTGTTCTTTTCTTTAACAAATGGGGCAAAATATTTAGTTACTACCATGCTAGGTTTGTAACGTTACCATTTCATCACTGTGGCAGCCCAGGGAAAAGAAGTTTTGTTTCATGTTCCTTACAATTGTGCCTTAGAGTCAGAGCTGCTTGTTGGAGTTATCACTGTCTTGGCTGAGTTAAGGAAAAATGGGAATTCTACTTTTTTTAGCAGCGATCTTGAAACATGTTATAACTTTCACATTGTGTCATTTTAAGTTCTTCATAAATGCAACTGTAATAGTGAAAGAATTTGACTTGTTACAGCCTGCACAGATATCTATATTTTTATCTTTATTTCCGTGGTTGAAGTTCTATGCTTCCCTACGGAACAAAGGAGAACACATGCAAAGAAAGGAGAAAGGGAGGCTTCTGGTTGTTCTTGGACTTCTGTCCTGATGCAGACCGTTTCACTAACGGTGATTGATCTAGTTTCACACCCTGAAGTGTTCCGCAAATGGCTGAATTAATTCTGTTCCTGTTAATCGAAGTGGAACAATTGTTCTCATGGAGCTCTTTTTGCACTCAGTAAATTTGTATGTTAATCTGGTACTTAGTTCAGATAAATTGTTTATTTTTAACAAGAAATCTGAACTTGGCTCCTGCTGGAGACAGTGACATTTCAGAGAATCAATTTAGTGGGTTTAACGTATTTCTTATTGTTCTGCTCTGTGGTGCTCTGAACTCTGTCATGGCAAGGATAATGACAGTATTTCACTGAATACCTTGTCACTTCTTGCTTGTAGTGCTTGCTTTAATCAGCCAGTACAAAGCAAGGAGAATGTGTTTCACAAAAAGAACACCCTCCTTTTAAAAGGTCTCAAAAGACTAAGCAGGTATGGGTATGGATCATCTAGTGGTGCTTACAAGGTCAAATAATATTTTTTAAATAAATAATTCATATTAGTTTTACAAACCATTTGTTTGTAGTTTTTTAGTAGGTTAAGTTTCGTAGTACGTTGAATTTTTTAGTACATTAAGTTAATATAAATGGGGTTTAAGGGTTTTTTAACAAGATTTTAAGAACAAACTATCTGATTAAATAATGTTGCATACTTTATTTTTAACTTAATAATGAACTACTTGTGGTTTGTATTGTGGATTTTTTTATCTAGTTATGTAATAGTCTTAAACTTAAGAAGAAGGTGGCAAAAAAGAAGGATAAGCTTATGCTTTACTGTTTTGCTTTAGATATATTACTATATTATAAACTTTAAAACTCTAAGTTTTCTGCTGTGTAATTTAACACATTTTTATCTAAACTGCTAAACTTATAATCTTAGTTTTATTGCTTAATTCTTCACGGCTTTAGGTTAAATGCAGTGTTTTCTCGGTGGCCAGTGCCTGTTAGCACACAAAGCTTAAAATGAAAGAAAAAAATCTCAACCCCCCCCTCGTTGGTGTGGCTCTTACCCAGCAAACAGTTCTTAGCAGTGTGGTGAGGAGGATGGTGGCTTGTGGGGCTTCCCTGTGGCCGAGCCACTGCCTTGACTTTGGGAAATCAATCAACACTCAGCTCTGCCGAGCTTCCTTTTCTGTGGCTGATGGAAAGAAGGAGTGCCATACCTGCTTTTAATTACTCAGAACCTCTTGTTTCTACATTGGGTCTTGAATGTATTTTCTATACTACAAAGAGGAATTATCTCAAAATAGATATGCTAATTTTGAGGAATCGGTTTTGCAGATTAAGTTATTCCCGCTTGAGTTATTTTTTTATGAGCTCACCGAAGGTTGCCAGCTATGAGGAAAACAAAATCCATTTTAAAACAGGCCATTTCTTTCCTGGTTTTCTCCTTCCTCTGATGAATGTGTATTGATATATTTGGCGAACCAAGTTGCTGCTAAAAAGTTGCCAGATTTTACGTAATCTTGGTTTTAAAATTACCTGCTTTTTTTTCATGTTATAGCAATATGAGAAAAGCCTAATGATAAAAACTAACCCAACCTTCTGCTGTCTTACCTAAAGGGGGTTCTTTCCTGTGGTGGTTGGCTTTATTAGAAGAGTTCCAGTCCTCGGATATCTCTTGAATTTACCCGGTATAAGCTCGGTAAGTTTGGTGCCTCGTGCAACAACCGAATCGTGTTCTGGGTTTTTTTATCCCCCCTGATATAGCACTTGTAGAAACGCATCAAAAATAAAGCAAATGCAACATTTTCAAACGCATTCCTGTACGGTTCTTGCACCATACACGTGACATTCATTCCCAGGCAGGGACTTGTAGGTGTAAGAGGAGCAAAAGGATGCAGAAGCTGCCCCTGCCTGTGGGCAGTGAAGTGGGAATTCCCTGCATTGTGAGCCCAGAAACTCTCAGCATGCATGGTCACTCGTCAGGTGTATTTAGTGAGGTCTGCTGCACCAGGCTGCATCTTTTCATTACCACGATTTGTATTTTTTTCAAATGGAGTTTTCCATTCCTTTAAGCAAATGGCTGGGGATTCGAAGGCGATTAAGAGAAAGATGCAAATCTGAGGGGTGTTTCAGTCAACTGCTTTGACTCTGCTAATTTTTGTATGTGTTTTAACACAGGCATTTGAAATACTAGTTTTGAAAGCAACAGAATTAATAGCTACTACTAAAAATCAATAGTGGGAGTAACTTAGATGCATACAGGCTGTTTTTTAAGAATGAGTGTTCCAGGTCATCCCTTCCAGTCTGGCAGTTAGGCCAAGTTGTGGCTCATAATTCACGATCAATTGAATGTTTCATTTGTCAATTGATCTTAACCATATTGCATTTGATCATAACGGGGTTAAATCTTGTTTTTAAAAGATAATTGTTAATGTTTTATTCAAAGCCTACGTAGGCTCAGAAGAGAATCCACAGTAATGGTCAGTTGAAATCCCTTCCTTGGTCTACTAATGCATGCGTGGCTGAGACTGTATTGTTTTGTTTTAACCATTAAGCTGGCAGTGTTATCTGCATTCCTCTATTTCCTTTCTCATTCTCCTGCATCCTCATGTTGCACTGTTAATGTCTATATGAGAGAAACGTGTTATGCAGAGGCACAAACTGCAGCTTGTCAGGGATTTGGGTTTGGGGTTTTCACGAACCCGAACCGTGAGAGCTGGGGGTGAGTACGACTTGACTCTCATTTCCAGTCACATACTAACCGTGCAAGTAGCAAGCAGTACTTGAGAGCAGCCTCGCTGCACAGAAATGTCATCAACTTAAAAACCCTTTTTGTCTCCCTTTCCACAGCTTGTAGATAAAGTTGGAGAAAGCAACAACATGGTATAATGACGAGAGGGTGGAAGACTGATCTAAACTTTTACTGTATTATTTATAAAACCCCTTTGAAGAATTCTCAGCACAGAGATTAAGTTGTGTACAAAGGAAAAAAAAAAAAAAAGCTTGTTACATTCTTTTCATAACAGTTTAATTTAAGTGTGTAGTCGACAATGTACGTTAGAAGAGAAGCTCAGCAAGTAAGGACTTCTAGGAAAGTAACTCCAGAGCTCGGGAAGTAACCTGAAGAGGGGATGTCATGGAATAACCCATGTTACAACCATTCAAGACTCTTTTTGTTTGTTTTGGAAAACATGCTAGAGGCGATGAACCCTTGTGGAACTAAGGGTGCCTGTTCTCTACCTCCTTATTTTAAAGGTGCAGTAGAGCAAACAGGCCTACGTTTTTAGGGGTGACCCAAATTTACCCAACCCTCTGCTTGCTATCCTCAGAGTGCAAAAAAAAAAAATCAAACAGGAAACTTCTTGTGCAACAAGAGATGCATCTTTGCATGAAGGTTAAGATGACTATTCATCTATAAGTGTATTATGACAATAAAAAGGAAACCCCGCGCAGTTCTCTTGTAAACATTTCTGTAAATACGTGGCTGAAATGCAGCGTTGTTATCTTAATGTTTCAAAGCCAAACGTTAGTCGATTGTATTTGCCTTCTGTTTCGGAATATGCAAAAGGTCAATCTTTAATAACTTCGGTCTGAAATGTTGGTCCTGCAGGCGTAGAGCTCGGTGGGGAGCTCTGGAAGCTGCCCTGCAGCCCTTCCAGGCTCCTCTCCTCCAGCCATGTTACATGTGCATCCTGATGAGAATGTAGCCCTTGTCACTAACAGGAAAACTTTGGGAAACACGCTTTAGTTGACCAAAAAACTGCATTAGGTGGAGGTGCTGATGTGAACCCTGTGACATGTAACTTACCAGAATTCGGAGCTTTGTTTTTAAACAGTTTGAAACTAAGCTTTCTTTGTTTACTCTGGAACTACAAATTGACTTTTATTTTTTACGGGAATAAAATGGAAACTTCAAGTTCTGTGTTCGTGAGTCTCTGGGGAGAGAACGGAGTGACTGGGGCTGGCTAAAGGCCAAGTGCCAATCTCTGTGTGTTTGTGACTCGTTCCTGGGTTATCTGCAAACAGCTCTGGGGCACAGCAACAGCTTTGTTGTTACACAGGGCTCTCGGCTAACCTGGAATAAATGTCCCCTCCTAACGCAGGGGTCACGTTTCTGCTTCTGCTGGAGTGTCCCAGGTTGTGCACTTCCAGTAGTCTCAGTTACAGTTGTCCTCCTCAGCTAACAAACAAACCGTGCTCCTCCAGTGAGTTGTGTTTGTGGGGGTGGGCAGGGGGGTTTCTGTTGGGTTTCACTTGCTTTCCCCTTTCTTGTCCTGACACGATTACCCAGTGTAGTATTAAAAGTAGCTATGTAGCCTAAAGGTCTAAGGACTGTGGGTTTTGGGGTTTTTTTCTTTATTATGCAGTTAAAATTGGAATTTTTCAAAGTAAGTTTTAAGTTGAAAAAAAAATCCTCACATACAAACCCTTTTGAAAGTTGTTCTGAAGTTTATTTGTATAAGACATGGGGTTTTTTTCATTGCAACTGTATAAATAGCCATAACCTACTATTATCAATATTTAATTTGCTTCCCTGTAAAACAGGCACGAAGTGATTCAGTGAAAAAAAAACAAAAAAACCCTGATATTTTACAATTAATAACATCTGAAAAAATCAGTGGGTTTGTTTTATAAATGACCAAAAATGAATGGCTGTCTTTGCTCGATGGCACATGCAGTACAGTTTAGAGGCAGGAGTAAACATGACTTGTGGGCTCTACCCCACGAGATAAACTGTTTTATTAGACCACCCAATTTTAACTGCTCCTGTAGCTCTGTTGTGTGTTCCAATGAGAATAGAGAATAACAGCAGCTCTGTTTGCTGTGCTGTGGGAACCGAGTCTAAAGCAGGCAGTGTTCATCCTTTACCTTAGAAATCAGCTGCCCTGAAGGGTTTTGTTCTTCTTCTTGTCTTGGAAAATAATGTGATGGAAAAGGTGGATGGCGCCACATGGCTGCAGCAATTTGCTTGGTAAGCTGAAGTCCCTTCAAGAAAGCTGATTCTGAGAAGCTGGGGTCTGAGCAGGTCATCTCAATTATATTGAATTCGCTGTTTTAAATCACAAGTTGATTTTTTGGTCACGTGTGAAGCATTGTGAAAAGCAGCTGAGGGAACAGAGTTGTGTGTTGTTGAATTTAGCACAGTGTATCCCTCAAGGTAACGCTGTCTTTGGGACGGTTCTGCCAAGATAAATGTGGGTGGCAGCAAAGGTCAAAACAACTTAGCCTTAAAGTGTTTCTGTCCTTGTAAAAATATCTCTAACAGAAACATGCTTGGAATGTTTCCCCTTTTAAATGTAATTTATAATTGCTGCTTTAAAACTCGGAAGGATGGATCTTATTCTGAGCAAATGAATACTGTAAATATCCTTGTCATACCTTGAATAAATGGGTACCTTTTTCTAGAATTTGTCTTGGTGTCTTCATGTGCATGTTTTAAGGAATTCTATTGACAAGTTTTCCCTTGCAGAGGGTCAGGAGTACCAGCTGTTACTGCTTGGCTGTCCTACACTGTTGTGACTTTTACAGTAAATAGGGGCTTAGATTAATCTTAAATTGAAAGGTTTCCTCCCTTTTCTACAGCAAACTTTTTACACAGGCATCCCCTTCGTTTTTCAAGTTCCAGTTTTGGACGACACAATCTGGCATTTCAGTCACATGGGGAACTGCTTCCTTTTCTTTCTGAGGCAATAACTGTGTGTTCAGGGGGAAAAGGAGCACGTGGCTGCATCTTGGAGCAGGTTTTTAGTCTAGTTCAAGGATACGACCATGAGTTCCTGTGTCCTAGAAAGTGCCTGATAAGCAGGTTTTCCATCCCATGGTGCCCTGCAAGCTTGTGGCTCATTGGTGAGGATTTTCACAGAGCCAGGAGAGCAGCAAAGCCAACTTTTAAACTGGTTCCTGAGGTGTTGTGTGGTGCTATGGACCAGCTAGTACCCTAAAATCTGAATTTGACCCAAGGTACTTGTATAGGAAGGATTCCAAAGAACTGGCAGTTCCTAAAGAACAAAACAAAACCCCACAGCAATGTCTGGTTACATTTGTTAAGCTAGGAGAGGTATAATTTTAATCTGTATCTAGCTCATGGCCAGTTACTTTCAGTGACTAGTTGCCATTCATTAACCAGGAACACTCTGGCTCTGTTAGTGCTCACCATGTGGCACCATGTGCAGTTTAGAGCCTGTCAAAAGCGGTGTAAAGAAAGGGATCCTGGCCCTGTGGCAGATGTCAAAATGAAGGCTTTATGGGATGGCTTTAAATTCTTTACTCACCGGATTTCAAGGCACAGACTCATCTACTTGCTGTCTTCCTGATCTCGGATTATCAGTCAGGCTGGAGAGAAGAGTCCATACCCTAAACCCAACGTCTGTCTGTCTCCCTGCTGGCCCTTGGACTCCCATCTCTGCCCGTTCTACCCTTCAGGCTGCCACCACCAGCTGTGGCATCACTGGCACGTCATTAGCAGACTGATTTACCAGCAGAACTTGGCCCCTGTGGCCCGTTTGTTCTAAGTTCTGCCCCTCTAGTATTGATCTTGGCACATCAAAGCATCTCTGAGAAGCCTTGGATCTCATGCTCAGCCCAACAAAGAGATTGTGCAGCTGCTGTCATCCCTCGCCAAGCCTAATGCACCACAATTATATGCTAAAGCATCCTGCTCAAACATAAAACAATTTACAGAAGAATGACATGGCCACTGTGGGGTAATATGGAATTCATTATGTCAGACTAAGTATTATGACGGATAACCTGGGATATGGAGCAATCTCTATTTACAGGAATGCATTTATGGGTTGGTTACCAGTCATTAACAGCAGCTTAATTACCGGTTTACCTGCTGAGGTGGTGCATGCCCAGGAATGTGCTTGCCAAAAAGCACCTGTGGCGCTGCACGCCTTCTGGCAGACACCACTTCCCACTGAGCACTGCTTCTCCGGGGGCTGTGGTGGCTCTCAGATAGAACTGCTCACATTTAGGCCATCTTACAGCTCACAGATTGATAGCTGAGCACCACAGGACACGGCGGCCCTGCAGTCAGGGGTCCCCCCACAGCCGCCCAGGAGGAATTCCCGGGGTCAGGAGGGACCTGGGGAGCACCACTGTGGAGCCATGTCCCTGCAAAACCTGGGCAGGAGGTCAAGCAGTGATGTCTCGTGGCCAAGGGCAAAGCACACCTTTGATTGTCTTCCTTTCAATCAGCCCCAGATCCAGTCGTGGTGCTGGTAAGTGGGACCTGGAAAACAGCCTGAAATTTCCTGACTGGCTTTTTTTTGTTTGGTTGGTTTTGGTTTTTTTTGGTTTTGGTTTTGGTTTGTTTTTTTTTTTTTTTTTTGGGGGGTTTTTTT
>VWZN01019033.1:341796-394383 GCA_013396955.1 Regulus satrapa
GGAGGGAGGGGGCGGGCGGGGGATTCTGGGGCTGAAATGTGCACCATCAGCCTTCTGAGGGCAGGGATGTGAGCAGCAGCACGTTCTGTGACGCTCCGTGTTCCTCCTGCTGCTGGCAGAGCTCCCCAGGCAGCCCTGGCCCTCCAGGGCACTCTGATGGTGGCTTCTGGTACCCAAACCGTGGCTACCCCCCAGCAGCGGTGGCTGCAGTGGAGACATCAAATTCCCAAACTTCATCTTGAAAGTGTGATTTCAGGTGGCAGCTGAGCAGAAATCAAAGGAGTGTGTGACCCCTGATATGTCTGGGTTGTGGTCGCTTCCATTCTAACGCAGGATGAAGGGAATGGGTGGCTCGGTTAGCTTGGGAACAGCCTCATTATTTTATGGCTTTGTACATTAAAGGTCCAGCTAAAATTGCACCGTAAAATAGAACACCTGTTGCAGAAGGGCAATTTAGGAAGTATTACCATATGCTGTTGCAGAGGAAAACCCAGCGTTACGCTTTTGGAAAGCGCCCTTTGGTGTGCACATCGGAGGATCCAAAACTTCACGTGGTGCTATCTTTAAAAATGATCAGTGAAAACCCACCTGGGTTTTGTGCATCTTGGCCCACAGTTTATTACTAGTTTTGCAAGCTAATGTCATAATACTACTCCAGCAGAGTTACTCATTTACTTCTTCCCTGGAGGTCTGCGGCGTGTTCTGAGTTTTACTTTAGAGTATACCTGAGGCATTAATGAGGGGCAGCATCTCATTAATTAGCATGTAACTTCTCAGCAGGTACACAGCTACTCCTAATTCAGTTTGCCTATTGGAGCATGCCACACATGATAGATTGATAAAAACATTCCTGGTAAGCACAGAAAATTGTTTTTCCTGGTATACAAGCAGGGTTTAATTCCACAGAGGTTGTGATTGGAATAATTTCCTCTAGGATTCGGAGACATCACTGCCACACAAATCACGTCCACTTGTTTAATTTCATTTAGACTGTTGTGTTAAGAGTCATCACTTCTGCAACAAATGTTTGAATGATGACATCCTGAAGTCCCTTCCAGCCTGGATCTTCCTGTGGTTCTAGGAAAAAGCTTATAAACTAATTTTTTTTTAAATTCAGTCTTAGTTTTTGACAGACCCAGTGCTGTGTCACATATTTGTCCAGAGCCCTGAGTGCTTGGCTTTTAACAGCACAGAGAACTCTGTGTAAAGGTGGTGTTTAAAATCCCCACTGTAGATTTCTTTGCTGTAGGTATATTCTTTAACATGTGGGTATAGTCGTAGTATTATCTTGAGGAACTCTGTGTGTTTAACAGAAGAGGTTAAGCTGGAAAACGATAAAGCACTGAATAAAAGGAGATATTTTTGATTGTCAGGAATGTGAATTTGAAATTGCTGTATGTGAAATACAGTCTATAAGGTTACATCATGAAATTGCATATTCTACTCTTACAAAATGATGCAGTTGCTTATCATCATGCAATTAATTAAAAATTATAGGCAGTCGACCTAAACTCAGCAGTAACAATACATTTTCTTTTGATGTAGAGTTTCTCAACCTCCATTAAAATAAAGGAAATTCTTAATCAAACGAGTATGGAAAAGAAACTTCAAGTGTTAATGTTTACTATGAAGTTATTGTCAACATATCTGGCAGGTCAGTTGCTAAGTAAATTTCTTACCAGATGCATGATGCAGGTTTTACTTCCCTGATTTTTAAACTTTGGAGAAACTGGTGGAGAGGCTAAGTTTTTGATCCTGGATGAAGGAAAGTGTTTGCTTTTTTTTTTTTTTTAAATAGGCTCTACAGTTTATAGTTTGTTGGTTATAAACTATCTTTATAAATTTATAGTTCAGAGTACCATAATTAGTTTTTGAGAACAGAACATCAAGATTGATTATCAAATTATCAACATTGCAGTCCTTCTGAATTCTGCCCTGTGGCAATGCCTGCTTAAAATTTGTCAAACCCTCTCCTCATTGCTAGAAAGCATTGCCTGAAATACAGAGGGGCAAAAGCCAGAAAAAAAAGAATAAGCATGAAGTAATAGTCGTAGCACAGGGTGTTACCACGTGTAGTGGCTACACGGGCACAATTTTGCCACAGCTGCATGGGTACGTGCGTGCAGAAAAAACTCAAATTGTACTCACATGCTCGTGTGCTTGAGGCATTTATCCACCGTGGGTATGCCAGCTGAGCTTTTAATATTATCCTTTGTCTTTCAACAGCTTCTCAGAGACCATCTTTGGCGTTTACAGTTTGAGTCTCTTCTTGACACCTGAAGATGGAAGTTCAGTAAAGGCATTCTTTTCCGGTTGTTCACTAAGCTGAAAATTATATTTTGCAATTGATTTCTTGTGGGTTTTCTTTGAAGGTGATGTGCTGTAGCCAGCAGTGCTTTCATCATGTTAAAATACTCATTAGAGCATGAAATGAATGTTCTGTCCTGCCGTTTCCAGGTGAGCTGGATTTCGGCAGTGGACAAATCAGAGGCAGTTCTAAACTTTTCAAGGGGCTCGGGGCTGGCTCCGTGCATTCTGAAACGTGAGGAACACTGATGTTCACGTGCACTGAAGCCTCACGGACCCCTCTGTTCATGTTCAAAGTGAGTCATCGGTCGGTTTAGCTCTGTGGAGCTGAGCAGGGCTGTTTGATCACTGCTTCAATTGCAGGAGGACAAGCCGACATCCCCAGTTTATTTCCAGTGCCATTTCTTACCATTTCAAAGCTGCCATTTTTCTAACCGAGGCTGCATCACTCCTGATTTATGTTTGCTGCAGCTTAAACCATGCTGTGATTTGGGCAAGGGCCCTGCACAAAATACCTCTGTGACTGTGACAACGCTTTTCCAAGGCCACTTTGAATGTGCTGAGAGATATTTTGCTCTCAAATTCCCTGGGCAGCATCCAGTTTGGTCTGGGCACTGTCAACAAATGATAGAGGGTTTCAGATGAAGGGCTCGCTCATGTTGTTTGGAAAGGACACGCAGGATAAGGCTAACACAGCTCCAGAATTCTGGGGTGTTATAATCCACGATTTTTCCCTGTCACAGAGTTGAATATATATTAAGTAGTTGGGATATCTGGTTCTGTCACTAGCCTTGAAATATTTTACCTCTTTTGAGCAGGTGATATGAAGAAAAGCAGCTTCTTCTGGGTGTTATCTTGTGGCACATTCAAGTGAGTAATGTGTGACGCTGCAGTGATGCTGCAGTTGTGCCCAGCTTTTGCTGGCTTGTTAGTAGGCTTCCATGGGATTATTTATAATTTGTTAGTAAACTTCCATGGGATTATTTATAATTTGTTAGTAAATTTCCATGGGATTATTTACATTTGCTTGGTATGGTGGATAATGCTTCTTACCTTCTCTTACAACCTATGCAACTCAGAGATTTGTAGTAAACCTCTTTTGTAAAACCCAGAGGTTTGTACAGAGTAAAGCAGTTAAGTTCTCAGAATATTGTGAGCTGAACGTTTTTCCTGCAAATATGCTCCCTCCCTGTTGTTGCGGGAACAAGAACATTTTTGTAGGTGCTTTTTTCAGACACGTGCCGAGGATTTTCCCTTTGCCTTAGCTCTGTTCCTAGCGCTCTTTACATCGTGAGGAAAGCTTCATTTTGCTGTCTGCTTTGTTGAGCTGTGTCTCTTTGAGGCGGGTCAGGGCAGTGTTTGGACACCCAGCAGAGCCGGTGTCACGGCAGGCTTCGGAGAGGGCTCCCATTGCTCCAGAGCACCTATGGCAGGGTTAAAACCCACTGCAGCTGGGGCGGGTTAGAGCTGTGAGCAGTGTAATCCAGACATTTCCAGCTGTGCTTCTTCCTGGAGGAGAGCTGGGATGGGTTTGGTGGAGGTGTTTTGGTTCTGCCGGCCCTGGGCTGGCACCCCAGAGCATTCCCTGAGGCAGCTGCCAAGCAGGGTGGGACAGTGCGTGCCTCAGTTTCTGTTTGTAGAAAGCATACGTGGACATTTTGGACATTTCTGCCTCCTTTTGCCTCAGTGGGGTCACTGTAGAGCCAGGCTTCCAGGTCTTACAGTGACAGCAGTCCTTTGAGGCTTATAAATAGTGAAGGTCTTCCTTCTTTATCTGGGACAAACAGTTCCAGCCACCATCAGGATCCAAGAGAACACAGTATTTGCAGTATTTCTGGGAAGCTTATTTTCTGGAAAGCTTGCTGTCCTTCTGCTTTCTTGATTTATTTTTTTCTTTTCTTTTTTTTTTCTCCCTCTCCTGGCATCATCTGTTTCAAGAGAGACGGGATAACCTGAATGCATCTCTTAACAACACCTACTCCATCCCTGTGAGCCCTGGAGCCTAGAAACAGGGTCCTTGTGCAGCTTGGTGGCCGAATGAAGCTTACCAGCTTCATCTCCTGGGCACTTCCCAGGCACAGCAGCCTCTGGGGAAGCGGGCACGGGGAAGAAGAGCAGCCCCAGCAGGCTGCAGAAAGCTCCTTGTGCTGCTGCTCAGCGGAGGCATTTGCTAATGGGGTTGGGATTAAATAGGCCGTGCAGAGCCACCGGGGCCGCGTGTGGTGCCAGGCCAGGCCTTTGCACAGCGGCAGCCACGCGTGTGCCCCTCGCCCTGGAGAGCCAGCCGTGTGCCCTGCACTTCTGTCACCTCTGGGACGCGGCACTTGGGGGCAAAAAGGGACTCCTTCCTCCTCCAAAGGCGGCTCTGGTTTGTTCCTCCACAGAGCTTTTGTTCTCGGCGTGTCGTTCATCTTTCCTCGGTGTCTTATGTAAACCTTTATTCCAGTGCAAAATGGACTTAAATGGGACACGGTCTGAGCGCTCTGAGAATAGCTCCGAGTGACCCCTTCCACAGGCCACTGGTTCAGGCTGACCCCGTGCTGCTGCTGCAGTTAGGAGGGAGCCCGCAAACAGGACTGTGTCCTTAAAAAACAGGTTTTTGTCTTTCCTCTCTGGGCTTTTTTCTTTGAGCATGTCAGGTCTCATTTTGGAATCCGTCGCTGTCTCCGCTGTGGTTTGCTTGGGTTCTTTCCCCCCCAGGAGTTTACAATGATTTCTTTGCAAGCTGCAGAAGCTTTGGTCTGCCGCACTAAATTGTTTGCTTCCAGTTCTAAGCCCTCAGTAACTCCTCAGACAATGATTTGATTTGTTTCTGCTCGCTGTGCCTTCACGTTATTTATATTTTCATTTGGTAATTGCATGAAGCCAATCGCCTTGGTCATCAGCTGCAGAATCTGTGCGGAGTTTCCGCTGTCAGGCAATTTCACAAATAAATTGCAAGCTACACTTATGCATCTTTAAATCAGATCTCTCGTTTATTTGTACAGCTGCTTCAGAATAAAAAAATATAGTCAGTGTAACTGAATCGTCAAGGAAAATAAGCAAATTAGCTTTTACTGTGCTTAGGCTCCTCTCTTCTGGTATAACAGAGCAGTTAGAAATGCATCCTGCTTAATTTTACTATGAAACCGTAAAATGCTAATTTAGTACCTGGCATTATAGAATGCATGAGGAAAGAGAAACGTTGGAGGAAACATAATGAGCACAAGCTTGTGATAAAGGGCAAAGCCCTGCTGCAGTGCCAGTGGAAAGCATGGAATAGCATTTATACCCTTTCTTGTGGCCAGTTTGATGCAGAGGTCTCATATCAAAGAACCGGGCCTAAACGCATTAAAACTGTGGTGGTTTTCACAGTTTCATTTATTTTGTTTGAGCAATCACTGTCTCGTATAGCCATGAGACACCATCTAGTTAGAAAACAGGCAGCTGAATTTATAGGTCAGCTAGACCCAGCTGGTGGCTTTACCGTGTTTTCCTTGGTGCCATTCTAGCGAACAATGCACTTGTTAAAAACCTAATTAATGCTAGAAGGGGCAAACAAGCCAACAAAAGAGTCACTTAGAGGCACTGCTGATAGGAGTTAGAGATGGGAGAGCTGCATGAGCTCATCTGCCTCTTCCCCTGGCTGTGGGAGCTGTTTGCCCAAATCAGCGGGGAGGAGGCAGAGGGCACTGGGCAGGGGAAGGAGAACAATCCATCGAATAAAGGGGGATGGCAGCTGCTTTGTGCCCTGGGCTGGATGGGGCTGGTGGGAGCATTTCAGGGGTTTCCACCTGGGGAGGATCCCCCTTCGGGCTCCGAGGTGTATGGCTGTGATTATATATTCTGAAATAGGGGACAAAATAAACTCAGCCTGAGGCTGGATAGATCCCTGCTCAGGTTCTCCGTAGGGTTAGTTTCAGCAAATTCATTTTCTACTTCTGCTGATCTCGTTGTTCCTTTAGAGGTCTTGATAATTCAGCTTGTCAAGCACAGTTCTTTGAGGATTTCAGGAGATCTCCTTTGCCTTGCCTAGCCTTGCTGTCTTTCAGGTGAACTGAGGCAAGCTTTCCTCTGCATCAGTTCAGGCTTTACTGAACTTACTCAAATACTAATTAAAGCACTGAGTCAAGAAATTGACATTGGTTCTAGAAGAGGTTTTTCACCGGAGTGCTGGTTGCAATGGCTTTACTTTGCAAATACTGTTCTGCATTGATTTGTTCTCGTGGAACCGAGTTGGTCTGCTTTTGCAGCTGTGAGACAGCTATAAATGTTATTAAACATGAGTCTTGGGTGGACTAGCTGAATATTTCCACTTCTTGCTGGTCTCTGTTGTAGGGTTTTACTAACCAGTAAGTCGTGCTCATATAATCGGAATTGTCTTTTATTTAAGCGTAATACAAACAGTGATGCTAGTTTTAAGAGAAGCATATTTTTGTTTCAGTCAAACCAATTAAACTGGTTTAAATTAAAACCAGTAAACTGCTCAAGTCAGGGATAAGGGCCTGCACAGTTTTTTGGACTAATTTAATTACAATCTATTTCAATTCAGCCTTATTTCATGCAATGCAGCTTTCTTGGACATAAAACCTCTTGTATTTTCCAAGCCTCAATTCCTTCTCTGTGAGGCAAAATGATGATAAAATGGCGTGGAAGCCTTCTTTTCCTGCCACACTAGCTGCCTTGTGGGTTTTTTGTTGTCTGCTGTCATTGCACAGCCTCTGTTGAACTCGCACTGGTGCCAGCCCAAGGTTGAACGAGCAGCAAGGTGGTGATGCCAAGCTGACAGGGCATCAAGGCACATCTGTGTGAGGAGGAGCAGGCTTAAAAAAGGCATTGGAAGGGCAGAAAGGAGCACTCCGAGTTGAGGAAATGGCCCTGCCCACCCAATGGGCTTGGTGACGCTTGTGTGGCAGCACAGACAGGTGTTGTGTGTGTCCACGTTCACATACCTGCAGGAAAAAGGCAGGATTAAAAGGCTTTTATGTCATGCACCTACTCCCATGAGAGCTGACACAAACATAACTGGCTCCTGGCTTCCACGAGTGAGCTTCTTCAACTGCGGAAATCTTTCACGAGTGTCATTAAATTAAAAAAAAAAAAAAGTTTTATATTAAAAATAGTTGGATTTATTGATCTGCTGTATTCCTGCAAGTGTTTTAATTTCATTGTCCTTCCAGTGCAAATTAGAGCATGGAATATTTCTTAGACACTTCATAGCCAGAAGCAGGCATGGGGAGAAAGCAGTAAGACACTTCTTTAGCTTAGAGAAATGTCTCAGAAAAGACTTTCTTCCTTGGGAACTGGCTTTCATATGACTTCTGACTTGAGAAGATAAACTGGACATTGTCCAGTATGAACAAACAGATGCTGATTGTTTATTTCACACAAATTATTGTTACGCAGTTTTTCAGACCTCGTGTCTGACTCCAGTTGATCAATAGTTTTCTTGCCAATTACTCTGTTGGTCAGTAAGAGGCATTTGTCTATCAAACCTTTCTATTCTTGGTCAGCTCTTGGTATGTTTTGTTCCCTGACTGCCATGACAGAGACTCATTAAAGTTTTCTTTATTTAATTTAAACTTTTAAACCTGTTTTGCTCTTCTCCTAGTCCTATCTCGCAGCAAGAAAAGGAATAAGTAATTCGAAAAAGTATAAAAGCATTTAGTCAGCACTAAACCTACCCCACCACCTAAGGCTTCACCTCTGCCTCGGGTAAGAGTTAGGTTGGAGCTGATGGGAGGGAGCACTGCTGTCCGGCTGAGTGAATTGTGCTTGCTTCTGTCAGTGCTAAAGGATTTGTAATGGTCATTATGGCACTGAGGTCCCCCTAAAAGCAATGGC
Source organism: Regulus satrapa (assembly GCA_013396955.1). Taxonomy (NCBI): domain Eukaryota; kingdom Metazoa; phylum Chordata; class Aves; order Passeriformes; family Regulidae; genus Regulus; species Regulus satrapa. The sequence goes on from VWZN01019033.1 coordinate 349,927, forward strand.
AGAATTACTGCTCAGCAGGTCTTTGTTTCAGTAGTGTTTCACAGAGATTACATGGCTTATAAACCCCCGTTTTTACACCTAGTTTAATCTCTCGGAAGACTTTACAGCTCGTTCTCCTGCAGGCTTTACAGTACTGTTAAAAGCAACGTGTGTTTTCAGTGTTTTCCTTCCAAGGAAAGCTTTGAAATGCTCTTCTGTTTCCCTCTTAGGAAAAGAGTTGCACACACCGCAGAGAAAACTCTGATATCTCTATGGCACAACGGGGACATAATGCCATGCTGGTGTAGTTGTACTTGAGACAGTGCGGACTGCCTTCTGGGAAGATGCAGACCCAGTGGCTCAAATGGATCTTTAGGATAACATCAGAGTTTGAACGGAGGCAGTTTTAGATCTACCGTGCTATTAAACACAAAGGGCGAATTTATGCTTGGCGTATCTCCCTCGGCAAGGTTGGCACTAAACCAGGGAGGGATTTATCCCTATTGCATTTAGCAACACGTTTCAGATTTGTAAGCCGTGGAGCCATTAAAAATATGACTCCATGAATTAGAGAGTAATTGTGGTGTTTCTTTCTAGTGCCGAGGGGTTAACTCAGTTTAATCTCAAGGTGGTTAGCAAAGGCAGTTAGCTACTTGCTTTAAATAGGAGTTAAATCTGTAAAAAAAGAATGACTTCATGGAGAACAGCACTGGCCCCGTGGCATGTGCCCAAAAATTGGGCAGTTGACCTCACTGAGTTCAGGGGTAATCTTGAACTGAAGGGCAGCACCGTGGAGCCCCCAGGGGCTGTTCCTGTAGGTGGTCTGTGCTTCAAATTCACATGCAAGCTTGGTATCTTTAGAAAAGATGGTGAAAGAGAATATTAAACTGTAGCCAGCTTCAGTCCTCTGTGCCCATGCCAGCTCTGGCTTTAGGGCAACTTCATAAAGCAGCAGCAGGAGGAAGCTGAAGCACAATGCTTGAGTACTTGTCAGTATTTGCTGTCACCAGGAATTATTATTAGCAAATGCAGCTTGCCCTTCTGGATATCAGACAAAGGCCAGCACTGGAGCTGGAGCTCCTTGAGAGATTCTTCTTCCCTAGCTGGCAATTCCCATCCTGTTAGCTGGCTCCCCATCCTAATCCACTGCAGTGCTAACAAAAATCAGCTGGATCAGCTCATCTGTGGAATACTTCCCTGCTGCCAGCCCAGGGTGTCACGAAGGCTTTCTAGGATTTTACCAGTGGGTTTGGAAGTATTTGAAAAATTACAGGGGAAGCACAGAGCTGTTATGGTGCAGTGTCCTTGGCTTTGGGAAACACTCTGGTCCTGCTTGGGTCTGCCACTGGATGTCCTTGCACACACTCTGCCAAAGCCCTGTCCTTCTGGAGTAGGAAACCCTAAGCTTTAAGGCAAATAAAGCATATTTTTAATGAAGGATAAAGCATCCTGGGATAGTGTGAGGAGATTTATGATCTCTCTTAGCACATTCTCTTTTCGTGCATAGGGAGGGTTCTGTAGCCACGATCGCCTGCCTTGCTGTGGAAGGCTGCAAGAAAAGAGGAACAGAGGGGTTAAAGCTGAGAAAAGGCAGCAGGAGGGATGTGGGGGGCTTGCTTGGGGGGAAGGGGAGAGGAAGTGAGATCTGCTGTGGTTGGGAGTTTGCCTTTTACTTTTTGTCGGTAGCAAGGCTGTGATCTGTGCAAGGTCCACTGAAAATACTGGTTTTTTTGTTTGTCTCTTTGTGGGTTTTCTTATATGTTTTACCATATTCCCAGGAAGTGTAAAAAGGGAGAAGAATCCTGTTACTTGCCTTAGGTGTGTGGCGCTTCCACGCTTTGGTGGCTGCTGTGTCCCCACACTGCCATCCCCCCGCACCAGCCCTCCCTTCGAGGGGCTGGGGCCTCACGGGCTGACCACGAAAGGTTTTCCCTGCAGCTTTTCTTCAGGGGATCATCCCTGTGAGCCGGGGCTGAGATGCAGCAAGGCTGGGACTGCCACCAAGTCCTCTCCACCTTTCCAGCTGTGCTCCCTGGTGCCATCACCCCAGCCCGTGGTCCATCAGCGCAGCCTCCTGCTCCTTCTCGAAGGCTGCTGGGACACGAGGAGCCCTGTCGGGGCTGCCTTGGTCCCCTGGGCTCCAAGCTGTTGGCTGTACCCTTCATTTAGTGGCAGGGAAGGTGCAGGAGGGTCTGCAGAGATGCTAAGGTGATGCTGGGGGAGTTGGGAATCTTGTTTTAGGTGGATGGCTTGCACCTGTCTCTTGTCCCTCTGTTGTTGAACAGAGGATGCCTGGAGCTGGCACTCTTTTTCTTTCTTTCTTTTCCTTCTTTCCCCTCCCATTCCTTTGCAGAAGCCTGAAGTTCAACATTGTAGATAATGCAAAATGTTCTCATTATTTATTCATATAGGTGAGCATTCCTTACTACTACTGTCTTTGTTTAATGAAGGTTCTAAGAAAACCAATTCTTTCTTTTTTTCTTCCATTCTGCCTACTCAGCCTTCTCTTTTAAAAGGCCAAAGCAAACCTGTTAGGTAGATACTTTAGCAGAGAAACTTGGCTCTGATGGAATTGAGTAAAAATCCAATTTATTTATTCAGCTCTGAATGAAAAATTTGTGATCTTGTCCATAGCCATCTACACTACGTAGTGATAATCTAGTCTAGGATGTTGTGTGTGTATATGTTGCATATACGAAGCCCTGAAGTGCAGCTGAACAAAATAAAGCAGCTGAAGCAAAACTGAGAACCCAGAAGCTGGAAAGTTGTGCTAAGAACTGACCACAACGTTCATGCTGATATATTTACTGTGGCAAAGTCTGGTGATTCAATGCAACCCGTCCCTGAAATGAATTAACTGAATGAGCATCAACTTGCCTGCAGTGTGCACTGAATTGGATTTTGTTTTTCCTAGGGCTGCCAGAATGAGTGCACGTGCGGAGGATGTTCGGGAGAAGCAGGAAAGCAAACGGCTGAATCCTTCAAGGTACGTGTGGATGGTCTCCAGAAGGCTTTTCCATGGGTCCCAGAGTTGCAGAGCTGAGGATTGCAGGAGGAACAGCCCTGGAGCATTATCAGCACTTCAGGACAAACGGGGCTGTGACAGTCAGGAATGCTGAGCAGCTGCCAGGAACTGACATGAAATCCCATCCCTCTCTTTTCATTTGAATCTTACGCTTAGAAATGAGCTCCAAATTAAGATGCCATTCTTTGCCTCCTTCCTGAATGCAGTGCTGGGAACTAAGAGCTCATTTTAAAAACTGTGTGGATACAGATGTCAGCTTCTAGTTTCTGTTGAGAATGCAGAGCCTGTCAGCATGTGCTCCTTGGAATTCTGCATCTGTCCTAATTTCCTTTTTTCCTGCCTTTTATATGTCTTTTGCTTTTATTCTTTATGTCAGACATCTGTAATTCTTTTTATCTCTTATTCCCTGGTTTACAGTCTTTTTAAAAGCCCTGTCTATGTTTTGCAGAAATATAAAAGTAGTAATCAGAAAAACTCGTGTTTTTTCAGCAGTTTTGTTCTGTTATTTCTGACTGCTGTCAGCAGTACACGAGATGAAATTGTAATGATAGGCTTTGTAAGTGTCCCGTTCTTCCTGGCTTCTTTGGGCAGTGCCACTGCTGCGCAGTCTTCTGAACTATGCTGAAATAATAATTTCCCCTTCAGTTGTCAGGCTTTAAACAGATACGAAAAATGAATGCTGTGGTAAATATATTGAACTCTTTGATGAGGTTTATTCTGATGTCAGTCTCACTGAGAACAGCAAAGAATTCTCGAAAGTCCACGACTACAGAATTTCACCGTGCAGCAACATGCCATTTAATTTCTGTTTCCTCGTTCTCAGCCCTTCCCAGTTCTTCCTCATTTCTTCGTGCTGTGTCTCTCTGGCAGTTCTGCCCAAGGAGGAAAACTCAGGGTGACTTTTCAGCCGGAAGGTCTGATTTTAAAAAACGCTGATGGAAACAGGCGTGCAGCCAGTTTCAAAACCACAAGGGCGGTTCTGTGGAATCACCTTCAGTAAATAGAGATGGGTCTCAGCAGATTGGTAGAGCAGAGCGTGCTGGTGTGCTGAGAAACAAGAATTGCTTTACAGGAGGAGAGGCAGACCGAGCCCTGCCTTTCACTGAGGCACAGGGAGGACACAGTGCCAACAAACTCTGCTGGTGTTTGGGTCGCAGGTGAACTTGGCAGAAACTAAAGCAGACTCAGGGCAGGTTTAATTATACCAGCAGTCAAGCAGGTGCCTTACCAGAGCTCCAAAGAGCGCTTGGCACAAAGCTGGATTTAGTCCAAGCCCCTTTCCTTTGATGTCTGTGTGGCAGCCAGAATGGCAGATCATTGTAGTGGAGAGGCTGGGTGAGGGGGAAAATACATTAGCAGGTGGGACAGATGGTCATAAAGGGAATAATGCTAGGAGAAAGCAGCTGGCTCAGGCTGAGGTCTAATTTGTAAGACTTCGTGGCTGCCTTATGGCTCTTTTCCTGAAGATTAGCTGCAGTCACCGGAGGGGTAGAGATCTCTAGAAAATACTGTAGCGTGGGAAGTGTGTGTATGAAAGTTAAGGTGAGAATATAGGTCCTGGTTGCAGTATCATGCATTATAATTATTATTTTCAGCTTCTTTAACGTCATAGTAAAATTAAGAAGGAACAGCTTAATAAACGAAGAAATAAACAGCAACAGAAAATGAAAATAAAATAGCCTGGATTCATTCTAGGGAACTTCACAAACATTTTTGTGGAAGACAGTGACGGTTACAATTTCAGAAACTATAGCTAATAATATTTCAAAGGAATCAAGTTGACCCAGGGGGCTGAAGAAAGCTGCAGTTTTGTGCCAGTGACCAAAGCAATCCAAGCTTTTGGGAGCGTAGAAAACAGGGTATGGTTTTGGTTAAAGCTTACATAAACCATATTGTTTGCAGTGGGTCGTGCCCAACATTTGAATGCCACATCAGCCCTCTGAAGGCATTTCTGTTGACAGTGCTGTGCTTTTGAGGTGGGGTGAGCTGCTCTGAACTCTCCTGCCTGGCTTGGAAAGGTGGCAGTCCCTGTGCACTGGGAGGGGAGGCAGAATGTTCCTGCAGTTTCTGCCAAGGCACTGAGCCCCTCTGCTCCGTGTTCTCACGTCTTCAAAAGCAACAGGTCAGGGCTGGCATTTCCTTCACCCTGGCTGCTCCTGAGCTCCCTTGCCTTGGCTCACTTCTCAGAATCTCATCCTGGCAGGCCTGGGACTTACAAGGCATTTAATGTGCGGCGTTCAGAGCTGCCTGTGAGCAGTGCTCTTGGAACAGCTGAGAAACCTCGAAGGAAAAAGCGATCGTGCTGCAGTTTCCTGTGTTGTAGAAAGTGCCAGATCTCCAGGATTTTATCTACCACGCTCAGTGCGACTGAAACCTTCTTCCCTCCCTCAGCTGTTGTAGGCACTTACATTTGTTTATTTAAATAGCAGATGGTGATGTGTGACCACGCCTAGGCTGTAGTTTTTAGTCTGCCACCATGGGAGCTCTGTGAGGGGGATATTGCGCCAGTAATGGGGAGTACAGTCACCCTTTGTACCACGGGATGGGTTTTTTGGAGAAGCCGAATCAAGAAATGCACGCCTCTGGTTTTATCCTTTTGCTTGCATCCAAGAATACAATGATACAGCACGCAGCTATGTCTGAGGCACTTAATTTTTATGACTAAGGATCTGGTAGTGGTGTAATGCATTCATTCTGCTCATTGTGCTGTCACAAGACAGAATGAATGATCTTTGGAGAATGTAGCAGTCTGTTTCCATATGTAGCTCTATTCGGTTTCTTTAAATGTGTGAATTAGCTCTGACTTGGGATTCCTAACATTTGATGTCAAGAAGCTACAGGCATCTGTGCTTCCTTTTATTTCTCTCATGCCCAGAAAGATGATTTAATGTCGCCTTTTGTCTTGGAATTTGCCTTTGTTTTCCCTCCTAGGCTGATACATGGAGCTCTTTAAAAAGGTATTATTAGCTACTCCTGTAATGTTTCTCTGAGTTCCAGTGATCTGGAGCTCGGGAAGAATTGGAAATGGAGTAATTGGCAAGAAAATTATTGATAATTGGAATTCCACGCGAGGTCTGTGAAAACGGAGTAAAAGCAAGCTGTGTGAATAAAGAATGGGGCATTTCCTTGGTTCTCGGTGAACGGTGGGTGTCCAGTTCCTGATCTTGTCAGGTTTGTTGTCTGTTCCTTGCCCTGCTGTAACCTTTTAAAAAGCCCAAGCTGTGAATTAGCTGACACTGTGCTGAGTGTTGCACAAACCCCAACATAAAGATTATTTTCACTCTACGGGTATAAAACCCCAACCAAAATCTCTGACAATTTTTCTGCAGAATCTAAAGCTGTAGTGTATTTCACATTAGAAGAAACCGAAATTCTTTTTCTAGTGCAGGTTCAAATTTCCATCTGTGGTTCAAATTGAGGGATTGCCAGTGAAAGTTTTACATTACTGTGAGCCATAATCAGTTTTCTACTAAGTGGGCCTATGATTTGTGGTAAATACAGTGGGATATAGGACTCCTGACTCTGGGAATTGGGACAGACAACAATCCATTTTGAGAAAATAGATGGTTTTAAGTTTTGTTTTAGAAAATTGTTTTGTATGTGAAAAGTTTGCTGACAGTGATAAACAGCAATCTGTTCTCTGATCCTGTTTTAAGCTTGGGGGTTTTTTTTATGAAAGGTGGAAATTTTTTTTTTGGCCAGATTTTGTTTCCCACCCAATGCAAAGATCAAAGTACAGAAAATATAGAATAGTCAAATTTTTGAAGCGTCATCTTAAAGTCTAAACTAATTGACTTTCTCAATTAGCATATTAGTGTGACAGGATTAAAGTTCCACGTCTTGAAGAGTTTTGGAAGTACCCAGCAGTTTTCCTCTGCTTTCGTTTTATAGGAGCAGTAGGTGAAGTTACTGACATGCTCTGAGCATATGCATCAAGGGAACACTTAAAGTATTTTTAGAATGGGGAAGTATAGTTACCACATTACCTGCTAGGTTAATACATATAAAGCAATTTATATGATTTATATAGTCTCAAGTATATGTTGTCACCTCCCCGGCTTGTCCTCAGTTTCTCATTTGCTGCTTACATCAATCAATTATTTACCTGGCAAAGCCTGTGTGCACTCGGGGAGGCTTTCTGTCATATTGCATCTGGTGATTCTGCAGGGCTTTTCAGCGTTAGGTGGGGGATATTACAAGAATACCCTGCATTGCCGTTTAAAATTCTATATTAGATTCCATTTTAACTTTTGCTTGATGAGAGAGAACATTTCCTTTCTATTAAATGATATAAGGAAAATTTTATTGCAGAAATGGATTGATACCTCGATGCTGTGATGAGCAGCACCTCCCCAGAATATGCATACAGAAAATCTGTTTTCTATCAACTGTCTGGAAGGAGTAAAGGAGAAGCAGCCAGTTGGATATGTGTGTGTGTGATGGGATACAGCGTGTATCTCCAAACACTTTGTGTCTCAGTGTTGGAGCCCTGGACACAGGGAATTTCTGCTTTCCTTTTTTCACGCAGATTTCTGTGCTGGCAGGCACTGACCCCAGGAGAACACTGCACTGACCCGAGGCTGTGGGGGAGGCTCCAAAATTGAGTGATGGAGCTGGGATTGTGGGGGTGGAGTTTGGATAGAAGGGTGTGAGATCACAGGGTAGAAAATTGAAGTTTAAGGGTTTGGGATACAGTAATAGATATAAAGCAAGGTGGAGGTTTTAGGGTGTTTGCTTTCCTTCTTCACCTTCTTCTTCATGGGTTTGGGTGGTATTGTGGGATTGGGTGGGAAATGAGGGAATGATTATTGGGTTAGAATTAAAAATAATTGTGTGGCAATCTTTAATTGGTTTGTTTACCCTTAAAAGACCTTGTGGGGAGAGACCATCGTGGCCATTTCTCCCTTGTTAGCTCGGTGTGCTGAGAACTCACGCTCTGTGAGACTGTAATACTGATAAGAATTCACAATCATCTGTGTTCGGATGAGAGCAACATCTCTGGCTTTAATCCCCACCCTGAAAGAAGCCGGCAGGCTACAGAGAAGCCTTCCACATCCCAGGACCTTGGGCCATGCGGTCCATTGTTGTTTTCCTGGTGCCCAGGCTCGTCCTCTTCAGCTGGAGCCTGGTCAGGTGCCTCAGGTAGCTGTGTCTGGTAGCACCAGCTCCAGGGGATGGATGCACAGCCTTGGCCACTGTTAGGTCAGGAGTGCCGAGCTAGGGGCCAGTTCTGTCACTGTCACAACAATATTTAGCCCGTGTGGGCTGGGCACTCCTTCAGAGAAGCTTATTCTGGTTTTTATCTTGGTTTCAGCCGAATCCGTTCACTTTATGGTTTTTGTCAGCGGTTAACAACGCTATTTGCTTTTTGTGATGCGTTGGATAAAAAAAGGATTGGGCAGTAATAATAATGCTGCTAAATCGCTGTGCTTCCGTAGCAGCTGGCAGGTGTGTGTGTATGTGCTGCAGAATCATTTCAGTCCAATCCCTTCCCTCATCTTTTCCTGCCAAGAGAGAAACCAGTTCCAGGATGATGAGTGCTTTCTGCGAGATTCTGCACGGCACAAACTCACTGGAGAATTACTGTTCATAGGCGGAGCAGGCTGACACATCCTGCTCTCATCCCACTTATGAGGAAAGAATTTGGCATCTTTCAGTTTGAGCGGTTCTGTGTTTCTCTTCCAGTGGGTCGTGTTCTTCTGATACTCGCAGGCTTTCAGCAGACAGATTTTCTAAGCTGTAATAGAGGAACTGATTGTGCCCCATTATCTAAAGGATTTGTAAATAAAGTTAATTGTCTTCGGCAAGTAACAGGAGCTTTTAGGCTTATAGATAAAAGGAAACTGCTAAAAAACAGCCGGGGGCAGTTTGGCTGGGTTGATCTATAGCACAAGAAAAGCGATGCTTTATCTCTTCTTTCACTAGGAGCTTAAGCTGTGTCTGTAAGAGCACAGAAATCGTACTGGAATTTTGGAGATTGCGTTTAGCTTGTATCATTTTCTGGATTCGTTTTTCCCGTGGTAAAGGATTGCTTTTAAAATGTGAGGCGTGGCACCAGTCAGTGATCAAAGCCAATTTATAAAGTGACCCCAAAACTTTAAAAAATCCATGGTGTCCACACCTATTTCCAAGATTTCTTAAATTTTAACGTCACTGTGCTATCACGTCCCCCGTTTTTGATAGTGAACTTTTCTTTGCTGAACACACTTGAATAGAACCTACAATTGAGGAAGAGAATTAAGTTAGGTTGGCTTTTTCCCTTAGGATTCTCTTGGTCTTCCTGCTCGCTTTTGAAAGGCTGTCCTAACTTTCCACAAATTGAGAGCCCAGAGAGCTGGAAGAGGTTTACATTAATGCCGTATTTAGTCCCTGTTTCTAAGGAAGTACTGAGTGGAATGAAGCGGCAAGCTGTGGCAGTTTCATTGGCAGACCAGACGCTGAATTTCGTGGCAATATTTAAGTTTACCTTCTGTCTACCAGTGTGAAAGGGCGATGGAATCTGAGGAGGAGTCAGGTGTGGTTAACTGAATGTTTGAAACGCTTCCCATAACCTCTGTATAATGTAGAGACCGTACCATGGAAGCATTTTATATTTCCAAAAGGTCTTGGATGCCTCCATTCCACGAATCCACTTCCCTGCATGTCTGCAAGCTTATTAAAATCGGGGTAAGAAGATTTAATTGCAACTGCTCAGGACTTAGACATACGAGATTATGATTCTATTCTTGGCTACTCCACACAACATGTTTGTGACTGGCCAGGCTACTTAGGCAAAACACTTCCCACTTGCTTGTCTGAAATTGAGGTTTGCAGTTCATTTCTTCCTTCAGCGTGGCTGCTCCTTTCAGAGAAGGTGAGATGCAGAAATCTCATTTTTCGTTTCACGTGGGATACAAATGATGCTTTCCGAGCCAGGAGACAGCGGTGCCTTGGATCTTTGTGCAGAGATGTGTTGTTGGTGGTGAAATGTCAGAGATCTCTCTATTCCAGCCTTGTGTCACAGGCCTCAGCTTGTGTTAGGCTCAAACCTTCTCCCCAGGCGGACTTTCTAAAAATGGAACACTGTGTTTATGCTCCTGTGCAGAAATACAGTGGTTGGAGGCCGGGAGCAGCATCAGGAATTGCATGAACCCAGCTGTCAGCTCTTTGAGGAGAAGCAGTTTGTGTCAGAACTCCATCACGCCAATTAGGTGTCGAGCCAGCCTCTCCTGGTAGTGAAAAACGCTCCTGGATTTTAAGGAAATGTTCGCCTACAGACCTGTGGGAGGCTTGAATTGCCTGGAGAGAATCCTGCCAGGAACGTTTTAGAGAACTTTTTGATAGAAGAGGTCCTAAGTGACTGTTTTTTGTCGACCTGAAAATACAAATAGCTGGAGTAGAGGAGGAGGTAGACCCCCTCTAAAATTAAGTAGATGCTTTTTTTAAGGTTGCCTTAATATCAGGTGTAAGGTTTCCTTAGGTTTCCCATTCTTAACCTTAAAAACACATCTTTTGAAATGTGTCTGTGGAGAACAGACTGATGAGTAATGGAGGAAAAAAAGCCCCAAACCTAACAATTATCAATCCATGCAATTTTCCTGAAGCAGAAGTGGACGAGGCTGTAAAGATCCGAGTAGTTTTGCTCGCCTTACGGTCCAGATTCCTGCAAAGCTGGAAGAAAGGGTCTTGATGAAGTTAAAGAGTCTCTGGGTCAGATCTGGGGAAGTTATGCAGGCAGCATTTCAGCAGCATGGAAAAACTCCTAACATTTGGTTAGTGCTATTGAAATGAATGGTATGTTTTAAGGGCAAAATAAATTTCTTTTATTCTTTCTCTATCATCTAGCCTGACTCTAGCTTTCCAACGTCTTTATTTCCCTTCTGTTGTGTTTTGAGGGATTTAGAATACATTTTCAGCCGTGCTGCTGCCCTGGGTGCCCTTTTCATTCCTTTAGGCAAGAATTTTATGTCAATTCCAAGCACTTTTCTTGTCAGAGCAGGTTTACTTCCTACCTGCAGCTCCAGATCAGACATTCCTGCAGCAGAGCCGGAGCCTCTGTCAGACCAGGGGAAAGGTTAAAGAAGCCAGCAGTGGGTTATGCTGCCCTCCTTTTCCAGCAGAGCGTAGCAGAATTTCATTCTTTGGCGAGACAAATATTCGAGAAGTATCTGTTACGAATAGTTGAGGTTAGATGCCTTGCAGAGGATGGACTAGACATGGTCCTTCCAGCCGTATTTTCTGCTGTTTCCACGACTGTCTCACAACTGATTCAGAGCCTTGATTCTCTTTTGCTTTGTCATTTGTTTTGTGGTTTATTACCCAATGTACAGCCAACCTGACGCAATGATTCCAGGACTCAGTCCAATTACATGTGCTAACATATTCTCAGATGAAGTTTCAAGGAAGCCTTATGTCCAAAGATTTCTGATATTTTTGATATTTACCCTGGGATTGCAGAATTATTTTTTTTTTTACAGCAGTAGTAGAAAAATAGGTTTTTTTTCCTCCTCAGATCTTATTATATCCTTTGCACACTTTGTATTCTCAAGCCTCAGGTTCTGTTGTGAATTTAAAATCGATGGTAAAGGGATTATAGGCTAGCTTACGTGAACATCACTTTACACTTAGAAGCTGGTAATAGATTTCCAAGAATTTATGGGACTCTCTTGCTCCGAGTGGATGGATTTGTGTGTCTGTGTTATTCCTGCTGTAGCCTTTACTGTTGTGATCAGAGCCATGCGGGGCTTGGCTCTGTACAGAAAGCGGCGCTCTGTGCCCCACACTCTGGCAGTGTTTTCCAGGGAAGAAGGGGATGGGAGAAGGAGCAGGGCATGCCTGGGAGCTGAGCTGGCATCTCCCTGTGCCGAGGAGCAGAATGGCTTCGTGCTGGGTTTGAGCAGGGGCTGGCACCTGCCTGCTTCTCTGCTGCTTTTTTGGGCTCCCTCAGCTGCCACCCTGTGGTATCGCTCACTTGTATCCAAACTCCACCCCCACAATCCCAGCTCCATCACTCAATTTTGGGAGCCTTCTCCACAGTGTCAGGTCAGTGCAGTGCTCTCCTGGGGGTCAGAGCCTGGCAGGACAGGGAGCTGAAATTCCCAGGGCTCCAACAATAGCCCACTCCTGGTGTCTGCTCAGCAGCCCAGCTGTGAGCTCCTGCTGCACTGCAGGCACTGAGCCACTGTGGGCTTTTGCATCACTTCTTTGGTTTGGCTTTGTTTTCCTGATTCACAGAATCATCAAGGTTGGGAGAGACTTTAAGATGATCAAATGCAGCTGTCAGTCCAACACTGTGTAACCCCTAAACCATTTCACCCATTCTCCTGAGGATTTGTTCCGTTGCTGTTCACAAGGGCAGAACAAGTCACTTGATTTTGCCTGTGCTTCCGTGTTTGTTACTGCATGAGAGGGCCCAGATCTTTCCTAGGATATGATGAAAAATTCAGCATAAGATAAAAGAAAATTATTGCAGTTGGTTGTGATCTTGAATTAATCACCTAGACTGGAAGTCAGGGAGGTTACTTATTTCATCAGAGTCAGTCTCACTTGGGTGCATATTAATGTTTTGAGGATCTCTGCTGAAACTTGCTGCTGTTGTTAGGTAACCTGTGTGCTGTTTTACAGCTGGGGCTGTCAGGGCTGGTTTTACTCAATTAACTGATAGCAATGCCTGGCCTAGCACAGTGTTTAGAAAAGTTTGGGTACATTAAATGAGCTGGACCTGTTGCAGCTGCCCAGCCTACTGCTAATGGGTTTCAGTGCAGTGAAAACAACTGCAGCCAAGGATCATTGGGGAAAACCTTGGCAAAACTTGCTGGAAAGCGTCAGACAAAAGATGCACTTGGCACCTTCACCTACCTGAGACACCTGTCCAGGCTGTGAAAGGTAGGAATGCAGCAGAGAGAGTAACAGCTCTGGCCAGGGGCTGCTGCCAGCTCCAGAGCCACTTAAAGCTCCTGCAAAGGTTGGGTAGACCAAGCATTAAACTCACAGCTCAGCCAGAGGCACCAGGATGATTGTCACGGCTTCGATTAGGACTGACACGGACCAGCACGTCACCTTTGACCCAGCTCAGAATTGAGAAAGATCTATTCTGATCAAGTGATGAATTTTAGTTTCAAGAGGTCACAATATATCTTCTTTACTAGGGCTGGGTAAAGCTTTGCCCTGGAAGAAACCGCATTGGAATTTACAGGTGCTTTTCAGATGAGGGGGGTTCTAACAAAAAGTCTCTTGGGGCCAGTGGCCCTTTGTAGGTGTAATGTTGCCATTTAAGCCCTGAAAATCTGCACAATCCAAATGGTTTCCCCACCACTCCCTTTTGCCTGCCATGGGCAGGGCAGTCTGATCCTCGTGTTCCTTCCCAGAGTGTCCTGGGCTGGGCTGTCCTGGCAGGTACATCTTGTACCTTCCTTTCTGCTGTGATGCACTGTGGATAAGCTCAAAGGACTGTGTCATTTTACTTTAGGCAACATTTGCCAAATAGCTGCACTCAGCTGACCGTGAGCCACATCCACTTCTTTTTTTTTTAACCTCCCAGATCCTTTTTGGTCGGTGTTTACCAGTTTGCCGTCCAGTTTAATGGTTTTATTTGGCATCAAGAGGTGCTTGAGAGCTTGTTGGATAAACAAAGCAAGCAAAACACGGGGCCAGCTGAAAATTCCCCTTTGTGTTGGCAGTGCAAACAGTGGAGATCTGGATGGGTGCTAATGCCAATCCCTAATGCATCCTTAACGTGCTGCTCTTGGGGCTTGGGGAGTGTTGGCAAAGGAAGAAAGTCAATTGCTGTTTGTGGAGGTCATGGGTGGCAGCAGGGTGATAATCTTTGAATGATTGATATTAACATAAGAGGCATTGATACTTTAATCAGGACCCTGGCATTTGTCACCTGGCCTTGCTCTGCTCCCTTTTTGTGGGGTCTTCTGAGTGTTTAATCTCCCTCCTGGTGCTGCTTGAACAAGTGAAGCCCCCAAGGGTTTGTGAGCCAGCTGAGATGTTGTGTACTTCTCAGGGAGCCAGAAAAGGTTGAGGGAATTCTTCGTGCAGCCCACACTGTGGGAGAGAGCACTGCAAGGATGCTCCTCCAAAACCTCCTCCCAGTGTGTTATCCTCTGTGGAAAAAGGAGACCAAATGCTTTGCCAGCGCTCGATGCTGTCTTGACATAAGAAGCAGTTAGGTTCTGAAAGATTTGGGTGCTCTTGCACACTGTGAATTTGCACTGCTTGGTTAAAAAAACTCAAAGAAACCAAAACAAAACAGAGGAAAAGACATAATGGAGCAAGGAAAAGAGTCCTAAGAAGGGATATTAAGAACGGGCCAAAAAAGCGTATCTCCAGAGAGCTTAACAGGATTATAAGAAAGAGAAAAAATGATTTTTGGGCTGTAGAATGATTGTTGCCCTGCTGCTGTGTGCAGTTTAGCCTGTCTCTGGCCTTACCTCAGGAGTTCCTGCTGCTGTTTGAAGGAATTGGTGTGGGTCAAGTGCTGCCCCTGCCGCTGCTGACTCGGGTGTTAGCGCAGTGTCTGGAGGAAGGCTGGTTTCCCCAAATGCTGAAGGGGGTGAGAAAGAGCAAATGGGATCCCTGGTTCATTCAGGTCGTGCATTTCCAGGAAGCTCAGTGGTCTGGGAATTGTCTGCTTCTGTTCTGGGTCAGGGTCACAGTTTCCTCCCTCGGGGGGCTCTCTGCCTTCGAGGGACTGTGTTCGTTTCTTCACTCGTGGCTGCTCCCTCTGCTCGTGCCGGGGGCTTTGGGAGAAGAGCCAGGTTAGGATTCTTTCCCACCCTTAAATAAAAGCCATTTGTGAGCCCCGGCAGATTGGCAAACCTTAGCTTTGAAGCGATGCCTTTCGAGCAGTTGTGCCGCCACCACTGAGGCAGCAGAAATCAGCACACTGAAGGGAGGTGTGGGAGAAGAGGCTTCATTTGATAATGATTGTAAATAAGTTTATTGTAAAGGTAACTCCCTAATGAAGGCGACCTGAGATGCAGAAGCGTGGAGCCCAGGGAAAGCAGTTGACAGCACTGGGAGAGGGAGTTCATTAGGAGCTGGGATTGTTCGCAGAGATAAACCCGGAGATGCAGCTGTGTTCTGCACACTCACTTAACCCCACTGACATCCCTGCTCCTGCACTGTGGATAAGCTCAAACACTCCTCCGTGGCTTTTATTTTGATCCTCATCTTCTGTGATGCCTTTTTTTTTTCTTCTAAAGAGCGATAAGAGGTTGCCAGGTAAAATTAGTTTCAGGGCATCATTAGGTGGTACTTCTCCCATTGGAGCATTCACTGTCAGAAGAATAAAGGGGAGAGTTAAAAAGAGTAATTGTTGTTTCATCAGATTATATATTAATTCAACCAGACTAATGCACTGTAACATCTAGGCAAGCCTTATAATTGGAGATAGTTGAAACAAGCTGCTAGCTGTTCATGGGCTCTTGCTTTAAGTTAATTTCACATCTAAGCCATTAAGAAAAAAAACTACTAAACAAGAAAACAAAACCAACAGCAACCAAACCTAAAGCAAAACAACTAATCAATAAGAAATGGGTGTTCATTAAAGACATCTTGAAAATTAGGTTGTTTGCGGAGATGGGGGCACATGCATTTCTTTTTCCAAAAGCTCAGGACTGATTTTGTCTCCTTTAGCAGAATGCTTGCAGGGGTGAGAAGTCCAAGGGACTCTTGCAGAAGCACCTTTGTAGAGATTTGCAGATCACTGGATCAGCATTGTGGACTAGCTCTGCTCCAGTCTGTTCCCAGCACAGAGGAGCAGGATTGCCCTTGTTTTTTCTGTCCTAAGGGACAGTGCTTTGTGCCTTACCTGAGGGAGGGAAGTGGAGCTGTGAATACAATTCTTTGAGGTGTCCCTTGCCTCTGGGCAGCCCGGTTGAAATGCTCAGGTGGCGTAGGAGGAGAGGGGAGAGGGTGAATCAAGGTCTTAAGAGTCCCTCTTGCAGCAGCTCAGCCCCTACCTGTGAATAAAAGAGGAGTGCCACGCCAGAGAGCTTAATTCCTTATTTCCCTGCTGTTCTTCAGGATGGTTCACAGCACAGGGGCTACCATAAAGAAAATGAACTCTTTCCCAGCCAGAACCAGTACAAAACCCTGTGGCACATGTCTGGAGCTGGTCGTGGCTTATGAGAGAGTCTCCACGGTGCCTCTTGCAGGGAAGCATTTAGCATTCTGTGCTAATGGCATCTCTCCAGGATAGTAAGTGTGTGAATGAGCAAGTTGTTGTGGCATAAGTAACTTGCTGACTGCTGGCTCTCATCTCTCACATTGGCTTTATGTATTATTAAAGGAAAAACCGTGTTAACATTTACTTAGTTGTGATTAACTTCTGACGATCTTCTGAGGTACAGCAAGTGGGTATTTCTGAAACTTGTACGGGGTGTTAAACTAAGTGTCCAGGAGATTTCTTGTGCTAATTTTCTGGGTTTGTACCTTCTACTGCTTCTTTAATTTAATCCTTAAACAGAATTTTAAAGTATGCTACTTCTTGTCTAGCAGCACCCTGTGTATGTTTGTGTGCACTTCATGCATATTTTGCCTACTTAGAGGTTCACTGCCTTTAGCCATCATGTCATTAAATATCGCTACAGAAAAAAAAAATATTAAGGCTTGTCCTTGTTCACTGACGCAGAATAATTCTAAACCAGTCTGACTTCATTATTTTGCTGCACTTCATTTTTGTCTCCGTGTTCCTTCAGGCTTCCGACTTGATTATCACCCCAGCTACGACGTTCAAGGAGAAACCAGACCCCACTGGTTTGGTGTTTGGAACTGTGTTCACTGATAACATGCTGACAATTGAATGGTCCTTGGCTTCAGGATGGGAGAAGCCCTACATTAAGCCGCTGGAGAACCTCTCATTACATCCAGCCTCCTCGGCCCTGCATTACGCTATAGAAGTGAGTAGTAAATTGATTTGGAAACCACCGTTTTCTTTTATTAGCTCTGGAAGCCACAGCTTTGTAATACGAGGACTATTACTGCCTTGAGTTCATTAGTATTGAGTTACATCTTGTTTTGTTGACTGCTGTTCTTCCAGAATAATTGCATTATTTGCAACAGGGTTACGTGTAGCGCAGAAACAACTGTGGCCTGGGGATTCCAGCACACTTAAAGTCCTAGCCTAGGGAAGGTGAGCTCTTCCTTGTGTGGTGATAAGTTTATTTGAAAACCCCTTCTTGTTCACTGACGCTGGGCTGGTCCAGTTGCTGTCCCTGATGTGGCAGGACTGCCTGAGACAGATTCTCAGAGTGGCTGTCATTTGGGGGCTGAACGTGCGCTCTGTAAAAGTCACTTGAAGCTGGTTTAAAGGTTGATAGCTTGGATTGCAGGGCAGGTGCCTGTTTGAAACTCTGAGCAAGTCCCTCGGGCTCAGAGCTAGACCCGATGCACTCGGTGCATACAAGTGTGTTTGAGGAGAGAACGTGCAGCCAGGAACTTTGGCAGGTGGGATGTTAAGGTGGAAACCAGCGTGGTTAAAGTTTCCATGCTTAGCTGATTGCTGCCTAAAGCTGCCTTTTGTGCCTTCAGAGCCGCTTTGGCTGTGCTCACACCTGAGTGGGAACGCAGCAGGGCACAGATCCTGCCATGGAAGCCCACTTGTCCCACTTCTGGGTAGGTGGGAGTGTCTCCACTGAAGTGTGTGGAGTCCTTTGTGCTGCTTTTATTATTTACTGTATTTTTCTTTTTTTTTTTTTTTTAATTTTTTTTTTTTTTTGTATTTTTTTATTCTTTTACAAGGGAAGCTTTCCCTGCTTGTTGTCCCTGAGCTCCTGCCTTCACCATTTTCATTTTGACTGATTTTTTTCCTCACCAACCCTCCAGAGGTCCTGTGTCAATTGCAACAGGCCCCTGTGACTGAGGCTGCAGCTCTTGATCTGCCCAGGAAGTCAGAAACCACGCTGGAGTCCCAAATCAGTGTTTCACTCTTAGTAGCATATTGCTTTAATGCTCGGCCTCTGGCCTGGTCTGAAATCATTGCTAATATGAATATGCTCTTATTTTTTTTTCCCATTTTTTTTTTATTCTTTTACCCTTACTGCATCACGTTTCCTCTAGCCAAGAGGACAGACAGAGGAGAGTCTGGTGTCATTGCTGTGGCTCAATGAATACACAGTGGGTATAATAAAAGTGCTGGATTTGGCATTCCCTCCCCTTTCTCCTTGCCCTTCATGATGCAGTGTGATAATCTGGATCTGCTCAACTCCAGATCCAGCTCCCGTGATGTACAGATGTCAGATAATACTGTTTTCACACCACTGTAGCAACCAACCATCGAGCAACCACAGCAGTTGCTTTCATTAAAGCTGAACATTTCTGGAACACATCACTGTCTCCCTTTTTTAATGAGTGAAAGGTTTTACTGAGCTCTGGAAGATTAAAAGTATTTCATTTTTGGAGAAAAAGATTGACCATCTTGAGAAGGCTTTGTGTTTCAGTAATGATGTGATTCTTCTGTCAAACCATCGATCAGATCTTAGTAGTGACATTCCTCCCTTTTCCCTCTCATTAAAAGTTCTGTGAATGTGTTCGGGAGAAGGGTGGGGGGGGAAATGTGTTCTGTGATAAGAAAGTAACATTCCAGCAGTGTGCTATCACTTAGTAACTGGCCCAGTGAAAATCGTATCAAGGAGTCAGCCACATGACCAGCTATGCCATCCTGTATTAAAAACATTCATTTTTTTCTCTTGTGGCTACGATGTCTACCCTAGGAAGAAAAAAGGAGCTTTCTTTTTCAAAACTGTGCCAAGCTTTTAATAATGTTGGCCTTGCCATAGGACTAAGATAAGTTTTGAAGGCAAAAGTTCTGGGTTCTAATTCTGGTTCTGCTATGTAATTGGCACACAACCTGAGGAAAATTGCTGGGATTCTGCAACCCAGTTACAACCCAATTAAAATTTGTCATGTGGAAGGACCTAGCTCTGCCATGGACCTGCACACAAGCTTTTTAAAGATCCATTAAGGAAAAATATCATAGAATGTGGTAACAGTGAAACCTGAAATACTCTGTTAAAATTACTTGTGTGCAAATAAAGGATTAGTTTTTTCCAAATAAATAAACCTGCTTATCTGGACTTCCAACCATGTAAGATGCAGTTCCAGCCTCTTTTTTTGGAACAGTCAGAGGAGGGAGAAGCCTGAGGAGACTGACAGCAGAGATTCAGTTTAATTCATAGAATTTACACTGAAATTGAAGGCACAAAGAAATGCTTTGGAAGAAAAAATTCTAAATCTAATTCTGTAGTCTCTAAGCATAAGTGAACCTTTAATACTTAATCTAAATAAGACTTGTGTATACATATATATTAGTGTGAGCTTATCTAATACATGTGTTTTCTGTCTATAAGTATAACCAGAAATTACCAATCTGTAACTGAAAATAACTGGCTATTTGGTGGGCATGTTTTTTGATGTGGTTAGGAGGAGATGCTGCGGGGCATTTTGCTGGGAGGGCATTGATACAGGGTAAGGGTTTCTGATTGTCAGTGCCAGTTGTCTGGACCCTGCAGTTTGATGGGATAGCTGTGTTTGAATTTCCTGTAAAGTATATAGAGAAGATATTTTCATGCATTTTGTCTCCAGTGCAAGGCTGCATCCCTCTCATGCAGGCTAAATCCCATTCCACAGCACAGGGGTGTAAGGGGGAAATAAGTGACCACCAGTTCCTGCTACAACTACAGCAAGAACTTCACAAGAATTCTCTCAGTTACCTTATTCTGTACTTCCTAACCAAGATGTGATTTGGACAGAGCTCTGAAAATAATTAACATATATATAATAAAATTCTGTTGATCCCTTACGTAGGTGAAAATGCTGTTTTGACTCAGGAATTAGTCAGGATGTGAGGGAAAAGTTAAGTCAAACACATGCTACAAATTTTAATTGCTGTAACCAAATTAAACAAAAAAAAAAAAAGAGCTTATGATGAGGAATTATGAAGTTTCTATTACAAAGATGCCCTGTCTATACTTCAGATAAACCTGTCTGGCTGGAGTGCATTGCCAGAACTCTCTAGTTAGCATCGTTCTGGTGTTGGAGCACTGTGAGCGGGGAAGGTGGAGTTTTCATTTCCAGAATTTGCTCTGGGGGGGCCGTCACGGGGGTGGCACGGTGCTGATATCTGCTGTCTTTTCCCTCCTCTCGTGCCCGGGCAGCTGTTTGAGGGGATGAAGGCGTACCGAGGAGTGGACGGCAAGATCCGCCTGTTCCGGCCGGCGCTGAACATGGACAGGATGGCGCGGTCAGCCCGCAGGACCACCCTGCCCGTACGTACCCGGCTCGCTGCTGGTGACGCCAGAGCAGCGGCCGTTCTGCTGGCCTTGCTGTCTCCTGCTCCTCAGATGAGCTGTGGTTCCCTGCCACGCAGGCAGCTCTCTCCTTTGCCCCCGGTGCCAGCAGCGTTCTCCCTGTTCTTCCTGGCACTTCAGTTCAGTTGTTCAGCCTTTGGAGTGCCTCTGGTTTTGGTTGTGGCAGTAACTTAGCGCTGCTTTTAGCAATTGTCTTGGCCACTGAGCTTCCTCCCAGGATTGTTAGCTTGGCTGCTGTAAGAGCTTGGGAGCTTTGGGCTTGCTGGCCCTCGGAGCTGGGAACCAGAGCCCTCTTCTGTGCAGGGCTGGAGCTGTGGCTTGTGGCATGCCCGGCTGAGTTGGCTGCACAGGGAGTTCTCCACATGCCTCAGAGGCAGGAAGGGTCAGTGGCTCCTTTTTACTGTCTCAGGAGGATACTTTGGAGCAAAGGAGGTCATTCGGGGTACTGCACAAAAAGGCACAGTAGCCAAGATCACGGGATATTAAATTCTGCAAAGAAGGAACCCGAGGAAGATGTGAACCACTACAGAGTGTCACTGTTGCATGTCCTGAGGAAGTGTTCCCCGTAGATCTCTAAAGACCACAAACCATTCCAGCTTTATTCCTCCCTTTGCTTGTTCCCCTCTCTTTTCCTGCGCAGTGCTTTGACCAGAACGAGCTGCTGGAGTGCATCCGAAAGCTGGTGGAAGTGGAGCAGGAGTGGGTCCCGTACTCCACCTCTGCCAGCCTCTACATCCGTCCCACCCTCATTGGGACCGAGGTGAGCCTGGCTTTATCCGTTCCCTCCCTTGGCTCCCGTTCGTTGTCCGTAAAGGGCGATACTCAGCAGGCAGAAGGTGACGGGATCCCTCTGGGAGCAGGCTGGGCTGTGGCAGGGATTTAGCGCTGGCCACACAGTGCCACTCAGTGGCCACGGCAGGCACAGGGAGCAGCTCCCCACGGTGGGAATGAGCAGCACTTCTTCACTGTGCTGGAAGGATGCTTGTGTGGCTCATGGGGATATCAAAACCCCAGGAATTCGGAGAGAACGCAGATTGCTGCTTGGTAATTTTAAGCCATACCTGGACCGAGGGAGGAGTTTTTGGAAGGTTTGACCCTGTAAATTAAGATGTCTCAGAAGAGGCGCTTTGAGCAGAGCTGAGGACTAGTTCCTCTGTCAGTTTATTCTAGAAACTGACCTTCTAAGAGGCTCCTTAGCAAATAGGTTTGCATGTGTCCTCTCTGAGTTTCGTGTGTGGTCGCTTCTGTAGTGTTGATAAAGAGAATGGCAAGCAGAGAGTTTATTTTATTAAACCCTTCAGGGTTCTTTTTTCAGCAGTACCAAGAGAGAAACATAAAATGGCAGAGCATAGGACAAGGACACTAAAGAATGTAGGTTCCCAACTAGGTAAGCTAAACTTCTGCAATATCCATATCTGTAAGTAGTTACCCTCCGTGAGCATTTTTCATTTCACATGACTTCTAGGACCACGTTAATTCAATCCTTTGAAGCCAGTTGCAGGTTTTCAGATCAAAGCATCTCCACTCAGTGACTGTGAGGTACTGATATGAAAATTGGGGTGTCTGCCCCCGTTCTTGTTTTTGGAAATTCTTTTGCTCTGGGCTTTGTTTCAGGATAGCCAACACTTGTGGCCTTCCCACTACCACATGTTGTTTCCAGGTTGCCTGTCCTACTAGGCTTTAATGAATCACCCCAATTAGAAACCGGGGCAGCGCAATCTTTTGAATGATCACGTCAGCAGAGGTGTCAGGATCTCAGTTAATCCTGTTGGAAGTCTTCCTGAAGCAGTAAGGTAGACAGAAATCAAAGGAACCCCTTCAGCACCTGGGGAACTTTGGCCAGCACCAGACTTCTCACCTCTCCCTTCAGGTATTGAAGGTGATGACTTGGAGTGTGAGAAGCCATCCCTCAGAGAGGAGGGGCAGAGATGCCTGTTCCACCCTTGGGTGTTTCCTGTGCTGTTCTGTGAAGTGGTTTGAGCAGGCAGATAATTGCAGCTGCCACACAGTCATTCAGAGAGCCAGCCTCAACTCCAGCAGTGCCAGTCTGAGTGACGCTGGACAATAAGTGTCACTCAAGCAGCTGACAGTGGTTTCCCCACTGTTGTTACTGCTGAGGCTTTGTGGGTTTCTGGTGTGATTAATTCGTATAATTATGTAGCACTTGGTGAAGTGAATCTTTGAACTCTCAAAAACTTGAAAATCTTTGAGACTACTAGAATAACGTGTAGATAAATGGGATGGCTGTAGGCAGATGCTGACAGAACATAAAATTAGCGTTGTTGTCTTGCTTGGATAGGGGAAAAGGTATAGAAATACTTCTTATTCTTTGCAGCACTGGTAAAAGCTCTCCCAGTGCTGCAGTTCCACTGAAAGCAGTGTTTCAAAAGCTGAGGGTGCAGCCCCTGGTGCTTGAGGGAGACCAGTAACATTTGATTTGTTTACATCCTTTGTTTTCAGCCTTCCCTTGGGGTGAAGAAGCCGACTAAAGCCCTGCTGTATGTCATACTGAGCCCTGTGGGCCCTTACTTTGCAAGTGGAAGCTTTAACCCCATATCCTTATGGGCAGATCCCAAATACGTAAGAGCCTGGAAAGGGGGAACGGGAGACTGCAAACTGGGAGGGTAAGGAAACATTTTCTGCATTTTCTACACAGCTCACAGAAAAGATTTGGATTGTAGTGAAGTACCTAATCCAACAGAGCTAGAGAAATCAGATGCAGTAATTCAACAAACAGCGTGCTGCAATGGAGAGTTCAAAACTGTACTTGGCAAACATTATTTATGCAGCATCAGTTGGGTATTTTTGTTTGGGTGTGTTACAGCCAGTTGATTTGTTTGCAGCACCTCAGGCTGAGGAGCTGCACCTGGCAGGTGCCCGTGTACTGCTCTGGGTCTTGCCCTTGCAGCAGCTGCCTCTGAAATTGGCACTTGGGGCTGCGTGCTGCAGCTGCCAGCAGAGCAGGGAGCACCTCTGGCTGCTCTCCTCCTTCCTTGCCTTCTCCTGGCCAGGAGTTTCTCTGCTAGGCAGGAAGTCAGCAGCTGTCAAGCGCTGCTCAGCTGAGCTGGTAAGGATAACAGGAGAGCTGGAAAATCACTTTGCTTCATTCAGGCTGATGCTCTGAACCTTTGCCAATTATGGGATTTTGCTTACTTCTGGAAATAGATTTCTATGTATTTCCTGTGGATGTTACTTGAAAATGAGTAGTCTGGAGTCGTTACTGACTTGATTTGTTCCCAGAGGTGAGAACTCGATGTCAGTGTGGTCAGCATTTTGGAGCTGCTGACTTTGTGTCCTGAGGGTTGGTGAACATCAGAAGCAAAAAGGGATTTTTCCCCCCTCAAAGCAGAAGGCTTTATTCAGTCAGGTTCACTCTGTAGGCAGCATTTTAGAAAAAACATTTGCTCCTAAAGGATGTGGAACTCATTGAGACACAATTGCATTTCCTAAAGATGCCAGTTCTGTGAATATATTTTATTAGGGAAAAAAACCAAAACAATCTCACCTCTGGTGATATTTGTGCTCCAAAAATTTCATCTAACATATATTACTCATCTGACATGAGGTAGATGGATTTTTAAAAACCAGAAAAACAAGAAAACCACCAAAAAAACCCAAAAGCTGGAGGGGAATTGTTGCTCTCTCTCTCCAGGATGCCAGCTGCTAAATAAAGATAAATAATTTCTGAGGGTATTTAGTTGCAATAATCAGAATGTCCAGAATATGGAACAAGAGGTATGTTTAAGACAGTTTGGATGGATATGTATGAGTTGTTGGTGCTGTTCAGCCCTTCCAAGTTTTTGGGTTGTAGGCACAAACGATCTAGTGAAATGCTAGTGGGCTACTTGCAGTGAAAATATCCTGGGGACAAGCAGTGACTGTTGCAGAGCACTTGCTCATGAGGTAGGATGTGCACAAAATCTTGTTTAAATTAAATTGGGGTGATGTCAACCAGAACTCATAACTCTTTGTTGTTGGTTTTTTGTTTTTTTTTTTTTCTGAAGGAATTATGGTTCTGCTTTTTATGCCCAGCAAGAAGCCCTGGAATTTGGCTGCCAGCAGGTTTTGTGGCTCTATGGAGAAGATCACCAAATAACTGAAGTTGGAACAATGAATCTGTTTCTCTACTGGATAAATGAAGATGGAGGTATGGTGACATAAAACATGGGAACTTTACCAGAGTAGACAGTTGGGACTGTAATCCATAATATTCTTATTAGAATGCAGATCATAATCCTTTTAACAAGGGAATGGTTTAAACAATGGTTTCACAAGGGAAACTCCTCCTGTCTTCTGAAAATTACTGGGTGCCTCTTAGTTGTCCAATCCAACACGGTTTCCTTCGAAGAATTTGAAGTTCTGTCCAGTGATGGCAGGGAGAGAGACACATGTCAGTCAGTGTCCGCCATCCCTAACACTCAAAAGATGCTTTCACACCATATCATCATTCTTGAACCTATTTTTACCTCTTTCTCCCCGCAGTCATCTCTGAGCAAGGTACACGCTGATTAAAAACCGCCTGGGTAATGAGCAGCTGAGGCATCTCAAAGCCACCTGTTGGGCATGCAGGTATTCTGTGCTTGAGGTGTGATTGCTGCAGCTGCTGGCTGGTTTGGAGCACCGCAGGCGAGGCAATGAGAGGATGCTGCCTCGCCCAGGCAATGAAGTGTTCCTGGGTTTCTGCGTGGCAGCAGATGCAGGGGTCAGCCTGATTTCTGTGAAAGGTGTCAGCTTTCAGGCAGTGCTCAGCTGCAGAGAACAGGCAACGTTTTGTGAGGATAGCAGAGAGCCTTGTGTGACAGTTCCAGTTCCACTGCTTGTTCTCCTGCAGAGCCTTTACCACATTGGTAAGAGGAGGGGTAATACTCCCTCAGTGCCGAATGAGTCTGTGAAGCCCTATGACAAGTGATAAATATTAGACATTTTCTTGTTACAGCAGCAGTCAATATGTCACTGTAGATAGGTGATTTACCAAATTCACTCCTTGTGGAATCTAGCTGGAAAAAAACCATGGGAATAGATTTGGGCTCGTTCTGCCAGGGAAGGACACCGAAGCGGGGACATAATTAGAATTCAATGTTCTCATTGTGCTTACACCGGGAATATGCTGGAACGATGCAGCTGTCCAGAGCTCTGCCAATCACTGTGCTAGCAGCACACTGCTGAATGCTGCTATTGTGAGCTTCCTGGAGCAAACAGCTCTGTAATTCCTGCCACCCAGGCGGGCTGGCTGCTGGCAGACCTGTCCTTCCACGGGACACGGGCGTTATCCTGGTGGAGCTCTGTGCTGCTCCCCAGGGTGTGGAAGAGCTCTTAATTTGTGGCATCCTTGGCTGGGCATCACAGCCTGTGTCATCACATACCTGCCTGTGGCTCTGCAGGGGGATTTTTGTCCCCGGGCTCTGTCACTTCTCAAGGGACACCCGCTCGAGCCGTGGCTTGCTGCTGTTACGCAAACGCCGCAGCCCAGAGGGATCCAAAAGAGGGAGGCAGAAACTGTGATCAGCATCCAAAGAAAATGCCCTTGGTGTGTTGGGAGGTCACTGCTGAGAGCTGAGCTGCTCTCCTTGGTTTGGAATTGCCCCAGAAAAGCCTGGGCTGGAGCACAGCCATGCTCCCCATGGCAGCAGGCTTGCCTTGCAGCCTTGGCTGCTCATTTGCAGTGCCTAAAGGTGACACCTTGTCCTGGATGGCAGGAGGAGCCTGAAAAAAGGTTTTGTTGGTAACATCAAGGAGGGAATAGGGGAAAAAAACCTGCCCAGTTTTCAGTAAAATAGCGTGGCTTGCTCTGTACTGTTCTTGTATTCCCACTGCTGCTCTGGGGCTTATAATATGGCCAAAACTGGATCCCTGCTGTTGCATAAATACTTCATTCATCAGATCCTATTTCTAGTTAGTGTTCACTGCATGGTAAGTTTAGTCACCCTGCAGTCCCGTCCATGTGCCTCTTCAGAGCAGGTAACTATCCCAAGAAGCTCTTGGCATCGAAACTCACTTCCTGACACAATGTCTGTTCTTCTGCACGTGTTCTTCTATAAAGAATATAGCCTTGGCTTTATGGGAAACCTTAAAATTTAAACACATGTCCAACCTGAAGATTGATAACTATGAAATCTGTGTGCAGTTTTGAAAAACTCTGTTTCTTCAAAGGGATTTGCAACCATTGGGCTTTACTTCTGTCTTTAATGTTAAGGCATTGTGAATAGTATTCAGGCATTATTTAATATTTTTGTGCTGCAATTGAAATGGAAATTCATAGCATCCACTTCAAAATTTCATGAATTAAAAAAGTATATCTGTTAAAAGATTCTCTGGAGCGAGCAGGTAAAATTTAAGGCAAGCTTGCCAAGTATTTCTGTAGCTGGAACATTAGTTGTGTTGCAGAACTGTTTTGTAACAATTACAGTACTGAAAAAAATCAGGATTGTAGCTTCTGTTCTAGTAGAGAGCCCCAGCAGCAGAGTGGAGGGGAGAGCAGCAAATGAATGAGGTGGCAGAGGAAGCAAAGGATGAAAAGGTAAATGAGGAAAGCAAATTCACAGACAGACTCAAAGGTAGTGATTGCATGAGGGAGGAGTTGAAGATAAGCCTGAGGGAAGTAAGAAGAAGGACCCAGAACAAACTTCCAGAAGGAGCTGGCTGTTGATATTAGTGAAAACAGGGTTTGCTGGGTTCTCCTTGATCCTGAAGTTCACTTGGAATTGCTCCCTTTGGTAGAATATATATATATATTCAGGGGAATTTCTTGGCATTGTTCCAGCGAGTACTGAAGGCATCCCGGGAGTGCAATCTTACCTGCTCTATGCTCATAAGTCCAGGTCTTTAAAAGCCGAAGTTGTATAATTTGGAAGGGGTTTTAAAACCCCTTTAAACGCTCTGATGGAATTCTGTCCTTAGAGCAAGCAGGTTTGACAGGGCACTGGGCAGGCAGTACTGCTGGTGTCACAATAACAGGAACAGAAACCCTGACATTTCCCTTCCAGTGCTTTTTGCAGCCGTAAGTTTTAATCAAAATACCCGAGAAGGCGGGTGGAGTGTGTGAGCCCACAGTCTGCTGTTTGGGAGATGGACACACGGGTGTCCCGTGGAGCTGGATTGGCACCAGGTCACAGGGAGGATCAGCTTCTGGCGTGCCAGGGGAGCAGATGTTCCCTGGGTGGCCCCAGGCTGGTAGGCATCATGTGCATCCTTCTCAGAATTGTGCAGAGCAGCCTGTCTGGAGCGTTTTGAGACTCTCACGTGCTGTCTGCTCGGTGCTGGTTCAGCCTGGCACCTTCTCCAGCTAGCTCAAGTCAGTGGGTAGATGTCATGGAGCTGGAACAGGTCCTGGACAAGAGCTGTGGGGACATCACCTGACAGAGAAGCGTAGTCACAGCCTTTGGTGTCAAAGTCCACAGTATGTGAAGGTTTCTGTGAAAGAAGGGGGTGTGTTAAATGGGTCACAAATGCAGAATATCAGGTTTTCAGGGTTTAGAATCAGGTGAGCCCCGTGGCTCATGGGAAATTTTAAAGTCTTCTCCTCGTGACACTTGTGCCAGAACTAGGACCAGACATGCATCACGAGTAGGAATGATTCTGGGCAGGCTCCAGAAAGGGAATGCTGGTGTTCCTGACTGTCTGGGACAGCAGGGATGGCAGAGATGTCATCAGCAGTCTGGCATGGGCTGGGGAATCCCACTGTGGGTAGTCAGACCAGAGCAGGGCATCCAGCCTCTTCCAGGGAGCGTTTCTGGGCATTTTGCTGTGGCAGTTTACACCTATGGCTGATGTGTAGATCCTCACGAAAGGAACGTGCTGGTAGGAGAGTCCAAATTAATAAACCAATTAATTTTTATTTAATAAAACTGGATTCAGTGATCTTTTTGCAGCCAGGGGAAAGGGGACGTAAGGGATATCATCGTGTTTTTATTTTAATGTGACCTAGGTAAAAATAAATAAAACTCTTGATGGTTTGTGGATTTGTTGGGCAGGGATAGCATCGTTATAAGGTAAAGAAAGAAAAAGGATTATAAGTCGAGAAATGAAATGGTTAGGGATAAAAGATGAAGAGTGCTACTGAAAGACTCTGGATGTCTTGACTTCTCAGTGCAAATTTGAGACTGTCTTAAAAGCCTCTGTCTGAAAAGAGTAGAAGGTCAGTCTTCTCTGATGATAGAAAAACCGGGGAGTGCACTATGAGATGGCTTAAAAAGAAAAATACAAACTCTGATTGCTGCCCAGATCAGATGGAAGAACAAAGTCTACATACAAACTTGTGTTTTCAGTGTTTACCAAGCATGGATTGTTTAACCAAGTGTTTATTGTTTGCCATTTATCTACTGTTTCATTGGTTTTGTTAGATGAACATTTATCTACTGTTCTTTTCCAGAAGCAAACAAGAAACATCAGCTAACAAAACAAACGAGTTGAACAACTTGAATTATTGTTGTTGTTGTTGGGTTTTTCTTACGATTGCTCTAATTGTGTAAAGAGAAATTTAGCACAAAAAAAGGGTGTCAAGGCTACAACAAAGGATCATTAAAGAACTCTCCTTCCAAGGAGGGTTGGCAAGATTGCTACTGCTTTGCTGGTTCATTAAATGAACTTCAGAATTTTTGGTAAATAGTTCATATTGCTTCTGTGAAATGGATATTCTAAATCCCATATTCCTGAATTAATTAAAACATTCCAGGGAAGGTGGTGATCTGCCCCTGGGATTTTATTAGGCATGACTGTCCCTCTGCCTTTCCATTGTGAATCTGGAGAATGAACCATTTCATAGTTTGCAGAAGTAACAGAGGGCAGCTGCACAGTTATACATGCAACACCCTGGGGAACAAAACCACCTACAAGGCTGTAGGCACGTATATATGAATGTATTAAATAAAGGAATGTTAATTTAATTATTGTAATTATTATTATTGGTGCAAAAGGTTCCAAACACTCAACAACTTACTTGGACTGAGTATCTGTTTGTGATCGTGGAGAGCTCTGATAAATGTTGCATCTTACAGGAAAGGGATTCTTTCTGATGCCACAGAATCCTGGAATATCCTGAGTTTTAAGGGACCCACATTTGGTGTCATACCAGTAAACTTTTGTTCCTGTCTTTGTTTGTTTTTCAACCAGTGCTTCTCTTTTGTTTGGCAGAAAATGAACTGGCAACGCCACCTTTAGATGGCATCATCCTCCCAGGAGTGACAAGGCAAAGCATTTTGGATCTGGCACGCAGCTGGGTGAGTGCTTTGGCAGCGATGGTTTCAATTCTCACAGGACAGCTTTGGCAGAAGTCAGCACTTCTGGTGCTCGGTGTCTGAAATTTCAACTGGTTTGGTAAAATCACACGATCACAGACCAGTCTGGCTTCCTAGAATCATACCAAGGCCTGGGTTGGAAGGGACCTTAAAGGTCATCTCACTCCCACCCCCTGCCAGGTTCAGGGACACCTTCTGCTGTCCCAGGCTGCCCAGTGTCCAGCCTGGCCTTGGGAAGGACCTTTAGGTGCATCTGTTCCATCCTGCCTGCGGTGAGGAGGGCACCTTCAGCTGGAGCTGCTCAGAGCTGTGCCAGCCTGGCAGAGGCTCTGCTCTCAGCTGTGCCCCCTCAGCCTGGGGCTGCTGGCAGAGCTGCGCTCAGCCCCCCTCACCCGCTGGGAACCAAGGCCCAGCTCCTTCAGGGATGCTCAGGAGCATCGTCAGAGCCCCCACACCTGTCACACAGAACAATGCCCAGCTTGTTGGAGCAGCCCCGTGGGGTATTTCACATGAAAATTCTCATTACATCCACTGGTAGCAGCAACTTAGAGCAGGGAGACAGAGAATTACCGTGCATGACCGTGGCTGTCCTTCAGTCATCAGCTCGTTGTTTCTGCATGTGGTTCTCATGCTTCCAGCCTTGTTTCCACTAACTAGCGTGCAGCCTGCCCAGCCACAAGTCATCTGTCTGTTTCCCATTCCTCTTCTGTAGTGCAGCAATCCAAGAGCTTCTTTTGGACACTAGATATATCTTGAAACTGAGCAGACTCTGCCTTGCCGTGTTCAAAGGTTTTGTTGCAGTTTCTGCCTCCTGGATTTGGCTGGGATCATGCTAGCACTGGGATAACAGGGATAGCATGGACACGGAATAAAAATTTCAAAGGCTGATGTTTATTTTTTTCTAGAAGCACATCCCTTCCATTGATTCCTATGTATCCTTCAGCTCTTGTAGAAGGTGAAACACTTCCAGGATTAAGACCATGCCGTGCAAATGACTTTACTCATACCTGCAGTACAGTTAATTTTTTTATGGCACAGCTGTGTGCAGGCTACAGTGGAAAATTTCACTAGGGATTAAAAAAAAATGCATCACAGAAATTGGCCTGGCAGGTGAAATTAATCAACAGAATGTATTTTGCTTCGGAATTGTCTGAGCGTGGCAAGCAAAGGCCCTCTTGAGATAATTGAGTAATTTTTAGACGAACTCTAACGTGCTAGAGGCACCATGAGTGGAGAGATGCAGTGTCCCATAACAATTCTTCTTTGTTATTCCCTGATGTGAGGCTGATTCTCTGCACCAAAACAGGGGGAAGTGCCACCTAATCATCAGCACTGTGCCTGGCAAACCACTGGCATCTTTGTAGGGCATCCTGCTGATGAAAATGCACCTTGTGTGATACTGGGATGTCTGAAGAGCTCACAGCATCAGAGTCAAAACCTGATTAGGCTAAAAGTTCTGTTGGAAACATTTCAGTGTACGAGACAAAAATGCTAATGTTTTTGAAGCCTTTTTTGCAATTTTTATGGTTGCTTCTTCTTGTGCAGGGGGAATTCAAAGTGTCTGAGCGATACATCACCATGAGTGACCTGACAGCTGCTTTGGAAGAGAGCAGAGTAAAGGAGATGTTTGGTGCTGGAACTGCCTGTGTTGTGTGTCCCATCTCTAAAATTTTATATAAGGGCAAGGTAAGGAAATGTCTCCTGGTTTTTTATCCCTTTTCTTCTGAATTTTACCACAGTTAATTGCAATGGAAGCAAGGGAGATAGGAAAGGTGCCCTGCCTGGAAGGATGAACAGTGTCAGTACGTTGTTTCTCAAGTGACTTACTGGTTTCCCTCTTGTCTTCTGGGGTTTTTCCTAATAGCTGGAAATATAAAATCTCAAGTTCCGGGGAAAGCTAAAGGAAAAAACAGTTCCCAACCAGTTTGCAAATGTAGAAAAAGACATTTGCCTGCATTCCTTTCATTCCGTGTTTTTTGCTAAGGGACCTGGGGAGGGGTGAGGAGAGAAAATAATTTCACAGGGGACCCCAATTTCTAAGCCACTGCTGTCCTTCCTTCTCAAGTTCCTCTCCTCTTCACCCCTCGTTGCAGTGCCCAGCTGCTTTCACCTGCTGAGCACCATCCAGGAGATTCCTCCTGCACAGCTGGAATCCCCCAGGCACCTTCAGCTGACCTGCTGTTTGTTTATTTAATTAATTAATTGATTAATTGATGCTGTTTAGTCAGCAGCAAGTTAGTTCAGAGGACCAGGGGTAGTGCAGCTGCATAAAGGGCTGTGCTTTGTCCAGGAAACATGGTAGCTGCAGTAAATGTCTGTTGGGGGTGCTTCCTGAACAAGGAAAATAGAATAAATGTGTTGGTATGACCTGGTGCTAAGGTGACAGGAGAGACGTGGAGGTGCTGAGGGGTAAGTAAATGTAAGTGTTGTATTTCTGCACAATATTCCCTGAAATGAAACACTGTGTGCAATGTTGCTACCCTTGCCTGCACAGCCAGGCACGTTTTGGGGAGATCTCTTGGAAGGCTTAGATTAGCTTTTAATGAACAACAGCATAACAGCTTAACTCTCTTAACTTTTCACTGGTTTAGCAATGCCCTCCTGTTTTAAAAAAACCAGCCAAAAACCCAACAGAAAACCCCAAACAAACCACCCTTTCCTACTCATAAGGAGGGCTAGCCAGCATGATAAATATTGATTGGCATTTTTGGCAGCCGTAAGGTGTTCACCTGTATGTAAAGCTGTTATTACACGCTGTTCTCTTCCTTTCCCCTTCTCCCTCTCCTTTATTCCCTGCCAGCACTTGCACATTCCAACGATGGAGAATGGGCCTGAGTTAACAACCCGTTTCCTGAATAAGCTAAGTGATATCCAGGTAAGGTGTTTCCTCCTCTGCAACCAGATAAAATAATAAAAGGCCAACATTTGTAAGGAGTGGAAAATAATCTTTTTTTGGTAGTGATGCTATAGGTGGCATTATGTAATGATGTAGGCCCTTTTGTCTAGTGGGATTTTTGTGTCAGTTTTCTTTCCTTGAGAAGGTATGACAGGGATGAAGCACAGTAGAATTTTTCCCTACTCATCTTGGAAGCCGGGTAAGAGTTGCAAGATATTACTGTTATCAGCAAAATCTTCTGTTGTTAGAAGTTGCTTTTTAAGGAAAAAAGACAGGATTATGAGGCATCTTAACCCCAAATGAGTGCAGGTTAATCAATAAAGAGATGAGTGAGACAATCAAACGCTCGCTGGGCACAGCCAGCTGATCACCATTTCCATTTCTCATTATCTTTCCAATCACACGGTCACTTCTCGTGGTTAAAAAAAGTTTCCTCCTCTGTAATTTGTTAAATAACAAAGTCTGTTTGTATCTCTGCTTTGTCTCCTTGTCTGGGCATAGGAACCAATACCAATTTCAGGTGAAGTCCATGAGCAGCACCTGATGACCCTTCTTATTTAAGTTCCCTGGGTTTTTTTTTTCCTTATTTAGTGCAGTTTATGGTGTGGGGCATTTGGGGATAGGAGAAGGTCTTGGCAAGTTTCAAAGCCCCTTTATTTAAGATCTGATAGCAGTATTGCTTGGCAATATTGCCAGGATTTCTTCAAATTGAGCCCAATGGTTTCCATTCTGCATTTCTGGCTCAAAGTGCTCTTAGATCTGTCACTAAAATGTTCATCTGTCCCCAGCCCAGGCAGGGGCATCCCAGAGCACACGGCACGGGCTGTGTCCAGAAGTGTGGGCACGTCCCCAGTGAGGGAGGCTCCTCACCCTCTCTGGACACTGCTCAGTGCTCACTCACTGCACAATAAAGAAGTCCAGGTGGAACTGCCTGGGCATCGGTTCCTGCCCATTCCCTCTTGCCTTATCTCCCTGGTTTTCCCACTCACCAAGGCTCAGGAGGAGGCTGAAAAAGTGTGGATTGTTACTAAACATGATCTCTTTTGGATCTTCTCACTTTACTTGCCTGTTGGTGTGGACCTTTTCACCCTCCAGCTGTGTGGGTAGTCTGTGTTCATGAGTTATGTGCCAGGAATACATTTGTTACTCCTGGAATATTATGAATATTCTTAGTTCTTGGTTCTCTTCCTTCTTAAAAAAAAATCAGTAGAGTTAGAACACATAATCATTGAAAACTTGATTTCAAAGAGATTGCTGGTTGCATCCCCATTAAGAGTCAATCCCTGGGTTGCTGCTTGTGTTTCTGCACCTTTCTGTCTGTGCAGAGATGGGCTTGTATGCAGAAGGACCCCATGATGTCACACAGAAAACAGTGCTGTGACACCAAAACTGGACTATGTAATCATCCTGAAATGTTGGAGGAGAATCTTTGACCGAGATCTTCTATGTTCTCTGCCAAGGAAAAAAACCCCAGCAGAGCTCTTTGCATTGTCAGTGGGTTATTGCCATATCATTTGGACAATCTGAGGCTGTATTTCCAATGAATCTTCCCGTTTGGAAGAACAAAATGCAAATGGAAATAGCAGTCAGGCACAGCTTTGGTGCCTGTGCTGTTGTGCTGCCTGAAGCGGGGCCGTGGATCCATCTCATGTTGAACAGTGAGAATTTGTGAAGAAGTGGAAATCTCATCTCAGCACCGCCCTGTCCTGCACGTGCCCAAGAGGTGCAGGCTCCAAATGCACTGCCATCAGAGCAGCACGTGCTTCTGTCATTGTCTTCATATTCCCTTGGAGCCTGTGTCTCCAAGCCTGTTCTCATGCTGCCTGTTGCTCTTTCGTGCTGTGTTCAGTGGGACGTCTTGAGATGCCAACAGCTGCTCAGTGGAACCAGAGCTGGAGTGACAAATTGGAAACTCATGGGCAGAACTGATCCAATTTCTCATGCCAGTTGAGAGAGGCAGCGGTGGCACTGCAGTGCACATTTCCCTTCCTGTCCCTACAGGTCGATGAAGAACACAAATTATATAAATTAATGGGGTGCTTCTGAATAAATTCATAGTAGCACACTCTTCCATAGCTGCTTGAGTTGGAAGATTTAGGGGTGAGGTTATTTTGTCTGGGAACACACTCATGAAGTGCCAGTCAGATGTTGCTGTGGGTTTGCATCCACGCTTTGAGAATAAACAAGCTTTGGCTGTGCCCTTCAAGGCATAGATTAAGCTGCAACTTGGAAGGGATGGATAGAAAATAAGATATATTGTTTATGCTACATGTTTTTAAATACATTTTAACACTGCAAACAAGACAGCAGAGAAGAGACATTTAATCAAAGCCCCCTTCATTCTCTGGGCAGCGGAAAACAACCAGGAAAGGGCAATATATGTGTTAATTTTTACAAAGAACTACCTGGAGGTGGTGGAGGATCACAAAGCCCTTGAGAGAATTAAAAGAGGAAGCTAAATCTGCTTTTATTTGCAGAGAGAAACAATCTTCACTGTGGTATTGCATCTCCATTCCCCTTTGAATTCTGTAAGCAGGTCCAAACTCCAGAGAAATGGCAACTCACACCAATCCTTGCAACAATTTCTGTGTCTCAGTGTCTTCAGTGTCTTTCAGCATTAGATGATACTACTGCCTAAAGACAGCAGAAATTCCTAACAGCTGCAACTGCAAACAGGAGCAGCAGGATTAATAATGAAAGGGAAAAGGAGATGTGATCCTTGCGAAGGTCAGGTAGCCCACTGAGCACCATTCCCTTGTGGATCTAGAGGTGTGGCTCTTCTGGCTCATCCTGGTTTGGAGCTGTTGTCTTTTCCCTGCTTTACCTCTTACTCGTTACCTCTTTTCCTGCTGACGCAGAACCTGTATTGGAGGAACTTCCTTTTTTCCACTCTGGAGAAATTAAGTGATCTTTTTAGCTCACATAAAGCCTCTAAAATCAGTCTTCATTTCTTGGTTGAAAGTGTTTTCAAGCTCCCTGAATATAACACTATAAGGAAAAGGACTCCCAGCTCCCATCTGCTGCTGTCTCTCCACCTCTGAATTATCTACCTGCTCGTGTGTTCTGGGGTCTCTCTGGAGCATTGTTTACAGGACTGGGGACAGAGCTTTAGGACGTGGAACCAGTCTCTCAGTCAAAAGTGCTGCCTGGGGGCTGTATCCTCCCCTGGAAGGGGGTATGGCTGCGTGCCACGGGCTGCCTTCATTTCTGCTTGGTGATCCCATTCGTTTGTGTAGGGAAAGACAGCTTGCTTTATTTTGGACGACAGTTCTCCCTAATTGTACTCTGCGGTGTTTGTGATGGCTTTATTCCGCATTCGGTTCAGAATGTTGTAATAAAAAGCCACCTTGACAATAAAGAGAAATAAAATGAAATGTGTTTGTTTACTGGAGCTTGAGCGGGGCCGTACTTCTGAGCGAATTAGTGAGCAGGCCTCGGGGAGTAACTGCATTGAACTGCTGGAAGTGAAGCAGGACTGTTCTGTGTCATCTGTAATGAGTATCAGCATTGCCCCTTCCTAAACCTGCCGCTGTAATACGGGTAAAGCAAGCTGCCTCTAGTCTGTGCCTGAATCCAAGGCAAGGAAAGGCATAAGAAACAATCTAAACTGCTGTCAGAGCAGTGGGTATGGGCATTTCTGAGGATAGCCCTGAGAAGTTACAATGAACGTACGCTGATTCTTCGGACTTTCATCCCTAACCTTCACTTTTTGCTTTGTTTCAGTATGGAAGAGAAGACAGCGATTGGGCAGTGCTGGTGTCATGAAGGTGGCAGAGTCCAGACCCTCCAGCCAAGCCCTGACATCTGAATAATGACACCTTCTGTAGCTGCCAGTGCGTAGCATAGTCTCAGTATCAGTTTGCTCCCCAGGATGATTGTCTCCACAATCCGGCCAGTGTGAACACAATCACTTTGATTTCTGCTGTGATCCTGTCGGTAGAAGCCTGTCTCCTTGGTAGAGGTGCTAAATGTTAGCAGTAGAACTTTCCTAATGGTTTTTCTTAGTGCCTCCTCATACACGGTCTGAAAGCTTGTAAAATGCTCTTCAACTGCTCTTGGGTTTGGTTTGTTGGCTGCCCCCGCCAGCAGAACACGTGTCCAGGAGGGTGTTGGCTGCCCACAGGGCTCTGCTGGCGTGGCTCTGCCTTTTGCTCTGTCTTTGGGGCACGGGTCCCGCTGTACTCCCCTTCCCTTCACGCTCTGCTCGTGCACAGCTCCCCGAGTTTGTGTGGGCTGCTGCTGCCCTCACGCTCTTGTCCCGGAGCTCTGGCCTTCGGCCCCAAATCCTCCTCCAAAGTCACCCTCAGCCCAGCCTGCAGGATGGTCCCTGCTGGCCTGGTGCCCTTCCCTCCGTGGGGTTTGCAGTGGCTGCCTGGCCTGGCAGTGTGCTCTCTCACCTGGGGACATCCTCCTAGGCGTGATCTGAAGGGCTGTGTCAGGCCCTGCTGAGAGAAAAACTCCCCTTGGCCGAGCAGAGCTGGCTTCTGCAGACACAGTGTTGCCTTCCAGGTGAGTGTCTCGAAAATGGGATTAGACAGCTCTGGCTGTGAACATTGAGCCGTCCTTCACAGCAGCCAAATCTTCGGATCGAGTTTTTCTCGTCATCCGCTCGCATCATTTAGGTCAAATAAATGCTTTCACATACTTGCCATGTCCAGCCTCCATGGGCACGTGTGCTGTAGGAGGGCCTTCCTGGTAAGGGACAAGCAGTTTTGTCAGCAGAAGATGTCCAGAAGGCAAGAGAATTCCTTCAAACCCCGATCTCATTCTGGTTAAGCAGATAATTCGTTCAGTGCTGCTTTCTCACAAGTCTTGATGCATTGGAAGCAATACAGAGCGTAGCTGGGGAAGGAACTCATGCACATGTTCACTAACCATCATTCTGTAATATTTATTAGCTTTCTCCTTCTGCACACAGCTTTGTTGAACAGCTTTAAGATGCCTCTTGCCAAAAAGGATAACCGTATTCTGTATCAATGTTCCAAAGTGCTACTTCAGTATTAAACTGGTGGAACTTTATTGACACTTTGTTGGAGTCCGTAAGAATTAAAAGAGAAACATTTCTTGTTCTGGTTTGCAGTAGAGGTGCGCCAGTATTAAGGGAAACGTTTAGCACTTTAATTTTTTTAACACCTACATTATCTCTCCCGTGCTTACTAAGTCCTTTGTAGTTACTGGCATTTGTTAACATAGTTTAAAAAGGCAAAATATAATTTCTGGTGGACCATCCATGCCTTATGCAGCTGTTAAAGAGCAGCTTTGTGGCTTCCTGTTCATTTCTGGTCACATTTTGAGGACCCCTCCTTAGCCATCACCACCTTTTTCCCCCTCAGATGATGATTTTTCCTGTCTTTAAATGCAGTCCAATCTGATCTTTTAGTGAAGAACAGTTAAAGGTTCTCTCTGACAATGTAGCTGTCTTTAAAAATTGATGGATAATTTTTTCTTTAGTCTACAACTGCAAAAATGTTGTTTCACTTACAGTAGCCATAGTGTCGTGACCATTTGAATCTGTATCGTGTGCTGGTCTTTGTTCAATATCTTACTACGTGTTGTCAGCTGCTGGTAGTCTTTCCTTTTATTTAATTAGATGGCTGGAAAAATTAACATGGGTAATATGTCAAGATGCATCATGGGGTAGAGAGTTTAATCCAATGAGACCAGTGTTGAAATTAAAGAGTGCCTTTAACCAGAGTGTGGCGTGGAGCTCTCTAAAGATGATGTAATGAGCAACCATCTGTGGCTTACTGGTACTGAACCATCTAGTCTTTCCCTTAGGTTCATCTTTGACTTAGTAGCAAACAGAAAAGTGAAAATATCTCACTTCAAGTGTGTGGCAGAGTGGTTGTGCAATATCCTAACATCTCAGCTTTGATGGAGTTGGTGTATGATACCGAAATATTCTTTTTACTGAAATGTAAACCTGAAAGCCGTGGAAAGCTTCCCTTAACTTGGTTGCGAGTCATTTAACAGGAAGAAACCAGTGGTGTCGTTTGCTGTGTTTTGCACTGTTTCCTGCACTGACCAGGGAGACACCTCTCTTTTTTTCTGCTTTTTCAAGAGGAGGAGAACTGATAGTGGAATGACCCACAGAAAGGAGTGGTCTTTTCTCACAGGGAAGAATGAAAACGTGGTTGTGTTAATTGTTGCCTTTAACATCTTGGTTAATTACCATACTCTGTCTGTGTCAGCTCAAAGCTGTGCTTGTTCCCAAGTGGAGTCCAGGGGAATGGGGTTTTGGGTTTTAAACTCTGACACCGACATGAGAGAGCTGACAGGTGAGTGTAGTGCAGGAATTCCTCTGATGTTGCACGCTGTCCTGCTCTGAATTCTGGCCCTGCATTTTAACCAAAGGGAAGAAATAACATGTGTAAATAACAATCAGTGTTTGATATTGCATTCTCCTTGTTTTCGCCCGTGAAATTTAGGAGGGAGCTGTGCTATTCCCTGAGCTAGGAACAGATTGTAAAAGAACATCTGCACATCTTTTCTCCATGTGCCCTATTTGTTTAATTGCAACAGATTTACATAGAAAGAGTATGGTACATCATAACCAGGCAATTATCCATTCTTCATCACTTAGTTATGGTTCTGGTAATTGATCATTTAAGACATAAGATAGTCTAACATTAGGAAAATTTGAAACTGTTCAAAAAGATCAACAAATTAATATTGTTGTGTGATATTTGCATAATTGGCTGCAATTATTTAATGTTTAATTGGGTTGATCAAATGAGATTCAGCCTTTCACATGCTTCTGTTTTACAAACACTGGTACTTTAAAATTATAATAATGAAATCTAATTTTCATATGTTCTTTCTTCTCCTCTTCCTTCTTTTGTTTGTTATTTTCAGTATTGGACATGTCCTTAATTTTCAGTTTGGTTAGCATGATTCGTGACTAGGAAAAAAAAGAGTCCTTCAAATAGCAAAATTTTCATGAAACTGGCATTTCAGGCAAGCTGTTGTGGTGCCAAGATTTACAGCTTCGGCAACTGGCATTACTTAACCAGATTGTTAACCACAGGGAGGGCAAATTTGCTGAGAATTGACAGGGACAGCCCCAGGTGAGGGGGCTAATAAAGGTTCCTAGGGTGGATAATCCGTTCAGTCTGTAGCAGTGTGAAGCAAGGATGATTTTTCTGGGGTCTAGAAGGAAAGACTGATAAGAACAAAAGCAAGGTAGTGAGATCTCTCTGCCCAGCCATTGTTTACACTCGATCAGCTATTTCCTGCCAAAAAGCAGTTACCAGCCACTCCTCCTCTTTGTACATAACCTCCTGTTTGGGTTTGCCTAATTCAACACAGAGATCTCATAGATCCTTTCCTGTACACTCATTTTTATTGTTTATCTTCAGGCATGAAGAATGGTAAGTCGAAAAAATGCCATACTTGAAATTCATTTGGAGTTATTTGAACGTCTGTTCTGCGAGTTATTTGCAATGTCTGTCTTCCAAGAGGGAGACAGAAAAACAGCTGGGGCTGATCTCCTGGATTCCATGGCCTCTCCTCCAGAGCAATCTGCACGGTCCCAGCGGGTTTTGGAGGGCGAGCTGCCTGTTCCCCAGGGATGTGCAGAGCTGCTGGCACAGCTGGCACGCTGGGAATGGTGGCCCTCAGCTCCTGTTCCTTGCTCTCTTTCCCTTCCTCACTGACTTGCACCTCTTTTCCCCCCAGCCTTCTGCTGTTGTCTCATATCTGGAAGTGACTGTTTAAGCAAATTTGCATTCTTCTTGCTTTTAGCAGTAGTGGCAGTTTAAAAAATAAATTTAAAAAGAAGTAGTTTTTTTCATCTTCCAGGTATTGAGGGATCACCAGAACACATAATCCCTGACCAGACTGCCACTGAGTTTGTGACTCTGGACAAGTTGTCTGAACTCTTTCTAACTCTTTCTAGTGCTACCACTTCCACCACTTCTAACTAATCCAGACTTTTGCTTAAAAAATTTATTTCATTACAGATCAAATTAAGCTTTCCAGAAAAAGCTTTTTAAGCAAGAAGAAATATGCCATATAAAGTTCTGTATTTGAAGGATTACATTAGAATAAGCTAACTTCGTTATGCAGAGAAAAATGTTATTTAAATGAGAAATACATTTTGCTGCATAAACCCATAAATGTGCAACAAATGTGGTTTGGAATGTAAAAATTAGCATAGAGAGTGATCTTGACAAGAGAAATTCATCTCAAACTGGGCTGTCCTATTAAAAAGGTGATGCTTGAGGGAGTCATGACCTCTCAGTGCAAAGTCCTGAGCATGGGATGATCTTAGAGGTACACTTGGTCATGTAACACTGAGGCAGACCTCTCTTGATCTTGTCCAGAAAATTGCTGAACTGCAATGCTTTCCAATTTGGAAGTGTGAAAGACCTGTGTTTCACTGTATTTTCTCTCTATCATCAAGATTTGGAAAAAGAATTCATTGGTCCCAAATAATTTAAGCTCAGAAACTTCTTAATAAGTTATTTGTATTTTTAGCCACGAGAGCAGGAGAGAATACTGGCATTGCATTGGTGAAAAATGCTGTTGTAGCAGTCCTCCTGTCCCTGCCTTGCTTGGAGCATGATTCTTATTAGGAGGAATTCCAGGAGATTTTCTCTGACTGTGCAAAATCTGAGTGCCATCTGTAGTGCATTGGCAAATGTATCCCCAGCTCCATGAACAAAACTAACTTGGCCTTTACCTTGAGCTGGAACAGTCAGGTACATTAGGACTTAGCAGATGAGGAACAATACTAAATTTTACAGCAGGAAGTCGATTTGAAATAAGATGAACCAATAGATTTGGAATTAAGCTTTGGAATTGGTAGCTCAGATAAACAGTAGTCTCATTAGTCACACTAGCAAGGGTAAACACACCCAAATACACTAGAAAAGGAATGGTAATTGTACTCAGCAGTAGTAACAGCATGGTTCTCTCTGAACATGAATTTCTACTCCTTGCTTATCTTAAAATTTAATTTATCATGTCTGATTTTTACCACAAGCCTGCATTTTCATGCCATGCTTAAAAAACCCCAGCCAAACAAGAACAACAAAAAACAACAACAACAAAAAAAAAAAAACACCCCTCTCCTAAATTTCATGTTCTTGAGGAGATTTTAAGGAAGATTTAAGACCTTGATTTAAAATTTTAAAGCCTTTCAAATGCCTGCTGGGTAAAGCTAAAGTAGAAACAGCTTCCTGGAAGTATTTGACTAGTGTTCCAAATGGTGTACCAGTACCATTTTTGGTTTTTACCAAAGAGGTATGCAGGGATAAGTTGGTAAAATAAGCTTGTTGCTTGTTTTTTCTAAGGAGTTGGAGAAGTTCTAAGAGCTGGCTCTCTTAACAGTAACTCTTTATAGTTCTTGATTGTGCCAGGCTGAGAGCAATCCTTCTGGGGGGAGATGGAGGAGCTCAGAAGCTAATCCTGCCTTGCAGGAGCAGATTTTTCTGTCACTTTACGAGCAAAGTGATTGACGTATGAGCGTGGAATCTTGTAAACTTTGCACCTTTTTTCTAAAAATGCTGTTTTTCCTTTTGGAATTCTGATGCGGCGGTGCTGCACCTATTGTCTTGCACTATCGCCCTGCAGTAGCTTATAGGGAGAAAGGAGATGTTTATTGTTGATGAAATCACCTTCTTTCCGTATGCCCAGTGCCCTGTTGGCTCTGGTTTGGTCACCCATGGACACGTGGGGTGAAATGACCGTGCCCTGCTTGTGTTGTGCGTGCAGAGCGAACCAGGAGGGCAAACAGCCCTGGGGCAGGAGGGCAAACACCCCAACAGCCCGATTGGGGCAGGGGGCAAACACCCCAACAGCCCGATTGGGGCAGGGGGCAAACACCCCAACAGCCCGATTGGGGCAGGGGGGCTTCAGCATCCCTGCCCAGTCCAGTGGGACCACCCAGCCCCGCCAGAATCCAGCAGGATCAGAGCCGGGCTTGGTGCTGCCGAAGGCTCTTCCTCTGTTGCTTCACCACCTCCATCTGTGCCTACATTTCCAACCTGTATCTTAACTGAAACCTGCGGGGTTTTCACTTTTGGATGTTGTCAGACCAGTGGGGGAACATTTCCAACCTGTATCTTAACTGAAACCTGCGGGGTTTTCACTTTTGGATGTTGTCAGACCAGTGGGGGATTGGGTCGACCGGTCAGCGATGGATTCTCTTCCCAAAATTCGTGTTGAGCCCGGTGGTTGAGTAGAACTGCAAGTAGGAGGAGACGAGCACACCGTTAAGGCTATTTCCTAAGGCAAGGATGTTCACAAAGAGTGGATCTGTTCCCTTCCTCTCCAGGGGAGATGGCTGGGACTCACCTCGGCCGCTGAGCGACAAAATGGAAAAGGGTCTTTGCCAGAAAGGAGACGAGTAAGAGGTTTAGCTGAAGCTAGTGACAAATAATTCCTGTTGGAAAGCCAGAAGTCCTGTTCTGCTTGACCTTTTGAGGCGGTTAGAAGGGTGCAGTCATAGTTACTGAAATCGTAGCAAAAAAGCAGTGGGAAATTAACTTAGGGAGAAGTAAACACCTCTGAAGGGTCTTTGTTTTCTCAAATGTTGAAAGTTAGCTGGGTATTTTACAAGAATCTGAAGCAT
This sequence comes from Regulus satrapa, assembly GCA_013396955.1. Taxonomy (NCBI): domain Eukaryota; kingdom Metazoa; phylum Chordata; class Aves; order Passeriformes; family Regulidae; genus Regulus; species Regulus satrapa. Next base: position 392,933 of record VWZN01019033.1, read on the forward strand.
GTGAAAGCAGTAAAGGACGTGTGAAAAGGCAGATGAGTGGACTAAAGGAAACTCTACCTCATTCTTCTCTAAAGGTTTTGTAGAAGCACAATTAAGAGCTCCTAATGGCATTGTTAAGTACCGACCATCTGGCATGAAAGAAGCACTATATTTGTATGTCTATAAATCCTGTAAGAACTGTATTTTGCTGGCAGTAGACACAGTCTATACTATTTGCAGTTTTCCTCATCAAGTCTGTAATTACGCAATGTTTCTGTCTCCAATAAAGGAATTTAATTGGCACCTGCTTGTGGCCTGTTGGTTATGAAATCATCGGTGTTGAGTACAGCTAACTAAGTGTAATTATCCCATAGATGGGAGCTGCTATGAAATAAATTCTTGAAGGCTGGAATTAGAAGAAAAAAAAAGAAAGAAAAGCCTCCTGAATGAAGTGTGGCATGTAAGAACAGCAGAGCAAGGCCCAAGTGGCAGACATGCCCCTGCCCTGCCAAGCCTGGAGGCTGAGCCAGTTACCTCACTCACAGTAGAGTGCTGGACAAATTAAGCAGCAGAAGTACCTGCCTGCTCACCCTGTCGTCATGAAACAGGTTTTAATATGCCAGGACTGAGTAGCAGTGATTGAATACAGCTCCATTTTAAGGGTTTGGGGGTGATGAAGTCAAGGGAGAGGATGCCAGGAAAGAGCTTTTTTCTTGGAGCACTCAGTTCACAGGGTATTTTTGAACAGTCGTTCCTCCAAAGTATATCAGCCTTTTCAAGATGGGAAGTACTGAAAGTGAGTGGCATTGAAATCTTGATATTTGCCATGTGCAGTGGCTGTATTTACAAAAAACAAAACAAAAAAAAACCCCAAAAAACCCAAAACTGTACGTATTCCTTTTTTCCTGTGCAGGGAATACTGTGAGTAAAGGTGGTACTGCTCCATGCTGTGGTAAAGTAAATATCAGGGTACATTTTCCACCTGGTTTGGTCCTCGGTGACTTCAGAGAAAGCTGGCGTGGATACAGGACACTTTAAAGAAGCTGTAGGTAGGTGAGTGCTAGGAGTTATTAATTTCTGCTAGGAGAATGAACCTAACATGTCAGAATCTGACTTTTTCCCTGCGCCTTGGCCTCTCCTCCTTTCGTCCTAAGGGAGCCTTTCCTAAGTGTAACTGTGGCTTGAGCTCCAGCTCTCAAAACTCACTTATCCCACGTAGTAATAAGTTGAGGATTGATCGTACAAGGTGCTGAGTGGGCTTCAGAGACCGACCTGGTCCTTTTAGCAACATTTTTAAAAGAACTTTTTGTTTTCCCTCCGGTTTGAAACATCTCAGTAGCTGGCGATAGCTCTGTCCAATTAAGCACTTGCAGTATCACCACCAGCAGGGTGTTGTTGGGGCTGGAGGGTACCAATTCTGAGGAGTTCCATCCAGAATACAAACTCTTGTGAAGCTGATGTGACAAAAAAAA
>VWZN01019034.1:0-13532 GCA_013396955.1 Regulus satrapa
TCAACATAAGGAACTTCATCCCACTTATTTTCCCTTCTACAAAACAATGTTAATAGAAATATGGTGTTATGCTGTAAGGTTCCATCCTTAGGCCACTTGTTTTATCTTCCAGTGTGTAAAGTGGCCACCACTGATTACAGTATTTTATAGGTTTTTCTCATGTAAAGGGTTCACCCCCAATTTCTTTACAATTTTTCAAGATACATTCCAGCAGTGACACCTGTGATACCTCTTTCGAGGTTTTGTTTCCTATTATAACCAATTACCATTTAGGAGCTCCTTAGAAGGGACTCTAACCCTTCCCTTTTGAAGGGACTCTAACCCTTCTCTTTTCCCACCTTAGGTACCTTTAAACCAATCCCTGTGTAGCTTTTGCTGCACCTTACAGGCAGGTTAACAGTTAACACCTTTAAAGTAAAGNGTATTTTATAGGTTTTTCTCATGTAAAGGGTTCACCCCCAATTTCTTTACAATTTTTCAAGATACATTCCAGCAGTGACACCTGTGATACCTCTTTCGAGGTTTTGTTTCCTATTATAACCAATTACCATTTAGGAGCTCCTTAGAAGGGACTCTAACCCTTCCCTTTTGAAGGGACTCTAACCCTTCTCTTTTCCCACCTTAGGTACCTTTAAACCAATCCCTGTGTAGCTTTTGCTGCACCTTACAGGCAGGTTAACAGTTAACACCTTTAAAGTAAAGTAAAGAACACCTTTATCTTACATGGGGTCTTGCTCTGATTTCCTTCAGACCGGAGATCGAAGGTTCTCACGGAGAATCCCTCAGTGCCGGCTGGTGCAGAGATGGAGAGACACAGACCATGCTATGCAAGCAAAGCCAGTTTATTACTCTAGTCACCTGTATTTAGAGTTTTCTAAGTTCTGTACAAAATTTTCCACTGGACCCCTTTGCCCCTGTTCTCTTAGTAACACAATCTTTTTGGTTATCAAGTCCCTGTTACATTCTTTTCTGCTAGCAATGTCCTTTTTACATCTCTCATCAGAGCGTCAGAGCAGTCAGAGTGACCAGACATGATGTCTTCACTTCTGTTCTTCCCTTGAGTTTATCTCTCCCATGGCTTCCACTGTACCAGGGCTGAGAGGTCTGTGGCTCTACCCAGCACAGCTTCTGTAGCTGTCTGATCTTCCACAAGCTAGAGGTCCTGTGATCCCTCAGATCTGTTGAAATTCAGGAGTATGTTCCATCTGTGTTGCCAAAACTCTTATCAAAAATTTGGTTAAATAAAAAAACTCCTTAGTATTAATGTAGCATTAAGAAGCAGGCATTCTTAATTCAGCTGNGTCACCTGTATTTAGAGTTTTCTAAGTTCTGTACAAAATTTTCCACTGGACCCCTTTGCCCCTGTTCTCTTAGTAACACAATCTTTTTGGTTATCAAGTCCCTGTTACATTCTTTTCTGCTAGCAATGTCCTTTTTACATCTCTCATCAGAGCGTCAGAGCAGTCAGAGTGACCAGACATGATGTCTTCACTTCTGTTCTTCCCTTGAGTTTATCTCTCCCATGGCTTCCACTGTACCAGGGCTGAGAGGTCTGTGGCTCTACCCAGCACAGCTTCTGTAGCTGTCTGATCTTCCACAAGCTAGAGGTCCTGTGATCCCTCAGATCTGTTGAAATTCAGGAGTATGTTCCATCTGTGTTGCCAAAACTCTTATCAAAAATTTGGTTAAATAAAAAAACTCCTTAGTATTAATGTAGCATTAAGAAGCAGGCATTCTTAATTCAGCTGGATGCATAAGGGGATAGTTCCTCCTAAAGCTGTGCATGCTGAGTACAGGAAAATCTCTGTTTATGTACTGTATTATAAATACATATTCATTGATTGCCCCAGAATAAACATACATATTATAATAATTTTCCTGAAATCATTAATATATTTTCCCTCTCCTTTATGCATACCTTCTGTCCTGGGGGTCTCTCTGGTGTTCTCTAGTAGTTGTGGACCCCAGTATTACAGCTGACATAGTTGACTTGGCAGAGCACTGGGGCTGGTGAACTTCCAGTTCTCCTTACACAATAGTCATTGAGCACTTCCACAGGTCAGTGGTTTTGGAAGAACAAACATCGTATTAGCTCACCAGGTATAGACAATTTCTCTAGTAGTTGTGGACCCCAGTATTACAGCTGACATAGTTGACTTGGCAGAGCACTGGGGCTGGTGAACTTCCAGTTCTCCTTACACAATAGTCATTGAGCACTTCCACAGGTCAGTGGTTTTGGAAGAACAAACATCGTATTAGCTCACCAGGTATAGACAATTTATCATCTGGTAGCATTTTCTTTGAATGTTCTAGTAATCATATTTTCCTGAAGACTGGGAGTGTGTCTTGGGTACAGAGGCAAGGGAGTGAAGTTTTCAGTGCTGTTTATTCAAATATCATTTATGTCATAGTCATGGGTGTGGTTTCATTAGGAGAGATTACATGGCTGGAACTGGAAGGGAGTTCATTTTGTCTAGCTCACTCCAGTGAATGTATCAGCAGACCTTGGCACTGCATGCCTGATGGGTCTCCTCCCATTTCCCATCCATCTAGGATGCTTCTGCAGGACAAGGGAGTTGAGAAGAGGCAGCAGGGCTGCTCCTGAGCCACAGTGCTGAAGTGACAGCTCCAAACCACAGCCTGGACCAGTGGGGCCAGGGCATACTTTTCTAAGACCATCAAGTCCAACTGTTAACCCAGAACTGCCACGTTCACCACTAAACCATGTCCCCAAGTACCAAATCTACATACCCCCTGAACACTTTCAGGGATGATGGCTCCACCACTTTCCTGGGCAGCCTGTTCCAATGCCTGACCACCCTTTCAAGTGAAGAAAATGTTCCTAATATCTAATCTAAACCTCCCCTGATGCAACTTGAGGTTGTTTCCTCTTGTCTTGTCACTTGTTACCTGGGAGAAAAGACTAACCCCCACCTTGCTACAGTCTCCCTTCAGGTATGAGCTGCTTTATTGCAAACTATCTGTAAAGGACTACTTTTGACCTGCACCAAAACCATCTGTATTTTGACCAGTTAGACCAAGCAGAGATGGAAATAGGAGAAATATGGCTGTGTAATAAGGCATTTTGCCTGGATTGTAGATGTCTTAGATTCAACTGCTACCTCTGCAAGATTTTCAGCATAATATAGAGCATCTCTTTTATGCTGCTCCTATCTCTTCCCATCAACGTAATAAAATAATAATATTTTTAAATTGCTTTTTATGGCATGAATTACAAAATACATTGTTTCAGGAAGGCAATAAAAATGCTCACAAATTAGCTTGAGACAGGAGTCAACATGTAAGTAAATTCAGTAATAGGAAATGCTCAGATCTTGCAGAAATCAAAATATCAAGAGAGTGATGAGGATCCAAGAGGGTTTTTTCTACCTGTAATTGCCCAGATGCCACAGATACTTTGCTCTTTTTATTACCTTTTTCCTGACACAGGAATTCCATCAATTCAGTCACTTTGAATTTCCTATTCAGCCCACCATTTTATTGTAAAATGTGTACAATTGCATGAAATAAGGGCTACCATACAGCTTGAAAATAAAAAGAGAAACATCTGAGTCCAAATTTCCTGGAAAGTGAGATTTTAAATAATCTGGACAGCTCTCTAACACTTTCATCTTTTATAAGGCATGTGCCACTTTTAGGGAGTGAGCAGCAGAGGAACAAGGTCAGCTGTGAAATTGGCCAACCACTCACCAATGTGCAGCTCCAGAAGCTCTGCATCTCCCAGATGTTTGTAGTGCTTGATAGCAAAATTATATGGAGGGGTCCTAGAGGGACCCCCTTCCCTTTCCTGCAGCTGCCCACCAGCTTGAGACATGAGATCAGCTCAGCTCTCCTCCTGCACCTCCAGGACTGAGTGATGGCCCTTCTCTGTCCCCCTGGCAGTTTTAAAGGGACTCAAAATCTTTGCTCTTTACCCTTTGTATAAGCATTTTATGGCTCACTTGATAATAAATAACTAAAAAGGAGAGGAAGGAAGGTGAGAGGTGACAGATGGACAGCCAGAAGGAAGACTCATAACCTTTATTTCTTCAGCAGCCTAAACCAACCTCCAAGCCAGCAGTGAAAAACAGTTTTGAGGTCCAGCCCAGCTGTGATGCAATGCGACAGCACGGAGAGACAGATTGTAATTGTGGCACTATGGGGCATCAAGAAGCCCATGGTGCCATCCCAAAGGTCTGTTGGGATCTACATTGCTGCTCATCAATGCACTCAGAGCTCAAACAAGGTCTTTAAGGAGTGAGATGACAAAATCTGCTGTGGAAGAGCAGCAGCTTAAGCAGGTAAGGATGCATTTAACATAAAGGCAAGGCAATCCCTACACAAAATAAGAGATTTATATGTGTTGGTTTCCTCTCCCTGTCTCATAGAAATGGCTGGTTTAATAAAGCCTGTGAATCTGCAGCACAGTAAACAAAATAATCTCAGAGTTGGAAAACTTCAGATGCTCTGTGTGTGATTCATGCTGCACACCAGGGTAACTCAAGGACAGTGCTTTTAAGAGAAAGATTTGCAGTTACTTTGACCTTGCATGCACTTAAAAATAAGCCATATGACTGTGCCCAGAAAATAAATATTTTGTGGAGATGTAATTTTTTAACAGCAAGTTTCTCGCAGTCAGCAGATGACCCAGCTGTTAACTTCCAACATAAGCAGGCAGGCTCAGCATACCACCATGCATAAACCTTCGGGAGCTCATGAAATGTATATCTATTACTGCTGAGACAGATCATATATAACTCAGTAAAAGTCCACATAAACTCACTAGACTTGTCCTGTGCACATGCTAGGTTTTGGAAGACAGGTACACTGGACCTCTGCTCCCAACCTGCCGCTCCTATTCCACATCAGGTTGAATGAGCTAAAACCCAAGGGATTTGGGCTACAAGGCACTAATTGCTCTTTCTTTTACAGAAATTTCCTACAACTTCCTAAGCTACAAGCAGGGCAGAGGTAAGATGGAAAGGATGTTTTCTTCTGTGCTGGGGGGAAGAGAGTGTTTTGCCAGTGGGCAGGGTCAGCACAAAAAACACAGACACCAACTTAAGGAACAGTGTAATTTTCTATAATGCAAAACTTCAAAGAATTACAAAAGGATAAGCTAAGCAATGCACCTAATCATTACAACAAAAGATTGCCTATAGTGATTAAGAAAGATACATCACCAGTTACCCTAGTACTTAACTATTATCCAGGGCTGCACATCAACTGGGGGAAGCTGTCACAGGAAAGCACTGGAAAANCTCTCACAGGAAAGCACTGGAAAACCCCTCCCAGTAACTGTGAACACCTGCAGGTGCATCCACCTACAGGCAAAGAGGCTTCTCTGACTTTTCTGTGAGAGGGTACTGTTTTTATACCCTTGAATAAAAAAGCTACCATAACTTATAGTGCAGGAACATCTGGTTTCATTCTCCTATTGGGTTTCTCCCAAAGCCTGGCCAGGGCTCAAGGAGGAACCAAGGGAGTTGTCTTTGATCCTACACCCCCAAACAAGGCCAGATGTGGCCTTGTCTAGTTTCTAAATATGGAAAGGTAAATACACGTTTTGCCAATGAGAGGATACATATATCATATTGCTAATAGTACTTTGCTAATGAGTGGATACATATAACATTTGATGGAAAAGTTCATCTAGAGGTCAAATTTGGCTCAGGGCCTGTTGTTCAGGCCTTGGTACTTCAGAGAGTAATAGAAAATAGAAAACAATTCAGTTTCTATAGACTGTAATATGTAACAAAACAATGGTCTCACTAAAACAGTGGGGGAAAATGGTACTGCTCCCTGGTCCTGGCTAACACCTGCCCCCAAAGAATCCTACTCATTATGTCTATAGCACCAGATCCACAATAACCAGCATTTGTCTCCCCAAAGTCCATGCCAAGCCTAGAGAGGGGACAGGACAGCGCTGTAGAGGTCTCAGTTCTGTTATACAAAATATAATACAACCACTGAAAGAGTCATTGTCCCAGTGAGGGGATGTGCTGCCCATCCAGCAGGTCCAGAACTCAAAAGACTGATGGACACCTGAGAAGCAAAACACCAAAGGGCTTCTTTTTGTAATCTGGTCTCCTGGGTCCACTGGTTGTTAGAAGTGAAATTACAGCTGCTTCTAAACTGCAGGAGACTGAAGCACTGACTCTACTTGGTCCTTGTCCTGGGGTGACCAAGACAGTCCTAAAGAGAAACTGAGCACAGAATTAAAGATTTCATTGACTACTGGAATGGCCAGACACAAAAATGGTAAAAGTCTTTAAACCCCAACATTTAAGCCCTACATCAAAATCCCAGTATAAATTCATCTTTCATGGCAGTTCATACCATTTCGTATTTTTAACTTTGATTGATCATCCCATCTGACAGTCTTTTAAGCCCTCTATGGCAGTTATTGCATTTTGGTGAATTCTAACCAAATTTGTCAAGAGATTAAGGATCTCAAATAAAGGAAGTAATCACAAGTTAAATTAAAATCAGTTATTTGGTGCAGTGTCCTCACTGATCAAAAGACTTCAACAGGAACTTAACAACTCTACTCAGAGGGTGGTAAAACACTGGTACAGGTTTCCCAGAGAAGCTGTGACTGCCCCATCCCTGGAAGTGTTCAAGGCCAGGTTGAATGGAGCTCTGAGCAACCTGGTCTAATGGAAGGTTCCCTGGCCATGGCAAGGTGGTTGGAATGGAATAATCTTTAAGGTTTCTCCCAACCCCAACCATTCTATGATTCTATGACTCTTGAGCCTGATGTATGGGCTTAGTACCAAAAACATGCTCCTCTGTCAGCTGCCTCTTGGTAAGTGGTACTCAGGGGCATCAAAAGTGGTGAGGCTGATGGCATTTATACCTGCTGGGACTTCCTGGGGTGGGAAAAGGGATCAGAAAAGGACCCCAGTGAAGGTGACTGTGGTCTCGAGGCACAGGCTTGTAGGATGCAAGTCTATAAGAAAGCAGATTTCATTGCTTATGCTGCTCCCAGAACAATTGTTCCACCAGACAGGTAACAAAATTAGTAATTAAGAAGATTCACAAACTGAGAGAATTAGTGCCTCTGATCTATAATAAACCTATTAGAAAGCTCAATGGCAGATTGTGCTGCCACAGAAAAAAAAGTCAGCAGAGATTTTAGTGCCCTGTCCTTACTAAACCCTCATCTAAGCCAGGTTAAAAAATAGCAATCAGATGGGTTGAATACTGATTTCAAGACCATTATCATGGTACAAAGCACTGAAAAAATTTAGCAACATATTACATATTTCTTAAGGTAAGTTCTTTCCTAGGATACTGAATTTACAGATAAAAGCAAGAAACCAGCAGAACTAATCTATACATTAATGAAACTCACTGTGCGTCATTAGAAAGCAGTTACTTGGAGACAACAGAAATTATATTTATAGTGGTGTTTAGTGATACTAATAGTTAACATTATCTACTTTGCCATAGACTTAAAAAGAATTGTCCATAATAGTGGTAGTTATGGTAGCATCACAAAAAATGCTGGCTTTCTGCCATTCTAATTCTCTCTTCAGTCATCTGCAATTGTCAACCTTTTTCTCCCCTATTAGGTTGGGATTTTTCATTGGAGAACCACATACTAGTATTTTGCAAGAAGGATACAGGAATCTAATGGGAGAAATATTTTACTCAGTACAGGGAAAAATATTTTTAAAATTATTGTACTTTATATAAGAGCTACTGAGTCAAAATTTGATCTGGAAACAATTCTGCTCCCTTAGGGGACCAGACAGCATGGATGGGCTCCATCAAGGAGAAGAGCAATGGGTGATGGCCAACTATGACAATGTCTTCTGTGGATGCCTGCCCTGATTTTACTTCTTCCCCTCCATCCTGTTAAAGGGCTGTTAGGACAGGCTTCACTCTGTTCTGGTGTACTGCAAGTTGTTTAAATAATCCATGAAAGAACTTAAAAGGATCAGAGCAAAACAGAGATGAAGTTTGGGAGCACAGGCTCAGGGGATTTTGGAGGGATTTGGAGGTGAGGCTGAACACAAGCAACTTTCAAAATCCATTTTGTCAGTTCAAGTCTAGGGTATGGAAGGTTTTAAAAGCTGAAACATTAATGTCTGTAACCTTAAGTCTTTCAGTGCCAAGATACAAAGTTCTTTAACACCTAAGCAAGACTACAGTTAGATCCTTAATACTGATCACTCACATGCATAGTGCTCAGTCTCATTTTCTCCAGTCAATTTAACTTTTAAAGAGAACTTGAACTGTTACTCCAAGTAAAATCAATTTATTTGGTAAAAATTCCCAGTCAAGTTGTAACAAAATTTGTCCCAAAATGGATCCTTTTACCTGGTGTGCAAGAGGCCAATCCACACACTGAGTTAAAGTATTTGATTTATTTACAGTCCTGTGCAGAGAGGGGTGCTGGGTGGCAAATGCACAAAGCCAGCACAATGACTATCAAAATTTTAAACTATTTATACATTTCAGCAAACAAAGGAATTTGTGTTAATTTGCCACAAATTACATAGTTCTCTTGTTAATTAGTATTCTATCTTATATTGGTTAATGATTGTCTCCCTTCCCATGCTGATTAGTCTGCATGCTCAGTCTCTCTTCTTTTGGGTTGGTGGTCCATGAGTTGGTGGTTGCAATCTCCCCCTGCTACAATTACCTTTTACTCAATCTGTGCTGATTTCAGCACAGTTGCTGATATAAGTTTATTAATTTCTTCTTTATCTTGGGAGTTCTGCCAAATGTCCTAATGGCCCATAAATGCTGCGTTCTTTGTGTCCACTATCAGTGGTACATCCTTTTTATCAAGCTTGGTTAACCTCCCCCTAGGTCTGAGATCATTGAAGCATGTCAAGCCCTAAACCGTAACAAGGCAATTCTACCGACAAGTAATTTATCTAACACCTGGACATCAAATGCATTAACAACTTATTCCATTACAACTTTTCTTGTTTAAACATAGAGCAAATTTTCAAGGGTTTACTTCTTAGGGTAATTAAACTGCCTCTTATTGAACTTGGCTTCCAAAAGAGCATTTAAATGGGGAATCTATTTTTCCTTCGATTTCCTGTGGGCATGTTTTAATTTGTTGGCAGAGCATTCAGTGAATTTCATGCCAAATCTATTAATAGAGCTAAACATGACCTATTAAAGATGAGGTTTTGTATCTAGACTCTTTGGTATTCCAGTTTTAAAATAAGAAGCCTTTTGCTTTCCTAAAGGACAAGGAAACCAGTTAACAAGGTATTCAGGCTATGTTCATTCAAGAATTAGTCAGGCACTCCCAGCAGCGCCTTCCCCACGTGTGATGGAACTGTCTAACCATTCTGCGTACGGCGTCCGGGCCGTCGTGCTTGCTTCCTCCACTACGCGACCTCCCTATCGCAAGATCTATGATCCAGTCTCCTGGCAGCCTGGAGCGTGTAGCGCGTTTGAAGGGAGGCCGGGGGAGGGCAGGGACGCGGTCCCGCCCTGATAGTGGAGGCCTGGGTAGCTCCTTGGGAAACCGGAGGGAAGAGAGTTTGTTTTTTTCCCCCCCTCCTTTCTTGCAGGGCAACTCGGAGTCCCGTCGGCGCGGAGCGAGGGCGCTCGCTCCACCGTGAGCACCAGCTGGCATAGGAAGAACGGCTGTCCGCCCAGAAACACCTCCAGGGAGCAGTCGAGTCGGCCGCTAGAGCGCCCGCATGCTAGGACGCTCTGGCAGGCGCTACGTGCTTCTCTCTGTCGTCGGGCCCGCCTTTCCGACTGTGTGGCACTGTCGCGAGCGGAGCAGTCGTGCAGGCTCCGCCATGATGAGCAGTGGAGGGATCGGGGTGCCGCTAGGCTTTCCCTTGGGCCCCACGTCTGTCATCCAGATCACGAATCTCTCCTCGGCTGTAACCAGTGAGCAGATGCGGACTCTCTTCAGTTTCCTGGGAGATATCGAGGAGCTGCGCCTCTATCCCCCGGAGTAAGCAGGGTCTGCGTCGGCCCTCAGAGCAGTAGAGATTTAGGATGAGGAAGAGGCTTAGAGGGGTCTAGAGGATGGAGGGAAAGGAAGAGGCAGAAGGTCTTATGTGCCATCTTGAGTGTGGGTATCAGTCTCCCGCACGTGGATGCGTGTCCGTCACGTGGTCCCACCCCTTTGTATGGGGCAGGAACGTTAGGGGAAAGGGTCTATGGCTAGACCTGAGATAGTTTCCTCGGTCCGGAGGAGGGGAGCAGTCGCGGTATCTCTGGGGCGGCCTGTAGAAACACGGAGAATTTTGTGTTCTGGTGGCGGTCAGAGCCGCGGTCACCCGGTGGCGGCTGTCAGCACTGAGACACAGCCTGACAAGACGCGTGCTTGCAGGCTGCCCCGATGCGCTTCCTAGGTGCAGGTCTCGTTTCCTCCGTTTTCCTGAAAACCTGTTTTCTGTGCTCCACCTTTCTCTTCGCTCGGATTCATCCCAAGGGGAGAGGGCGGGGGCGGGCGGGAGCGCCCTAGGCCTGACCCCCGCCCGGCTAGCTGGCAGGCCGGCCGCGCCACTCTGGCGATGAGTGCCGGCGAAACCAGCTCTTTTAGTTCAAACGGCTGTTTTCTCCCGCAAGAAAGGGCCACTCGAACAGAAGTCAGCATAGCTGTTAACAGAGGAACGGTACCTGGCCTATGCTTAGAAATGTTTCCGATAGGACGTTTGCAGTAAGTGAAAGTTAATAACAGACATTACATGTTTCTCTAAATTGTAGCTGTCCTCATTATGTCAACTGCATGCAAGGGATCTGCTCAAATGAAAGATAATATTATTTTGCAAACCTCAATGTTTCTTCCAAGCAGATGGAACAGAAGAGGAAAAAATATTTTTTTCTTAACACATCTGTTGTATTAGGAAGTGAATGGCAGGCCAGCCCTTTCAAACCAATTTATATATATATATATATATGAATGAAAATTAAATAGGAATAGCAGAAAGGGGCAGGGGGAGTAATTCACATTCAGACTTCAATTTTAATACAAAGAAGACAGGAATAAAATTTCATTATAAAAAACTAGGTAAATAAGATGATATTTGTCCATTTTAATGTGTTACTAGATTATACTTAACTAAGTTTTGATGAGGAATGTTCAGAAAAAGTAAATGTGATTTAACATTTATAAAGTATGTATAGTAGGCATCCATTCAGTCAAGATAAAACAATTTTAACTATTTTTAAACACTAATAGATTTATGGTGATTTTGGCACAGTTTTCTAGGTTTTTATTTTGGACTTGTTCCACAATACACTTAATACACTTATCAGAGAACAGAATCATAGAATGGCTTGAGTTTAAGGGGACCTTAAAGATCATCTAGTTCTAACCCCCATGCCATGGGCAGGGACACCTTCCACTATACCAGATTGCTCAGGGCCACATCCAATCTGGCCTTGTACACTTCCTGGGATGGGGCATGCACAACTTCTCTGGGCAACCTGTTTCAGTGCCTCACCACCCTCAGAGTAAAGACTTTCTTCCTAATATCTGAGCTAAACCTACACTTTTTCAGTTTGAACCAATTCCTCCTTGTCCTGTCACTATATGATCTTGTAAAAAGTCCAGCCTTCTTGTAAGCCCCCTTTAGGTACTGAAAGGTTGCTATAAGGTCTCCACAATGTCTTCTTTTCTCCAGGCTGAACAGCCCAGCCTCAACTCTCTCAGCCTGTCTTCATAGGACAGGTGTTCTAGCCCTCTGATCACCTTCATGGTCCTCTGGACTTTCTCCAACAGGCCTATGTCCTTCCTGTGCAGGGGACCCCAGAGCTGGATGCAGTGCTCCAGGTGGGGTCTCAGAAGAGCAGAGTAGAGGGGGAGAATCACCTCCCTCATCCTGCTGGCCACTCTCATTTTGATGAAGCCCAGGATACAGTTGGCTTTCTGGGCTGCAAGCACACATTGCCAAGTAAAGCAATGTGATGAAAAAAAGTTGTATGTTGCATTGTGTAGAATTGTAGCCTGGTTTCTCTCTTCTGTATTGCAAATATTCAGCATACACACAAAATATTTTTACTTAGTCAAGCATGAGTTTGCAGAGCACAATGAAGTTCTGTTCTCTTCTGTATGCATAACTTTATTTATTTAAAAAAAGGGCATCCAAGTTAAGAGATTTACTGTAATATTTGTAATCCCATTGCCTTTTCTGGGCATGTTTATTTCTAATAGATATGAACCTGTAGTTCTGTTGATGCTCAACATTAAACAGAATATATAGACATCTATATGTATATGTGTATATACACTTGATAAATCATATAAACTCTCCTTTTTCTCATTCAACATTATGATCTTTCCAAATAAAAGCATAAATTTTCCTTCACCTCTTTGAAATCAGTCATGTTTGTCAGCCTTCTACTTTTTCCCTTAATCTGCTGAAGTCTAATACATAAAATCTTATATCAAATACTCAGTAGTGCTGTTATTTTATTTTTTTTTGCTTGAAAGGTTTATAAATATCATTCTGGTATTTGTAAATTAACTTGGTCAAGGACATGGACCATTTTGAAGTATTGATCTTGGTAATTTAATTTAATTTTATAAGATTTTTCCCCATTCTTGGAAAGTGCAGTATTACATGTTTAGCTTTGGATTATCTTTTTCTTCCTAATTCTCTGATATTTTGCTCTGTCAGAGCAATCCAAGAGATTTATAGAAGTGGTGAATTTGATCAGGTGATAATTTCAACTTTATAAGAAATTCCTTTGATAACACTGTTCCACTATAGTTGATTGTGCAGCACCCTACTGCTGACTTGAATGAAAAAAAAAGAGATTTATGACTTACTGGGGAATGAGGATGATGTATCTTGTACCTATAGGCTCTTCAGTGATTGTAGAACTAAGTATAGGGCTGTGCTATGAACTAGCATCATGAGAGAGAAGTTACTTTTCAACAATTTTCTACATTTTTCCAGTCTTCTGTTATTGTCTCTAAAAGTGGGATTTCTCACCCAGTGTGCAGTAAGACAATCTCACAAACAGAGACAAGGTATTTATTTATTTCATATTTGCACAAAGATGGGTACTGGGTGGTAAATCCACCAAGCTAGCACACAGAGCAGAGAACTTGATCATTATTTATACGATGTTAATCTAATATTCCACCTATCTACTACATATTCAGTGTTTACTACTCTACTATTGGTTACTCATAAAAGGGCTGATTGCATAAGGTATTTTGTAATTCATTATTAGCTACTGTGTATTCTTGGGGCTCTTTCATTTGAATTGGAGGACATTTAGTGGTCGTGATCTCCTCCGATGGAATTACCTTTTACCCAGTTGGACCTGCTTTCAGTGCAGTTGATGAGTTGGCTTTGTTAGTTTCTTCCTATCTTGGGTAAATGTCCTTTTGGTCTGTACATTCTGCATTCTTCTTGTCCATTATCAGTTACCTCCCCGTAGGTCTGTGGCCCCCAAACCATATCAAGCCCCAAACCCCAACAAGGCGATTCTGTTGACAAGCAACCCATCAAAGACATCACTGTCATTAACATATCCCTTTGTTTTATAGGGTGCAGCAAAGAATTTATTTTAAAAACTAGCAG
>VWZN01019036.1:10709-22615 GCA_013396955.1 Regulus satrapa
AAAGTTTTTTATTTTTTTTTTTTTTTTTTTTTTTTTTTCCCATCTGGGGAACTGGTGGGAAGGCTGCTCCAAACTCGAGACCTCAAAGAAGCTGAATCAAAGTGAGAAAGGACACTAAAACCCACCAGCTTCTCCTACTGTGAGGAAGAGACAACTGTCAGAAAGATTCCCATCTATTATGCCTGAGCAGCTACACTAACTTCTGCTCCTTCCCTTCCCTGCGACAAAGAAGGACAGCCTTCATCTTTGACTCACAGCTATGCTGTCTGGTGGGCAGTTGGGGTTAAGTTTTTGAAATTTCAATATCTAGCATGTATTCAGTCATTTTCTGTGCCTTGCAGGCACCTTTTTGGTTTTTATTTATTAATAAACAGTTTGGGATTTTTTTTTTCTTTCACCCACTAGGATTCATTTATCTCATTGGCAAACAAGATTATCAAAGCCCTTCTCTTTAGAGGAAAAGCTCATTCTAGGGAATTTTCTCCTAAAATTTGTCTCTAAACCTAGACAGGAACATTATCAGTTCTTACTTTATTATAAACCACTTCCAGGACTTCTAATTCTCTCAGGTACTGGATACCTTCATCTAAAGTGATCCACTTTCCTGGGGAATTCACAAGATCTTCCTTAAATTGATATAATGCCTTCATGCTTTAGAGTGGCCATCTCCAGAGACTGCAAATTGCTCCTTCTTTTCCAATTCCTCCTTCAATTTCCCTGTCTCTAGCAAGGGATTTTAACTGTTGTGTCATTATGACCTTCTACTTTTGAGTGTCATCCCTGTTATCCCAACATCACCTGACTGGTGACTTTAGTCTTTCTGCAAGTCTCATAGTTCTGATGAGGTCAAGGAACAGGCAACTTTGGGATCCTGTTTGATTTGTCTCACTCTTTCAAATTTCTTTGTCGAAGGATCATATTTTCTCATCTGCTCTCTTTTCTCCTGATTCTTCTTCTCCTCCTCGTTCTCCTCCTCCTCCTTCTTCCTCTTACTCCCTTTCTCATCAATGATATGGAGTGTAGCTCACCTTATCCATTATTTTGTTTTCACTACTGGTGCAAGTACTGTAGTTGCTCTGGTTTGATCCCTATGTCAGCTGTAGTGTCCTCAAATGCAGTTTGGATTCCTGCCTCAACTGCAGTCCTCTGCCAGGAGCAAACAATGGCTCAGCAGGCACAGGTCAGGCCCCAGCACAGGGCAAGAAGCTGCTGGCTTTCACTAGGCTGGGCAAGGCACCTTTCTATCATTGACAGGTCAGGTTTCCAGTATTGGTCATGTATTCAGGTGTAAAATCACAGGTAACTGGAGGTAATAACTACCCTAGAAACCTGCCCAAAACCTTCCACACAGCCTGCCACCTGGGAACTGGATGTGTCAGGCCACATTTCAGTATCTCCATACTTAAAGTTTGTTTTCTCTTACATCAGGATGACACTAGATTCCACAAATCCCATAGTGCACTGATGGTATTCGTTAATACCTTTAACAGTATTAGGCAGCTTAAATAAGGATGGGCACTGACCATGGGAGACTGCTTTCTAAACTCATTCACATCAATTTGGGTCGAGAGAGGGAGACGTATTTCCTCATCATCCTCAGAAGACAGCTGCCCCCACATAACTAGGCTGCCATATAAGGGCAAAGCACAGAGCTACTGTTTGTATTAACATGTTCCCAGCAAACTCAGCAAAGCAAAGAGATAAGGAGTATAGCTGACAAATCTCCTGTCCCACAATGGAGCTTGCTACTTGATAACTGCTATTACTATAGCATGTGAGATAGAGAGAGAGAGAGAGAGATAGATAGATAGATAGATAGACAGACAGACAGACAGAAAGACAGTCGGATATAGAGAGATAGAACTGCCTTTGTCTCACTCCCTGGGCACTAAAAAGGACTGTGATGGGTTGACCATGGAGAGATGCCGTGTGTTCACTCTATCACTCCCCATCCCAGCTGGATGGGGGAGAGAAAATAAGATGAAAAACAACTCGATAAGGCAGTCTACTAAAGAAAAAAAAAAAAAANAAAAAAAAAAAAAAAAAAAAAAAAAAGAAACTTTGTGCATGCATAAACAAAGAGAGAGAGAGAAAAAAAAAAGGTTTATTCTCTACTTCCTATCAGCAAGGGATGTTCAGCCACTTCCTGGGAGCAGAGCTTCAACACATAGTGGTTTCTCTGGAAGGCAAACACTGTAAATGACAAATGCCTCCACTTCCTCCTCCTTTCCTTAGCTTTTATATCTGGGCTGATGTCATATGGTTTGATCTATTCCTTTTGTTAATTTAATTGGTATTAAATGTGTCCCCTCCCAGACTCTTGGGAAATGTCGGAGACACAGAGTTGATGCTGTACCAGAGCTGTTCAACAGTTGCCAAAACACTGGTGTGTTATCAACACTTTTCTAGGTACCAATGCAGAGCACAACACTGTGAAGTCTGCTATTGGAAAATGAATTCCATCTCAGTCAGATCCAATAGTCAATGTATAAGTATTCAATATTTCATAAGGTTTATATCCTCTAAATTTAAAAACAAAACAAAACAAAACAAAACAAAACAAAACAAAACAAAACAAAACAAAACAAAACAAAACACAACANGGGTTCAGCCTTGGTTTATTCATGTGAATTGCTGTTTCTGTTTGTTTTCATTAACATATTTAGTGACCAAAAAAAAAAAAAAATCCCAAAAAACAAAACAAACAAACAAGATTGGAAATTAGAAAAAGTGCAAATGAGTTTGAAGATGTTGAATGTGTCTGCCAGTTCTTAACCAAGTTTTGAACCAGATAATTCATTGTATCTTAACCAATCATGCTCTGTTATTTGTTTAAAATATAGATATCTCAGAGCTAAAGAATGACTTCATCAATTTCATCATATTTTAAAGGAGTCCAAGCAACTTCCCAGTAAATATGCCCTCTAAACTAATGGGGAAAAGCAAGACATGCTCTTTGAAGACACAGCCTAAACGAATTACAGGATAGTACTGGTAGTAGTACAACTATTAGTTGTAGCTTCTCTACAAATTCATTCATTTTCTATGAAAAGTCTTCCTGGAATGGTTTGGCTATTAAAAGTCCATACCCTAAAAAAACAAACAAACAAAAAAAAAAAAAAAAACCCCAAAAAAAGTCAACTATCTGCCAAACAATAAAGACTGGGATAAAATCTGCACTGTATGCAACAGAAGGCAAGACTCCAGAGAGCAAGGCAAGTTAGAACAGCTCACATGAAAAGAAACAGTATTTGTTCCAGCAATTAAATCCATGTTATCAGACAAAAAATTTATGTCTGTTATGTCTGGCATATCAGGAAGGGGGAGATAACAGCTAAGGATGAAAACCACATTCAGCTGTTAAAGAAAAAATATTTTGCTGAAGGACACTGAAAAGGGTGAGGGTTATAATGTTTTTCTCTTTTCTTTTGTTAATGATGTAAAATTTTTAGACCAGTCAGAAGCTGTAAAAGGTTTGTTTCATAGAAAGGTACTTGTTAGAGATGTTGGAGTGAAAGGGCACAGAGCATACAATCAGTAATGAACAGGAAATTAAGCACAAGGAGAAAAAGAGCCTCAGGAATTCAACACCTGCAAGGGTGACTGGCTTTGCAGCTGTTTTGGAACATTACCCCAATGTACCTAATTTTCAAACTATGTTAAATCTGGAGCTTATGTGTCTCAGGTGATCTGTTTTGTCTATTCCCATTTTATCCATAGTGCTTCAGGAAATGCTCAGCATACATGTTAAGATGAAGTCTTATGTACTTTTTGGCCATTAGAAATCCCAAAGCATTTGCAAAAACAACTGTGATCTAATTTTCTTCTCAGACTCCTCTAGTTTACCAGAGTTTGAAGATGAATGGGAGGGAAAAAGTAGTCCTGTAGTGTGTTACAATGTCTGTAATTTCTGTCTATGAAAGGTTTTGGTAAAGATTCTTGTACTTCTGGAATAAGGGGTTTAGGACTTCCTAAAAATTGCTGTTTTATGTGTCCATACAGCATGAATGTTATATACAAAGCTGTCTAAATAACAAGAAAGCAGAATTGGAGGGCAAGACTGAATTACCTGCAGTACCTCCTAGTGAGCTCCATCTAACAGTGTGTGAGAAGTTCAACAACTTTGCACTGACACATCTGAAGTTGTCAGATTTCCATGGAGATGATCTTCTGGCATAAAGTATAAGAGGATTATTGTCCCTGCTGTGAATCTCAGATGACTCTAATTAACAATGATTCTCATATTCTGTGCCAAAATACTGTCCTTCAGACATTCTCTGATTGACTCAGGAGTTTTGCCTTATGAACCGAAAGAACCACTCAAAACTGGAAAGCTGGGTGGGGCAGACCGTGCATTTTCTCGACCAAGTCTAGAGCCATGAAACTGTGATTTCAAAGTAAAAATCCATGTGTACCATCTATAGGTCAGTCCTTTCCTCAGTATCTCGGGAATAAGACCATATTCCCTGCATGTGCTTCCAAAGGAAAAGTTGGGGTTTTTTGTTTTTCTGAACTAGTTCACAATGGTCCATACACTTTTAGGAATAGGTTCTGTTTTCCCAGAAAAATATTTTGTCATGTTAAGATCAAGAAAATAAAGATTTATTCCTGAATCCAAGAATACCACATCTTAATACGCAAGCACTAAGAAGATGAATTAAATTATGTAAGTCCCATAATTCTTCTGACTTTTTTGTGCCTACATTTTTTGAATTTACTTATTCTTCAAAAAAAAGTCCCACCCTGTGACATTCAAATATATCTGACATTTGCATACATATATAGAAAATCTGGGACATCTATTTCCAGCACCTCAAGCATCTTCATTTAATAACAGATTAAGTGACAGCTATTTTTCTGTGTATGGTATCATGCTGGAGAGAAACAAGTCAGTTTTGTACAGAAAAGAGATGTTGAGACTCATTTTGGCTCCTTTTCAGCTGCTCTGGTGGTTTTGCACTCTTCTTGCTCTGCTGCCTCCTGTCTGTTTCTGTTGCAATTTTAGCTATACTCAATCCTTTGTGTTTTATGAAATTCCTGTCACATACCCCACTTTTAAAACCTTTATTCCAAGTCCTAATTTATCCAAACCATCTAATTCAAATCCCTGCAGAACTACATCTCCATTTCTGCTGCAGATGCCTTGGTATCATTTTCTGTTCTCCTACAAGCTCATAGTTTTCTTATATTTCTTGTGCTTCGGCTAATAGTAGTCTCCTATGCCACAGTTCTCCTTTCATGCATGGCTGGTTTCTACATTTTTACTACTGAACCATCTCTCATTATCTTCACTCTGCTCTCCCACTTCTTGGTATCCTGCTCTCCCACTTCTTTTCTTCCACTGAGGACAGACACCTTTTTTTTTTTTTTTTGATCTCAGTGTCTTGATGTATTTGCTTCACTTTGTCCAGCTACTTCATCTTCTTTTGAAAACTATGGAAACTGGGTTTCCCTCCAGCATTTTCTCTGAATCCCAAGGTGTATATCTGGCAGACACATCTGCTCTTATCTCATCATCCTTTCCTTTCCATTCTCATTTGGCTCAGTGAGCACCAAACTACCATATACTCAACAAGATCCCCATCTGCCTATCTCCCAGCCTTGCTGGATATGATATAGGGCAATGAACTCCTACTTCTGGCTCCCACTTCTCTCCACTTTCTGGCTCCTCCTCTGTTCTCTGTTTTCTAGCTTCTAAACTTTGTCTTCATAACCCCAAGCAATCACATCCTCTACTCCACCACCCTTTTCCTAAGAGGTAGAGGTAAGATTTTCCCCTATGGTCCCATGTACTGCTTTGCCATTCTCTAGGTTTAAATGACCTGTCTTCCTCTTCAGCAACTGGATGGTTTTAAGGTATTGGACAGAAAAGTGAATTCTCTTCAAACAGAAGGAAAAAAAAATTTTAAAAAAAAATCAATCTTTCTATTCTGTGTGCAAATTATCCAAAAAATGAGCTGTTTTTTAGCAGCACAGATTCTGTCTTACCTCCACTATGAAATGAGGTGTGAATAACAAGATATTGTGGCAATCGCCTTCCTGGCAGTTAAAATTACTGCATTTTATTTTACACTTGCAATGAATTAGATGCACACAGATAGTTAGCTCAGCTCAGCTGGCAAGTGGCTCAGTATATTAATTCAGGGTCCGTGGCACCTTAGTTCAGTGATCAGCTTGAAGCTACTACAAGGAGAAACTACAAAAAAGGTGTGATTTTGTCTTAACCTTAATCTTAAATCTATATACTTACAGCTAAAGTGATCACACATGATCAGTGGGGAAGGTAAATGTAGTCCCTCTGTGATGCTGGAGCAGGTTCACTGAAAACAGATGGAGTTATACATTAAAAATCCTTCTCTGCAATTTTGGGACACATGCAGACTGACATGTTGATCTTTGTGGGCTTTCTTGAGACTGGCAGGAACATGGAGCAAAGGTAAGTACTTTCTGGCACAAGTCAGAAAGACTGTATTAGTGAAAAAATCAGACCTTCCCCAATAAAAGACTGGTAGGATTCATTTGACATATATACATTTTCCTAGATAAACTGGATGCACTGGAAGTGTGAAATATTATTTCCTATGTCCAACAATTCAAAAGCAACTGAAAACAAAGTCTAAAACTGAGAGAGGCCCGTAACCTTTATTTACAGTCAGTAATTCATCAACTTACTGAAGCTTGTGAAAAACAGGAAGTGATCTTCCGTTGGCATATGCAGTCATATTACACTATAAAATGTCAGTCAGGAGATTGAACTGAAATAGATAGGTAGACCCAAGAAGTTTATGGACTACAGCTCTCAGTTTCTGAAGGAAGTGGATGCTGAAAATCAAGAAGTAAGCATTCAGATTCAAGGCAAACAACAACCTGGCAAGGAAAGCTTTACAATTAATTGAGACCACCTAAGTAGCTGAAGTGAGGGGAAAGGAAAAATATGATCATAACATAAGTTCATAAGTTTCTGGCTTATTTCAGAGCACTTGCACCACCTGGTGATGTGATTTTACAAAGCAAATTCTCATCCCAGAGGCACAAACTGTAATTTTACCTCAAATAATAGTCTTCCTGATTTATCATCAAGAGTTGTTATTCCAAATTTCTTTATGAATGGATTTCTCAAGGATTCTAGAAAGCAGTTGTGAGATTAAAACAGGACTTTAATGGCTACAGCCATCATCATATTACCTCAAATGGAGAACGTCTCAGAGACTGACAAAGAATTATGAGGATTCAGGACTTAAAACTATGTCTAAGAAAAACCTGTGTGCTACAGGGAAGTGTATTAGTTGATAATATGCTCTTTGGTACACCAAGTCTACCCTGAAGCTATATCATTAGTACAGAATAATAAATAAGTTTCAAAATACTTTTCATTTAAGGTCTTTCATCCCTTTCCACAAAGATAACTACCATTGCAACCTAGTCACATTCAAAGTCCTTTCCTTCTGAATTTGTCCTTTAGGTCTGGTTGTAAGTATCAACCATACTTTCCTGTACTAAAATACTCAAGTTTATAATTATATTTAAGTAGTTATTGCATACAGAGTTTATTATATATTCTGCACTTAGTTTTTTTGTTGTATTCAGTTTAAATATTAAAGTTTAAAAAACAGGGATTTTGAGAGTTTTACACTTTTTGAGATGTCTGTGTTTTGAAGTTTCAGTCATGTTCTGACTGTAGATACAAACAGATGTCAGATATTTCTGCTTTTACTGTGTCCAAATTCTGGGCTTCTCAGTACAAGAAAGACATGGACATACTGCAGGGAGTCCAGGAAAGGGCTTTGAAGATGATGAAGAAACTGGAGTATTCTTTCTATGAGGAAAAGGCTGAGACAGTTGGGTATGATCAACCCAGAGAAGAAAATGCTCAAGAGGGTCTTAACAGTTGCAAATGCACTTAGAGCCCATAGGAACACCTGAAAGTAGAGTGCAAAGAGGATGGAGACGGCTTAGGCTCAGTGGTGTCCAGGGGTAGGACAAGAGGCAATGGGCATAAATTGGAACACACGTTTCTTCTAAATAGCAGGAGCAAGAAACATTTCTTGCTGTGAGATTGACCAAGCACTGGCGAGACTTCCCAGGAAGGTGGTGGGATGTCTCTCTGTGGAGATATTTTTAGAAAAACAAACATTTGGATTTGGTCCTGGGTGAGTTGCTCTAGGTGTCCCTGCTTGAGCAGAAGGTTTGGACCAGATGACCTCGAGAGGTTCCTGTTTACCTCCACCCTTCTCTGATCCCATGACATCCATATGTCCATAAACGGGACAGAATCTATGGAAAAAAAAAGGCAAAGAATCATCTATGATGGCTAAAAAGACTGCTGTCAGCATTCATTGATATAGCAAGTATACAGATCTATAGCAAGAGATTATTTTAGAAAATAAATCTGAAAATAGGGTGAAGGAAACACAGCACAGAAATTCTGCTCAGATGGAAGCAGAGAGGAACCAATTTTAGAAATAAGTGATGGGACCTGGTGTTGCTCAGGTCAGACCATCAGCATGCAAATGGGAGCAAGGAGATGCTTATCCAGCAACTTTTGCCTGGTGCCCTTATGAAATTCATAAAACCTTTGAAAAGGTGACTTCATCTTATACTGACCTCTGCAGACTCTGCCTTCCTTGGTACATCAGAGGCTTGGGGAGGAGAAATTAAAGAGGAAAACTCAGCAGCTCTGCAGCTTCAGAGCTGTTCTGAATAATCTCTTATTTTATAAGCACTTCACCAAATCAGCTTCAAAGCAGCACAAAGAAGTCTTCAGTCCTTGACTTCACTGTTTCCCCTTGCAGATCCAAGTGACAATCCAAGTGAGTCCCAACTGATGATCTAAGCAAGCACTAAATAGTTTACTGTGTGCTGCAGTTTTCTCTAGAGTCAGCATGGTTATTTTATTTGCTTTTCCTTTGATTGTGTCAGCATCAGCATTTTATTTCAGCTTTTAAAATGGATAAAAATACAAGATATTTGTTCAGATTTTGGTTCTGAAAGATATAAGAGCTAATATTTATGTATTTACATGATGCAAAAGAAAACAATCAAAGATTATTTCTATTGGATGTATGCCAGTAGGCAAGCTCTCCTTTATAGTATTTGTGATATTCAATGCCTTAGCACTTTATCAGAAGACAAAGAATTCCAGGCCAGGCATGGGAACAGAAGCCCAGGAAGTACCTTTGTCTTATGATTTGGGGTTTATGTCAGAGGCATCCAAGTGCAAAATAAAGTTTAGGCTTCTTACTGAGGCTGACTAGCTGATGAAGTCATAGCATCTGCTTTATTCCTCTCAGCTTTCTTCAGGGTTGAAGTATCCCTTCAGGTTTACTTGCTCCATCTTTTTATACTCACTCTGTCCATTAGTAGAGATACTCATACACATCCAGACACACATCCCAGCATACACTTTCCCCACCTAAAAACAGCAAAGCAGGAGCCTTTCTCTTCTTCACCAAGTGTGAGATGTGCCCTCTGGTGCCTGGGTGCCTTGGTGAATGCAGGTGGAGGGTTCTTCCTGCTGTGGGCTGGATGAAAAGGGAAAGAACAGACCATGGGTAGCAGAGCAAAGAGCAAATGTACACCTTTCAAAATCAGGATGAAATGGTGTTCAGAGCCTATAATACGTGCTGCTGGTATAGCAAGTGCTCTACTGCTACTAGCAGGATTGACTGCAAAGCTGGGAGTGAGGGTGTTAAGTCCAACATGCCTTCTACTTCTGCTCACAGTCTAAAAACCAAGACTTAATTAAACTGCAGGACAAAGCTTTCCCTCTGCTTGGCTGTCTTGCAGTTCTGCCTGCTCAATGAAGCAGGAAAAATGATGTTGAGACTGAATAAAAACAATGCATTTTCCAAATGACAACAGCTTTTGATAAGATACTCAGCTGGTAATGAGAAATGCAGAGCAGACAGTGGAGCTGACGGGAGGGTCAGATAAGCAAATGAACAAAATCTTTAAAGGCAGAGAGAAGAGAAATCACAGGAAGTTGTAGACAGGCAGAATTGGCAGTTTGAAAGGGCTGATAACTGAACTGCAGCACATTTTAATTCCTATATTACCTACCATGTTTTACTAAAATTCTTATGTAAGATTTATAAGGCTTATGAAAATTTTAACAGCTTCTCTCGCTTGACTCTGACCCATCATTAGTTTGGCTCTCTGCAGCCACCGCTTTCCTGTCATTTAATTTGGCATAATGGTTGATCTTCTCCAAAGGAGCAAAGTATAATTTATTTGCACTGATACTACTCATTCAAGACCAAGTAAGATACTGACTGCTACTAACACTAAACCTTCAAACTCCTGATTAAAATCATGAAAGTAGGCAGCCATATGAAAGACTGTGAACCCAGTCAAGTGGTATGTGAATAACTCAAACTGCTTTTTTTTCTTGTGGAAGATCAAATGTTACATGAAAAACATTGAAATGGTAGGCAAGGAATAATGACATGAAACATTCGTACCTTCTATCAAAGTGAAGCAATTCCTTTGTGCTTCTCTTAAGCATCCCCATATGATGGGCAGTATAGACAACACTCATTGTGTGAAAGCTGAAGTACTGATCACAGGACAGCAGTCTGAGAAATTACTCAGCTGAACTCCCTTAAAACAAGGTGCAGAAACAGCAATTTATTTGGACTTCTGTCAAAACAATCTCAGATTTCTCTGCTTTTTAAGCCAAAATAGTTTAACTAATGCAAAACTGTCCTTTCTAAAAGACTAAAAACATTATCTCACCTGGATCTTCAAAAGCACTCAGCGTGGACTATCACAAAAGGTTTACTGTCTTATATATTTCAAAAATCTCTGAAAATATGGCTTTCTGTGTGAAATTCAGAAAGAAAAATCATAGTAAAGTGACAGAAATATATAAAGACAATTGTGCCACTTCTGCAGCATCACTCACACAGGCATCTCTAATTTTTGATAGCTTGGAATACAGCAATGTCTCTAAAAACTTTCAGTGTATGCTCCCATTGTTGGTTATGTGCTATTATATGACAGAAAAGGCACTTAGAGCAAATTAGACCAACTACATTGGCTTTTTTCTGGGTTTTTTTTTTTTGTTTGTTTTTTGGGTTTTTTGTTTGTTTGGTTGGTTTGCTTTGTTTTGTTTGTTTGTTTGGGCTTTTTTTGGGGGTGGGTTTTTGTTTGTTTGTTTTTTGCTTTTTGAGGGTTTTTTGTTTACATTTTGTTGTGCAAAATTAGCATCCCACTTGAGGTGATTTTAGACATCAGCAAGCACAACTGAACAATCACCCATTTGTTACCCTGGTTAGGCAACAAAGCAGCTGAAACCAAACTACATTTTTACAAACTCTCCCTTTTCATTTGAAAAGGAAATTGCATTTGGGAGAACTACAGGATAATGCTGATTCAGAGCAGGAAGAGAAGTCAGAATACGAGGTAGCTACCTAACCTGGAACAGCAGCAGAAGCCCTTCTCTGAGTGTGTCTGCCTGGACACTTTGGAGAAACGTCATGATAAGATTTCATGGCAATAGCTAGATAGTAGTGAATGGCAGAGCTGATTCTTCTTCACACTTCACACAGAACTGGGTTTTGTCCATTGAGGGCTTTTTGTTTATTTGTTTGCTTGTTTGTTATTGTTTATCCTCCATTTCTAGTATGCCTCCTAAAAAAAAGAAAAACAAAACCATTGTTTTTGACACTATTACATATTGATATGGGTAGTATTCTTCTCAGATCTACTTGGCATCCATGAGATTACTGAAGGGGTATGATCTGACAGCAGACCAATCCAAGTTTCCTTTGCTTTGACCTCTAATGCCTCAACAGTGTCCTGAAGATATTCAGCAAAGGTACAGAAAATTTCTGCTGCCATCAAGGGAGATGGCATAATAAATTATTTAAAGCACATAAACAAAAAAAAAAAAAAAAAAAAAAAAA
>VWZN01019038.1:0-18234 GCA_013396955.1 Regulus satrapa
ACCTTCTCGTAGTCCAGCGGGCGCAAACTCCGGACGGTTCCGCTCTCCGCGTCCACTGACACGAAGGATGCCGCGGCGAGGTTGCCTCTCGGTGGCGGCACCAGCGCGTATCTCACGCGGGCGTTTTCTCCCGCGTCAGGGTCCGCGGCACTGAGGCGGCCCAGGCTCTTCCCCGCGGGCTCGTTTTCGCTCATCACCATGGTGTAAATGGCCTGGGTGAAGGTGGGTGCATTGTCGTTCACATCCAAGAGCTGCACGAACAAAGTTTTGGATGCCGAGAGCGCGGGGGAGCCCTCGTCGCGGGCTCGCACCGTCACGTTGTATTCCTCCACCTGCTCCCGGTCCAGTGTCTCTGATGTCACCAGCGCGTAGGCGTCGGCTGCCAGCAGCGTGATCCTGAAGGGCTGCTCTCCTGTCAGCTCGCAGGTCGTCCTGCCATTGTCCCCCGAGTCCCGGTCCCGCACGTTGAAGAGGGCCACCACGGTGTTCGGCGGGGCGGCTTCGGAGAGGGTGCCGGTGAGTGAGGTGATGATCACCTCGGGGGCATTATCGTTTATGTCCTTCACCTGCACCTCCACCTTGCAATGCGCGGACAGGCCCCCTCCATCTGTGGCTTGGACGTCTATCTCGTAGGTCTTTTTTTCTTCATAGTCCAAAGTCTTTTTGAGTCGAATCTGACCCGTCTCTGGGTTTATTTTAAATGTCTGGAGATTTTCCTCTGAATTTTGAACTATGGAATATGCTATTTCCCCATTCGTTCCTGCGTCTAAATCGCTAGCAGACACTAACACCACTATGTTATCCTGGGAGCTATTTTCCATTACAGAGACTTTATACAGAGTCTGGGTAAATACCGGGATGTTGTCATTTACATCCAGGACTACCACTCGGATTAAGGCTGTGCCAGACCGAGGTGGAGTCCCACCATCCACAGCCGTGATGCTGAAAGCAATTTCTGCCTTCTGCTCCCGGTCCAGGGCTCGATCCAACACCAGCTCGGCGTACCTCCCGCCGTCATTTCGCCGCTGGGTATACACATGGAAATATTCATTCGAGCTGATACTATAATGCTGAAGACTGTTGTTCCCCACGTCTGCATCGTGAGCACTTTCCAACAAAAACCGAGTCCCTGGTATTGTCAGTTCCGGCATCTTTAAAACAATCTCTTTATTTAGGAACACAGGAGCGTGATCATTTATGTCGGTGAGTCTTACCTCAGCTCGGAAGGACTGCAGCGGGCTCTCCAGCAGCACCTCGAAACGCACCAAGCAGGGCTCGCTCTGTCCACACAGCTCTTCCCGGTCCATCTGCTGTCTCACCACCAAATCCCCCGTGTGCCGGTTCAGCTGTAAATACTGTTTTTCTCCTTCAGGAACGAGCCGAGCCTGACGAGCCAATAATTCCTCACCGGTTAGTCCCAAATCCTTAGCGATATTCGCCACAAAAGAGCCTCTCTCCGCCTCTTCGGGCACAGAGTACCGAGCGGTTTCTGCTCTCATTCCCGACACGCAGAGGACAAGGATGAGAGCCACCGCTCGCCGCGGGACCTGTTCTTCACTCTTCCTCAGCTTCATTCCCTTCCAGCGACCCGATCCCCTCTCCCGTAAGCTGGATGGAGCTGCCGATGCAGCCTGCAGAGCCCCGGACTCGGCAGCCCGAGATGGGGCAGCCCCGCCCGCCCGAATCGCGGGGGCGGCGGAACCGGGAGCTGCGCGGAGCTTCCGCGGTCAGCAGCGGCACCAGGCGGCCGATCTGTAGAAGGAGTCGAAGATTTCCCAGCGCAAAGCCTGGAAAGCAGAGATTAACGGCTCCATTTCCCTCTTCCGGGATCAAAACACAGAGATTTATCTGTCCGTGCAATCGTATTCAAAGTTTGGCCACCGGCTGAATGAGCGATACCTCTCTTGGCTATTACTTCAAAACGGAATTTATTTAAAGCTGGGTTGTTCCTTTTGTTTCGGTTCCCCCTCCCTTCCCCCCACTGTGAACACTGAATAAATGACTTTCCGGCTGTTCAGCTAAAACAGCTGTGGAATGTTCCAGGGGCCCAGCCACCAGGTGAGGTGGTTTTTAACCTCGGCAGCTATCGCCAGAGTCATTCTCGGAACGGACCGAGATTGTTCCCCCAGTTCACGACTTCTGCTGGGAGCCTTTGGGAATGGGCTGGAGGCGGCATCTAAGGCCTCAGTTCCACTCAGGAAAAAAAAAAAAAAAAAAAAAAAAAAAAAAAAAAAAAAAAAAAAAAACAAACACAAAAAACCACCAAAAAAATCAACAGCAACAAATAAACACCCCTCCGTCTTACTCCGAGTTCTGTGACCGTCCTATTCCCCAGGTCGTTCTGATTCCCCCTGCATAAATTCCTCTCCAGATGCACGGATTTATTCTCGAAATCCTGCTCTTGGGTTGGCTGTTTCCTCGGTGATGACTGTGGCAAGTGATCTCAAGACAGCACACTCACCCGAGGGCGTTCCAAGTAGATTTTATTGTTTTCCGTCATGGCTCATTTGACTCCTTTAAATGGTTAAACGACAGCAATTATCACATTACTTTCTAGATTAATACCGATTGATGAAAGAACGAGAAAACAGAAAGCTTCTTGAGACCCTATATTCTACAATGCCCTAAGTGAATTGTTTTGTTTATTTCACAGAAAAACCACAAACAATACTTTAAATTAGTTTTTTAAAATAGTGAAATGGTAATTTCAACTTTATGGAAAAAAGAAAGGAAGAAAGAATACATTGCTCAAAACCCACTCCTTACAATTAGGATAGCCTATAAACTCCTGGTCAAATATGTCAAGTGTGCCAATGCCAGCAGCTCCAAATGTAAACAGCTTCTGCTTATTTTGTAAGAAATTCCTTTGCAAGCACTACTTAATTTTGCATATCTGTTTTGCCTGGTGTTTGGTACACGGCAGAAAATTAAGATATTATTCCAAAGCTCTCTCCATAAAAAGAAAGAAACATATAAAGCACGAAAGGAAACCCCCCCCCTCCCCCAAGGTGGTGTAAGACAAGAAAGATCTGCTGCCAGTTTTCAGTATTTCTCGAAGCAAGTAGAAGTAGTAGCACTGTTGCAATCATACATTATTATGTATTCAACATGCAGCGTGGTTCTCCTCTTCCATTGACATCACAATTACAAAATACCTACATGAATAAAGTACTGCTCAAGGGGAAAGTGCTGTCACAGAAAAGGTTTCTTTTAGGTAGGTGTTTGGTCTCTTTGTTCCCTTTTCCCTGTGAGGACAGGCAAACTTGTTCTCTTCACTTACTGATGGGCGAGCCAAGGGTTTTGCTCAGAGCTGACATTTAGCTCCAGCTCCCTGTTTGCATCTGCAGCTCTGGGCCCCGTATCTTCAGAGAGGGGAGCACAGCCCTGCAAAGAACAGAGAGAGAGGTTGTCATTTGGTGTTGATGGAAAGCAGGCGTCACCGGGAAGCTTAGAGGATGTTTTACACCACTGCCGAGTGGCCAAAGGGAAGGCAAGACTCAGTGGGTGTCTGTATGGGGAACCCCTGAAGCCAGAAACAATCCTACGAAAAGATATTTTTGCAAAACTTTTGAGAGTCTGAATAAAACTTCAATGAGTTTTGAGTAAGTCAAAGAGAGCCCCAAAGAGAAACCACTTTCTCACAAACTGTGAATGTGGTTTAATATTGATATATCAAGAAGAGTTCCTGTCTTCCCCGAGGCTGCTGTGATTCTGACAACCTGCGGTAAATTAAGTCCAGGTAATCACCGTTTATGAAATTCAAAAGTATTAACTGGCCCTGGTGGTATTTGTATTTCTCCAACCTCATTTGTATTCATCATCAACCCTACTGTGAAGTGCTAGATGGACCCCTGGAAACTCCACAGAGTGCCCGCAGAATCCCATCCCAAGAGGTGACTGACTCTGGTAACCACACTTTTCTGGTCAATGCTGTCCATGCAAGACACAAAATTATAAAGGAATTAACGGCAGAGGTTCCCACCTCCGTAGCCTCCAGCAGTTTGTGAGACAGCTTGAGTTCAGCGCTGCCACCACCCTGGTGAATGGCACATGGCAGCACCGAGCACCAGCTCCCAACAGCAGTGCAGGGGACATCGGTGGTGACACCCCCGTGCACGGTTGTCCCCGCAGTCCCATCTGACGCTGGACAAGCCACTACAATGCCCTGCTGCCACCGCCGGGAGGACGTATCCCTAGGAACGGTGTCATTCCTGCTCCAGGTCTCTATGGCTCTACACAGTGCGTGGGCAGGACCCACTATGGGGAGACAGCTCTACCTGTACTTTTCACCTGCTCATGGCCCAACTCCTCCCCTTTGAAGCGACACCAAAGACTCGATCTAACAGGAATACTCAGCATAGTATGCCATGGGTGCAGCTGCCCAGAGTTGCAGTGGGTATGGTGGGTACCTCATCCCTGGAAATGTCCAAGGTCAGGTTGGACGGGGCTCTGAGCACCCTCATCTAGTTGATGGTATCCATACTCACTGCATGAGCGTTTGGACCTAACGGCTTTTGAAGGTCCACTGCAACCCCAAATATTCTATCCTTCTATGATACAGAGGCGTGGCTAGTCAGCATTTGGGGAGCAGCTGAGCCCTGCTGGATCCTCCTGGGAGGCCTCTCCATCGGCTCTAAGACCGCCTCTATCATCTCCTCCCTCCCCAGGGACTCCTCTATTAGCAGTTCTGCCTCTTCAACAGTCCTTGCTGCCAGGGCGTGACACGCTTTCCCCCGCTGCCCTCACGGCCTCAGCCCTGTCAGTTCCTCACCTGTGCGGCCCAGTCGCCTTCGCCCCCGAGGTTGGCCGCGTCCTGCGAGCACATCGAGCCCCGCTGTTCGCCCGGGCCGGGGGGCAGCCCGGCAGGGAAGCAGGGGAAGAGGGGCCTGAGGAAGCGGAACTCGCTGTTGACGGTCCCGGCCGAGAGGCAGACGTCGTACACGTAGCTGCGGGGCAGGGAGCCCGCGTTGCTCTCCGTGGCGGTCGTCGGGAACGTGGGCAAAGTCTCCGACTCGCTCCGCCTGCACCGTCTCACCTTCGCTACCGCGGCGGCCACCGCGGTGGCGAGGAACAGCGCCGACACGCAGACGAGGGAGGCGATGAGGTAAAGAGTGAGCGGCCCGTCGGGCTCGGCCGGCGGTGTCTCCTCGGCCACCCGTAAATGGGCTTCGGAGAAATCGTCCACCAGTGCCACGGCGAGGGTGGCAGTGGCAGAGCGCGGCGGCTGCCCGCGGTCCCGCACCAGCACGATGAGCCTCTGCCGGGCCGCGTCCCTCTCTGTCACGGCCCGCGCCGTGCGCACCTCGCCGCTGTGCAGCCCCACGCGGAACAGCGCCGGCTCCGTGGCCTTGGCCAGCTCGTAGGACAGCCACGCGTTCTGCCCCGCGTCCGCGTCCACCGCCACCACCTTGGCCACCAGGTAGCCGGAGGGCGCCCAGCGCGGCAGCAGCTCTCCGGCCGCGCTGCTCTCGGGGCCCGGGTGCAGCAGCACGGGCGCGTTGTCGTTCTCGTCGCGCACGACCACGCGTAGCAGGGCCTGGGCGCTGAGCGGCGGGGAGCCGCCGTCGGCTGCGCGCACCGGCACCTCCAAGGCGCGCACCTTCTCGTAGTCCAGCGGGCGGAGGATATAAACATCCCCGTTTTCAGCGTTGACTGACACTTCGGGCCGCTCTTTGCCCTCCCGCCGCACCAGTGCGTAGGTCACACGGGCGTTTTTTCCTGCGTCGGCGTCCGTGGCCTTCACGCTGCCGATCCGGAGCATGGGGCTGTTGTTCTCCGTGACAGACACGGTGTAAACCTCCTGGGTGAACTCTGGGGGGTTGTCGTTCACATCCAATATCTGCACGAAGATGCTTTCCCGAGAGCTCAGCCGTTTCGTGCCCCAGTCCGTGGCTGTGATGGTGATGTTATATTCCGCCGTCCTCTCCCTGTCCAGAAGGGCGTTGGTTCTCAGTTCGTAGTAATTATCCAAAGTGGGGGTGAGAGTGAAGGGCAAGTCCCCGTCGATGGAACACTCCGTCCTGCCGTTGTCCCCCGAGTCCCGGTCCCGCACACTGAACAGAGCCACCGCGGTGCGTGGCGGGGCGTCCTCGGGAATGGAGGCGGTGAGGGAGGTGAGCGCGATCTCCGGGGCATTGTCATTCACGTCCAGGACCTCCACCTGCACTTTGCAATGCGCAGACAGCCCTCCGCCGTCAGTGGCTTTCACCACCATCTTATGGGATTTTGCTTCCTCAAAATCCAGCTTGCCCGCGATTCGTATTTCACCGGTGGTCGGGTTCAGCTGGAAGAGCCGGCGGGATCGCTCCGATGTCTGGGTAAAGGCATAACGCACTTCCCCGTTGGACCCTTCGTCAGGATCCGCGGCAGAGACTGTGACCACCAGCTGCTCCAGGGGACTGTTCTCAGCCAGGCGCACCTCGTAGGTCTCCCTTTCAAAGACTGGGATGTTGTCATTGGCATCCAGCACTACGATCCGGACCTGGGCCGTGCCCGACCTGGGTGGTGATCCCCCGTCGGTGGCGGTCAGAAGCAAGTTCAGCTCTCCCTGCTCTTCACGATCGAGCTGGCGCTGTAGGACAAGTTCCAGGTATTTTACTCCGTCTTTCGCTGTTCCAATATCGAGGGAGAAATGAGGATTAGGTCCGAGGCTGTAGTTCTGTAAACCGTTAATGCCCACGTCCTTGTCCTGGGCGTTTTCCAGGGGGAAACGGGATCCAGGAGATGCTGTTTCTGGAATCTCTAAAACCATCTCTTTCTCTGGGAACACGGGCGAGTTGTCATTTACGTCACGAATTTCCACCTCCCCTCGGATAAGCTGCAATGGATTTTCAAAGAATATCTTAAAGACGAGCATGCAGGTATCGCTCTGCGGACAGACCTCCTCTCGGTCCAGCGAATCCTTTACCGTCAGGACTCCGGTGTTTTGATTGAGTCGGAAAAGCTGCTCGTTCCCCTCGGACACAACGCGGGCCTTGCGAGCCGCAAGCTGGCTCAGAGGAACCCCCAGGTCCTTGGCGATATTGGCGACAAAGGAGTCCCTCTCCATTTCCTCCGGCAGAGAGTAGCGGAGGGTTTCAGCCGCGCTCTGACACGCGCAAACACACAGAATAAACAAGATCACTTGCCTCTTGCTCTGTCCGCTCCATTTCCCACACTCCATCACTCTCCAAAAAAGCCATCCACCGTCCTCGGCGGCTCCCAGCATTTTTTAGTAGTGTCCGAAGCAGAGCGGCGCTGGCCGGCAATCCTGGGGTGAAGGAATCAGGAGGCCGCCGAGTGCTCCGACTCCTTTCCGAGCAGCTCAGCTCACTCGGGTTTTTTTTTGTCTCCGCTGCGTCTGCAGAGCCGGGGCGGACCGAGGGACGCGCCAGTCCGCGGCCGACATCCCCACCCAGCGTCGGAAGGGAGAATATTTCCTCTCAGTCGGGGCAGCGCGGCTGCTTCGGGCTTTGCTGCTTCAATCCGCGCTCTTTGAGGCATGGCGAAGAGAAAAGGCGCGGTGTAAATGCTCTTTTCTCTCTCTCTCGTGGGACCCCTGCCCGCGTTCAGAGCATCACATCCCAGCTCGCAAGCGCGAACCCTTCGTACACAGCTTTTGCTTTGCCCTGTGCAGAAGATCCACTGCCACACTAGAGTTTTTGCTTCTCTTCTCCGCTTGCCGTTCAGCACAGGGCGATTAGCAAGCGTGGCGAGTAGGAGAAGGTATTGGAAAGGAGAGCTGGTGCCAGAGAGCTGACAAGGAATTGCCCCTAAGGAAAACCATCACAGCAGGATGAGAATGCTGTGCTAGAGCACATCATCCAAACGCTGTTTTGTTTCTTTGGGGTTTTCTTGTTTGTTTATTTGTTTTTCTTAGTAGAAATCACACCTTGCCCGACTTTTAGACTTTTCTGTGTGAAAAAAAAAAGATGCTAAACTTGAAGTCCTGTAGCTGCCTAAGGATATATGGCCAACAGGCGGTTAATACAAAGGGCAAGGAAACAAACAAGGGGCTCCTAAGTTAAACTCCTCGATGCACAAACGCTAACGAGGAGCTAACGGATACAATAGCAAAGATAAGGCTCTCATCACGCTAATTGATGTGCCATTAAAAGAATAATTAAAACGTGGACTCCAGAGGTTCAACAAAAAACTGTAAAAGATAAAAGAGAAGAAAAAAGTTCTAAAGATTCTCACGGATTTTCAGAAAAAAAAGTGTAATGGAATTAATTACTAATTGATTACGAGGTGTTTGAGGGGGACTCCAGGAATTTGCAAGGTTTCTAATGAGATGATTAGAGGCAGAATCAAACTCGCTAAGAGGGAGAAGTCTACAGCAGACCTGTTAGGAACAACCGTAGGAAAACCGAGGTGGAAGGGGATATCGAGGGGTTCTGAGCACAGTCGGGTACTTCGAGGCAGGATAAAAACCAGATAAAAACCTCAGGGTCAGGCAGGCATGGCCGGCCCCAAAGATAGATTTACATCTCGACTGCTTCTGCGACAAATGCTCTGAGGATGTGCACAGCTACCTGCGAGCCCAGCCCAACATTTCTCTTAGAGAATTAAGACATGAAGGAGAAAACAAAATAGCGCTTGCATTATTTACCTTTTGTTCTAGCATTTTTAGTTCCGATTTTAGTATAAAAGAAAGGATGCTCTTACAAATTATTATTGTCGAGTATCATAAACCTCTTGGGTTTGGTACCTTTTCTTTAATTTGCTGGATGTTTTCCCCTTATTTTTGTTTGCTAAAAGGAGTGACGCTGTCAAACAATACTCAAGAGGTCAAGTCCTAGAAATTCTCCGATGTCTTCAGCTGTTTTAAAAGAAATTCCTGACTCTATCAGTAGGGGAAAGTAACAACTAGAGTTCAGGATTCTCGGGAACTTTAGCTACTAAAAGATCTTGCGAACAAAGTAATTTTTGGTGATTTCCTCTTCTCGCCCCTTGGCTTGGAAGCGTGGTAGGCTCTAAAGCACCAGCGTACATCCAAGGGCAGCTGCTCCTTCCTTCCCTTCCAGGGACACAGACTCAGCTCTCTCGAGCTGCGATCATTCTCACCCAAGGAGAACTCAAACCATAGGCCAAGCACAGCAGCAGATGTGCTGGGAAAGTGGCTTCTCTCTCTTTCTTTTCTTTGCCACACAAACTGTGACACCTGAAATCCACTTGCTTTGTGGCCGTTTATTCAGCTCTCGGCACCTCTGAAAGGGAAATGTGTATTTCCTTTCACTTATCCTAATCTTTGGCATCTCTGCACAGCAGGGGGGAACACACAGGCTGAGAAGAGCTTCCACAGGCGCTTCCTATCCTGGGTGCAGGAGCCCAATTGTTGTTGCTCCCATCATTTCAGAAAAGAAATGGTGTCCTTCAGCTTCAGGTGTAGAAGGGTGTAAGAAGAACAGCGATCCTCAGCAGAGCTCTTGGCTGTTACAGTATCTTTGTGCATCAGAAGATGCTGCTCTTCGGCTGACGTTTATATTCCTTGAGATTTTAGAGAAATTATAGAGGGCCACTTACCATGCAGCACTAGCGAGCTAATGCTGGTGTTTTCATTTGGGTCATAACACTAAAATGGATGGGCATTAATTAAAAAAAAAAAAAAGAAAAAAATTTGGTACTGCCAGACAGAGGCACATTGTATTTTAGGACAAATGAAGGAACTATACCCATAATAAGAAAGATTTGCATAAATGTGCCAAAATTTTCCCTTATTTCCTTGTGCATACTGTGATATTGCAGGCTTCCTCATCTTTTGTTTTAGTGATGACATCTTTATCCTAAGAAGAATCAAAAAATAAGTTCTCTTTGCTCTGTCATTTAAAATGTTATGCTAGAAAAGCATTACAGCAACGTATCCTGGCATGGCTCCATGTTTCAGAACACAGGACTGCTAAAAGAAAGTTCTGCCCCCACTTCTGAAGGCTGGGCAATTTCCATTTCCAAAATTCTTCTTGGTCTTTCATCTGCGAATTCAGGTCTGCTGAATGAAATCTCAGAGGTCCCATGCCTGGTTTTATGGTCCCCTCGGACAAAAACTTCTTCTGCATCCCCGAAGGCGCTCTGCGCTCCCATCCAGCACACCCTGAGGACAGGATGGCTCGGGAGGAGCCTGCAGAGCAGGAGAACAGATTCTTCCCAGAGTCACGGCGTTTTCCACGCCTGAGTGCAAAGACGGACTCACACTCCCGATCTCTCCTTCCCAGACAGCTCCCAGGATGGGCTTCTTCTTTTGTCTCTGTAGCAACCGGGCAGCGCCCCGAATTCCCAGCGCTCCCGCAGAGCTGGTGGCCGGAGCTCTCAGCTGGATACAAACGTGAGGAAAGCTGGGAGAATCATTCCAAACCTTCTGGCTCTCGGTTATATTGTAAATACCACAGGTGCCTGTTCTGAGGCTCATTTTCCGAGAGCTAAGCCAGCCTCCTCCCTCTGTCTGCATTCAGTGCAGTGAGTGCTTTCCCCATCAGTCTGTTAAAAGCAAACATTCATTTCTCCCGGTATTAACTCGGTGCTTACCAACCGACCGACTCTGAGTCACCCCAGACCGCCGGCGAAATCCTCCCAAATCCCGCAGGGATGGCCCTGAGGCCGCCTCCATCCTTCACACTCCCTGTTTTCCTCCTTGTGCTCTTGGCTTTTCCAGGCACGTCTCCATGCGGCGATTCCCAGCGCATCCTTGGGAAAGGCTTTAAACCAGGGCGTATTCCGGAGCATCCGGGGCGTTTCTGCGGGGCTCTCAGCCGGTGCCAGCCGCGCAGCATCTGCCTGGTGCCTGGTGTCGCCCCAGCCCGGCCAGCAGCAGCAGGGCGCGCCCAGCGCTGGCCAAGAGCAGGAACTGCACGGGGGCCTCTGCCCCCCGCCCCCGCAGGAATCTCTTCTCTCACCTTCTGGCTGTTGCAAATTCTGAAATGCATTTCCCACCTGGGCTCTTTAGCATAAATGCACTCCCTTCGTGTTTGTTGAGACATTTGGTTTGGCATTAATAATAATCGAGGCAAACGTGACACGTCCTGCACAAACCTTCTGTCAAGTGTGCTTAACAAAGGCACGGGCAAACACTGCTCATGTGCTGTGCACTACATGTTCCAGAAGTCAGAAAATAAAAGCGTTGTCAAGCACAGGAAATGTTTGTGGATTGCTTTCTATTTCAGAAGGAGATCTCCAGCTGTTGGATGAGTTCACCTTAAAGAGATCCTAAAGGTTCTGACCCCAGTCAAGAACAAATTCAGTATTAACAGCAACATGAACCTCTGCTTCATCTCGGGTCAGCTGCAATAGATTTCCAACTTATATCTCAAAGATGAACCTGCAGGTATTGCTGTGTGGACTGATCTCCCCTTGGTCCAGTGACTCCTTTAAAGTCAGGACTTCAGTGTTTTGATTGAGACAGAAATGCTGCTGCTGCTCCTCAGACACAATGGAGAATGTATTTCTTCCCAGGCAGCAGTATTACCTTTCTAATGACATCAGTTCATGAGTCCATCTTCTCTAAAACCTCCCTTTGCTCTTTTCAGCTTCAAAAAAAGGAAGGAAAAAATAAAGGAAAAAAATAAAGGAAAATCTCCTGCTTCGAAAGTCTAAGTTCATGCATTTCATCAGAGCCATTCTATATTCTCCAGTCTCCAAAGACACTTTTGGACAGAAGATACCTGCCAGATTGACTGAAAGCAGGTTTAGATTGGATATTAAGAAGAAATTCCTTACTGTGAAGGTGGTGAGGCCCTGAGGCTGCCCAGAGAAGCTGTGGCTGCCCTGTCCCTGCCCCTGTCCAAGGCCAGGCTGGCCAGGGCTTGGAGCTACCTGGGATAGTGGAGAGTGTCCCTGTCCATGGCAAGAGGGTGGAACAAGATGATCTTGAGGGTCCTTTCCAATCCATACCATTCTGTCATTCTGCGTGTGCTTAGATGTTTTCCATCCTTCGAGGGCAACAAATTCTCCCTCTCCTCTCTCTCCATGCCAATATCAATACTTCTCATTTGGAAGTAAATTCTCTCAGCTGCAACACTTTGCTACCATGAATGCCTTTTGAAGGCAAGTAAGTGTTTTTGTCTTTGTAAACTTTGTGCTTAGTGGGATCCAATTTTTCCACCTTCAGCCTCACTCTTAGGTCAAATATGCAGAAATTTTCTTCAAAATTCCCTAAACCCACGTGGGCTTTTTGTGTCCTGAGGTCTCAAATGGCCAACAAATATTTTAATTTCTATAAGTTGTGGGGCAAGTATCACATTGATGCTATCATATCATATAGAGGTTCCCCCCCGCCCCATGTTCTTCTGCTCAATTTCTTTATGATTCCTTCCACAGTTTCCTGCAGTGGCTATTCCAGTTGACTCAGAGGAGACAGATTCAAGTGGAAACTCACATGTTCAACAGTCCAGCAGCACGAGGTTGTCAGGTAATTCAAGTTCACCAGGTAAATAGCCTTGGCTTTCTGTGTGTTTTTCACAAAGCAACAGAGAACAGGATGATTTTCTCAGCGATTTGGAAAGCCTTGAAAAAGACATTTCAGGGATGGAAGTGGCACACAGGCATTCATGAACAAGGGCAAGAATCTTTGGGCCTGTGAAGAAATCCTTAAATGATGGGCTATCTGAAGATAGGAATTAGAAGTGTTTGAAGTTCAACAGCCTAGCATTATAATAAGAAAATAAGAACTAGGCACTCTGTATGCTGCCCTGAGCAGAGAAATAGCACATTTAGTCTTTAAAGGACAGGTTGGGAAGGAATGGATATAGAAAGAGGTTGGCTTTGGACAGGCTAATTTTGGAAATGTGGCTGCTCACCTGAGCAAGAAAAGGGATTGAGCTGAGAAGCAAGTCTGAAAGCGAGGGAGAGAAGGGGAGAGCAGAAGGAGGGGACAGCAGTGGTTAGAGAAGGGAAAGAGGCTATGCAAGAGGGACCAAGAGAGGACAAGCACGAAGCTGTTTGGTTGGCAAGGTTGACCAAGCAGGGGAAGACAAAGAAACACAGATAGGATCCATCCTAAGAATAGCCTAGGAAGGGCTGGTTGATGTGTTACCTGTAAGAAGAGAGTCATAATAGGCATTAAAGGGAAAGTGGAGTCCAATCAGCCAGAGTAAAAAGGGAATTCTATGGAGAAGCAGGAAGGGCAGTAAATGCAGTTTGAAGCCAAAGTAGATGCATTGATCAGAAAGGAGCCAAAATGGGTGCAAAGAAGGAAGAAACAAATGAGTTAGGTAGGAGGAAGAATGTGTATATATGATCCTTTAAGTTTGCACTGGTCTTTCTCCAATTCTCAGTGTCTGGCTTAACAGCTAATTTCCTCACTTCCACCTCTCTTCCTCAGGAGGCCTTTCTTTCAGTTGAGACAGCAAAAAGATTATCAGAAGGTAGCAGCAAACCCAAAGGAACCCTTCTACCTCAGCCAGTGTAGCAGGAAGTGTCAAGTACCCAACTCTCTGCCTCCTGATGCCAGGTGTGGCCCTTCTGCAAGCCAGGTTCCAAATCCTGTAAACCTTGGATGGTGTGAACATCCTGAGATCAGCTCTGGAAACCCAGTGCTACCTAAAGGGAAGGTCAGTGGGGAAGGGATTCAAGCACAGCCCCAGGGACAGCCTGGTCAGTGCCTGGAAGGAAGGCAGGAGTTCTGAGCAGGGGTTGTCAAAGGAGACAGAGATCAAGGGCGTTACGGTGTTTACTCGTGGCACAGGTGAACACGGATGCACCAAGATGAGAGGATCAGCCCTCAATTCATGTCTGGTGCTTCTGAAGACACAGTGACCAGCTCAGCAGTCAAACAAGTGGCCAACACTATTTCTAAACCAAATCCAACTAAGGGTACAAACTGTGTAACCCCAGCTGGAAAGGGAAAGCTGGCTTATGTTTTACTGAAGCAGCAGAGATGTCCTTTTTTTGGGAGGATACTTGGGAAAACAAAGGGCATTGGGGCCCTCTGCTTTACTTCCTTTGTCCTCAGCTGCAGGTCGCTTTCTCCCATGTGATTCCAGTGGCAAGTGCAAACCAGGCACCCTCTGGGGTCAAGGATGGCCCTTGGACCTCTGACACACCTGAACCATCCCCAGAATACAGAGATCAATGAAATTCTTGGGTTGTAGTTTACACAAAGCACTGAAGTTTAGACTCTTGTATGTCCCCTTGCATCTTGTATTTTATTTTTTTAAAAATACTTTTGTTTTTTGACAAAACTGGCCAGTGAAAAGCCATCTTTCTGTTGGATGATCCTTTGACATGCTCAGTGCTTTTGACCAACAGCATATAGCTACTCTGAAAGAAAAGAGACTTACAGAAAAAAAAAAAATTTCACAGAAAATAAAACATTTATTCTGCAGGCAGAAGTCCAGAAAGAGTTTATTGTTTAGGGAACAAACAGGTACTCACACCCATATTCCATTTTCTAAAGGAGAGGACACACTGGCAAAGACAAACTGAAAACCAATTTCAAGACAGATGCACAGACACCATTCCTAGTGAAAAATTATAAAGTAAACAGGTACAAATCCAACACATTTAGCAGGTACCACTTAAAGTGCATGACAGCTGATTTCTTTTCCAAAGAGATTATATCTGGATAGGTGAAGCACAATCCTGATGCCATGATTGTGATGCCTCTTACTGCCAGATTCATGCATTTGGGAGGTGAGGGAAAAAAGTTTTTTTATATTAAAACCCCTGGATTACATCAATGATGGGGAGGGCTAACAGAAAACAGCCAGTTTTCCCTATATATCTGTCATATATAAAACTATTACCACTTTTTTTATGGGTCAGCCTTGACCTGATGAGACTTGGACGCTCCTTGGGGTCACTTCAATGCAGTTTATTGACCAGCAGCCAGTAGGGCCTTGCCCTGAGCTCTGCCCTGGGAGCAGCAGAGGCATCGGGGTCGAATCCGGCTGTTGCAATTCCCGATTTTTTCCACCAGATAGCAGCCGCCACAAAGGAAAAACACAGCGGAGAATATGCAAGTCACGGGAAGGAGCGGCGGGGCTGGACCAGGAACTGCCGGTCTCGGCAGCATCGCGGGGACAGCTAGGGAAGGGAAAATCCCCCGGAGAGAGAGAGGCAGGTCTCTTTATTATCTATCTATCATCTATCTATCTATCTATCTATCTATCTATCTATCTATCTATCTATCTATCTATCTATCTAATCAACCTACCTTTCTTCGTTTATAGATCTACTTATCAATTTATCCATTCATGAACCCATTTGTTTATCTATCTGCCCATCCGTTCATCTGTTCTGTGCCCACCCATCCCTCCGTGTCCA
Source organism: Regulus satrapa (assembly GCA_013396955.1). NCBI lineage: Eukaryota > Metazoa > Chordata > Aves > Passeriformes > Regulidae > Regulus > Regulus satrapa. The sequence continues at coordinate 15,235 of VWZN01019038.1, forward strand.
GAGGGTCTGGGTTCTGCTGCCCTGCTCGCTGCCCTGGGGGAAGGAGCACGCCCTCAGCTCCAGGGAAACCATTTCACACCAGACTCCCACTCTGCTCAGGAGTGAAGCCGTGGGATTGTGAGGGGGGATCCAGAATGCTGAGCGGGATTTGGGGGGGATATAGGTCACGGGGCAAGCACGGGGATGGGTTTGTCCTTTGGGGTCCCCAGCGCTGGCTCTCTGCCCTTGCCGCTGAACAGAAAGGAAATTGCAGCAGTATCGAGCTGTGTGCTGGTTTCTCCCAGCACTGGGGCTGCAGGGCAAGTGAGGACAGCAGCCAGATTAAACCCTGGGAATCTGGGATTTCTGGAGGAGACACCAGCAGCTAAATAATCTCCTAACTTGCTTCCCTGTCAAGCCAGAGTCTCTAATGCAGAAAGTACTTGTACCATTTAAAACACGCTTAAAGAATTGTGTCCACATTCATTACCACATGCTTGTCTTCTGTTTTAATCTTTACAGAAGGCAAAGAAAGGGGTCAGAGGCACCTCTTCAGAGAGGCAGTTGTCAGGAATACATATAGAGAATATTTCTCATCACAGGCCTTAGTTTAAAGTAAAATCTCCAAGGTTTTTCATAACTGATTCAGCAATTTAAAAACTTTTCATATCCCTCTGTACTGTAAATCTCCTGTTTATATCTTAGGGATTTAAGCAAAATAGCCTGTCTCCTTTTTCTTCTTCTAAAAGGAATACCTAACAAAGGTATCACCTCTGGATAGCTGATGATAGGAGCTTCAGCACAGGACTGGAGAGACTCTTAGCCTTACACTCAAAACTTGCATTACACTCATTAGCAAGTGGCAGATAACAACTGAATAAGTGTCTACTTTCTTCCTCATTTTTTTCTTTTATCTACCTAATTTTATTTCTTGATGTATCAATCAAGGTAGCTAAAGAAATAAATACTCAAAAAAGGCACCCCCAAACCCAGTACAATCACAGGTGATGCTGGGAGAGGTTAAAGGATTACTGTGGGCTGCTGGGGTGAATAAATCCTTTAAATTGAACTTTTTAATCCCAAACTCAAGTGAATATTCTTTGGAACATATGGGAGAAAGAAACCTCTGTGCCCAATACACAAACATCTGCCATTCTGAGGGGAAAACTGGGGTACTGAATACAGTGACAGTGAATACAGGAAGAGATAAGTGTTCACTTCAGTGTTGTTCAGCAGATGGAGCCTGAGTTATTTACATTAAAATGCTAAACCGAGTGGCTCCCACTTCCTACTAATTGTGCATTAAAAGGCATCAGAGAATCTGGCAATACCTTTAAGATGGACAGAATTAACCTGTGTTTTTGCCTTGTACAGAGTCTTTACTTATTTATGTATGTGGCTCACAAGTAAAACATCAGAAAAATCAAGACAAATGTTGAACTGCTCAGATAATTGAGGTCCAGCATCACCAGATAACAGCAAAATTTTTCTTAGAAGCAGTCTTGCCTAAAGGTGAATTACAACAGCAACAACAGCAAAAGCAAATAGGATAATTCTGTTTTCATTCACGTAGTGTTCAGAACGGTGGCTCAGATGCTCAGCAGCTTTGGAACAGTGAGACACAGCAGGGTGAAAACACAGCTTCCAAAAGGAAATGTCCAAACTGGTCCAGGGTGTTGCAAGGGAGAAAACCAGTTTGGCCTGCTACCAGCAGTAAGAGCTGAATTAAAGCAACAGCTCTAATGTGATAAGACTGAGAACCTTATTTCATTTCAAACCAACCACCACAGAAAAATGTTAGGCTTGTTTGTAGTTGATGGGAGCAGAAATTCTAAGAGCTAATCACACAAATCTAATAATATCGACAGCCTCTGATCAAGAACTTCTGATTTACACTGCCTTTAAGAACAGATAAATATTTTAGGAAAGAGATACCATCTTCTGAAACGCGCTCCTGCCTTCTGCTCTTACATAGAAGCCATCCCCATCCATCTGTTGTCAGCTCAGTAATTTGAGATCTAGTTGCAACAATACCACAACGCACACGCCGTGTGTGGCACATGGGAGCAGCCACCACAGTGCTGGGCACGAATTTTTGTCAGAGATCCATGACCCCATCACAGAGGTCAATAGCAGGAAGTACAATCCACTTCAAGAATTCCTGAATGGAAGATGCATCATGTAATGCAGTCTCCTGCATGTGTTGCAGGATATTAATAAAGCTTCTAAAGCTTTGCAGAGAGCTTTGTTTTGTGCTAAGATGATGATGATGAGGTATAACGAAGAGTTGTCCAGCAGAGAGAGCACATTATCAATGCCAGGCAGATTACAGCCAATGGGTCCTCGGGACAATTAAGAAGGAAATGCAAGTTATCGTGTTTGTTCAAAGGGGAATCAATCAAACCCCTAAAGGGTACCTTGGGATTAAACCCTTCTGAGCTGACAGCAAATGGTAAAATCAGAAAATCTTCCCCTGACTGCCCAAGAATAGCACGTAGAAAAAGCAACCCCCAAGCTGGTGTAACTACCAATCCACCCGAATACCCAAATTAAAAAGACTCAATAAGAATGGTCAAATGTATTTCTTTCAAAAGCCAAAGCACTGCTCTAACAAAAGGTCTGCATGCATCATTTGAAGTTTCACATCAAATTAGAGGGAGGGAGAGATGAGAAGAAATCCTTCCTATTGGACAGACATTTGCACTTGGCTCTGAAATAAAAATGTGTGAGACCATACATAGTAAAATCACTTGGAAGGGGATTTTCATGTCAGTTAGTGAAATGGTGAGAGACACTGAGGACATTTCAGAAGGCTGCAGGTGCTGGTTTCTTGGCCCATGGGAACAAATTCCTAAGTCTATCCCGAAGATTTATAAGTTAATTAACCTTGTAAATTTCCCTATATGTACATACATACTCTAATTATGTATTTCCTAATCATAGCAGAATATACACAAATATATATATGCATGAGATTTTTCTTACATGCTTGTTCAGAGAAACTGGAAATGGTGTGGGTTT
>VWZN01019038.1:18242-94874 GCA_013396955.1 Regulus satrapa
GGTGGTTTTTTTTTTTTTTTTTTTTTTTTTTTTTTTTTTTTTTTTTTTTTTTTTTTTTTTTTTTTTTTGGTTTGTTTTGGTTTTTTTTGTGAGGTGTAAATGTCCTAAATCCTTAGAATCCTTTAGTTTCTAGGGACTTAAAAAGAAACAAAAACGAGATAAACTTTCTTGTTACTTGTGCTATCTGAATGAGTGGAAAAGTTAAGACAGTAATCAATTACTAAAAAAAAGTTATAGAAGTGTATCAGTTTAAGCACAACATTTTGGTGGTTGGGCCCAAAATTATCATCATTCTTTGGAAAAATATATGTGAAAATAAGAAGAAAGCTTGCTGGCAAAGACCTTATATTTCAAAGGAAAAACACCTCATATTGTGGGTTCTTTCCCTTTCTGCTCCATGGAATGTTTATCTGTAGTTTTAATTATTCAGGAGGTGCCTGTGTCAGTGCTGAGGTCACCCTGACCTTGCTTCTGCTGCTCTTGTCTTTTGAGATTTCCTGGCTCTTGTCATGGATCCCCATAATCCCTGCTCAGAGATCCAGCAGGAAATTTACCATTGCTCTGCTCCTGCCTTTCCACCAGTGCTGGGAGGTCCTCTGTTCCAAGGATTATGGAATTGCATCATCAGAATCAGATTTCTGAAGCAGATTCTGCATGGAAAACTTCCAGTCCTGTGTGGCTGTTCCAGTTACTGCTGTGTGTGGTTACAGACTGTCGGCCAGCAGACAAATAATGATAATTAATCAGATCAGGTTCATTTATCTGTTTGGTATTTATTATTTAGCTGTTTGTTCAGTTATTATCTGGATGCCCCGTCCCTGAAAGTGTTGAAGCCAGAGCTCCTTGCAGCCTGGTCTGGTGGAAGGTGTCCCTGCCCGTGCCAGGGGGTGGGAACAAGATGATCTTTAAGGTCCCTTCAAACCCAGACCATTCTGTGCTTTCCAAAACACAACTGTTGGAGTCAGACACAAAGGCAAACATCACAAGCGTCACAAGCAACAGGCAAGAAGTGCTTCAGCCATCTGGAACTGAAGCCAACAGGCCAACCCCCAGTTCCTACTGTATCCTATCTTATTTATAACTTTGTTTTAGATACTCCTCTCAGTGTGTGGCAACAGCTTAAACTCATCACAAGCCTAACGAGGAGAGTGCAGCTTAATGGAAAGCAGATTATGTCAAAGAGATTTGGTATCTCTGACAAGATTACAAATAGGAATCATAATGGAGGCTATATAGGTGATATAATATAATCAGATTTTTTTAGACTTCTGGCTTTGTGCCTCTCATGTTCAGATAAAAACCTTAAGAACAAGAGCACCATGAAAAATCAGCATGGCACATATTAAATAAAATTGAATTTATCAAGTTGGTAGTCTTGTTGCAATTAATGTGAATGCATCAAATAATTGCAAGGAGACTTGTAACGTCCTATAAATAGTGTTTTATTATATACATATGATCTTATTTTACAATGATACAGAGACATAACTATAGTGTAAACATACACTTGTTCCTGGAAAGTTTTCAGATTACATAAACATTGAGATGTGATAATCAAGGAAGCCCATGAGCAGATTGCAGAGCTGTGAAATGTTTGGCATGGCACACCAAAGCATTTTTAATACAATAAATTCCAGTGTTATTCCTACAGGAACACAGAATCATATGCAGCATATCCTGGCTCTGGACAGACTGGAAATTTCTGTAGGCACCCTCTTGAACACCACTAGGACAGATGACAAAATACATGATAACAGAAGAGCACTGGAGGGAAAAAGAGCATTTCTTTGTAGCTGTTGTGACTCAGCTTCCACATGTGGCCTTCAAAACTGTCACTGGTCCACAGAGGAACAGTCAGAGAACTGGTCCAGAGAACAGGACAGAGACCTAAGGAACTACAGTCTCCTTCTTACCATTGGGAACTTACAGGAGGTTTGGTCAGAATCTGATGGACAGAAATCTATTAGACAGCTCTTTAACCCAGCAAGGGCATCTGACACACCCTTGTTATCATCCAGCAGTTTAAAGAAATGAAAACAGGGAATAAAACACAACTTATGGCACCTGAAGGACATGGGCAGGCGTGTGCTGTGTTACCTCTCATCTGACACCTTTAAATCAATAGGTGGAGTATTTCTGAAGGTGGTTCCCATTCTGTCGTGAGGCAGTGGTCCTGCTGCAGGGAGAAGTGCATGTGAATGTGCCCAGAGCAGATTAGATGATCACAAAATACATCCTGTGGCTGTGAAATATAAACATCAGCTCTAACAAGCTCCAGGTCAAATATGGCTTCTGTATTTAACCTCTCCACGTTTGATTCCCAAATTCCAGGTAACTGTTAGCTTTCAAAAATCATCTAATCTATTAATTAACACTCAGAGTGCCCAGAAAATACATTTTTAAGCTAAAGAATGAATCAAATTCAGCTTTTACTCTGCTTTGTGCCCCTAGTAGTGATAGTGAACTGGAGATTTTCTCACAAGTTACTGGAACAGCAAAGTTTTTTAAAAGTTCAGATTTCATACCTTTGGAAACACACAGAACTCCCTTTCCTTCTGCTCTAGACATATGTGAGCATCAGATGCTGTGAGTCCATTTCCCACAGGATTCTTTCAAAGGCCAGACTGATCTCTGGGGCTGCACACACGTGTATTAAGTAGAATAAGCTGGTGTGGTTTTATTTTTAATCTGTCATTTTGGAAATGCCACTTCTAAATTCCAATTATCATCTGAAATGTAGATATAAATATACCTGATTCCTCAGCTATTGGTTCTGCTGTTTATTTTCTCCTTTGAGATGTGTAGAGCCAGTTCTGCTCTGCCTTTTCAGTATCACAAATATGAACTGAAGTGTTAATGAAGATGCATCTGCAGTGCCAGATGTTGGCCTCAGCCATGGCTGTACCCAGCTCCTTGCCTCTCTGCCATTGTATATTCTGAAAGGATGATCTTTAAGAAGACGAAAATCGATGGGATGTGTTATAAATCATCTTCTTCTGGCACCTGACCATCAGACAGTGCAAACAGTCTGACTTTAACCAAAATTGGGGTTTCCTGATGAAAGGAAATATTCTTCTTGCTTATGTTAGGAACATGCTTGATCTGTGTTCAGACAGCAAATGAGGGATTCTTAAATCCTGCATTTACAGCCTGAAAGAATCCATCTTCCAAACCCTCTGCTGTAAAAGTTCCTCTGTGTCTGAAAAGGCAAGAGTACAACACAGCGACTGCTTCACTGTTCCAGCAGGGCCTGATAGAATCCAATAACTTAAATTAATTATATTTGTGGCTGAAATGTTGCAGAAGGCATTAAAGAGCAGGCAATGAAGGTAGAAGACCTTTGGATATAAAGCTGGAAAAGTGAATTTTCTGAGGCAGAAACCCTGTTTGAGCAATCCCCAGAGTGGTTCACAAGGAGAACACGAGGCAAAATCAGCATCCCTTGGGAAATACTTCCTTGCATAAAGCTTTGGAAGTCCCATTTATTGAGCTAAAAGGCATTCTGAGATGTGATAATTCAGAATGGGGGAAATATCTCACTAAAGATGGACTAATTTCAAATGTTGTCAGTTACTACTTGGAATTCCAGCTGTTGGCTCATATTCTGTGTTTGTGCCTACCTAGATCCATAAGGCATGAGCTCCAGAATGTGATTTTTGGCTAAATTCTTCTACTGTAACATAACTGCCTCTGCAAATAATTATTGTTTTTTTCTAGTCTGAAGGAAACAAAAATTATTAAGCCATTTTTCAGTGTAGTATAAAATTAATGTAATTGCTATTTTTAGTTAAGACAACACAATTAAATACTGTGCCAGCTTTGTAAATACTGATTTTGGGAAGCATTTTTGATTATCTGTGAAATAATCCATTAACATTACATAATATAATAATATACTATAATATAATGATGTGATCTACTTATCTCTGAATTATCCTGAAAAGCAGCATCTCCTCTGGACTATCACCACAGTTTTAGCTGGTGTTATCTAAGGTAAAAGGCAATGTACTCTGCAAATCACTTTTGTACTTTGGCAATTTTTTTACATCACTGCTCGTTGCTTTGTTTGGATATTACTTTAAGCCATCTACTCTAAATTAAAAATAAAAGGAGTCCAAATACTTCCCTGCATCTCTGGTACAATGATTTTCCAGAAAGCTTCCTATTTTCTAAACAGCAGTCATGAAGCTTTTGTTACACTTTTAATTAACTCCTGCTCCTAGGTCCATGTGTAATTCCAGCTGATTTGTATTCTCTCTGCTTCTGTAATATCCGGATAGCCACATCACACAGGAGAGCTCAAATGCAACATGTTCATAAACTAAGCCAGACCAAAGAAATATTATCAACAGATGAAAGCCTTGAAGGAAATTAAATGTGAGGCAAGAGAGTTTGAAATGTACAACTTAGGGAGAAAGAGATGAGAAAGCGAGATATAAGTCTACAAAAATCAAAAGTGTGCCAACACTGAAACAAGGAGCAGCAGAGGCGCAGGGGTACAGAACTAAGAATGTGCACGGAGTGACTTAGAGGAAAATGTAAACTGAATGCTAAGGAGCTGCTGGGGTTTATTTACATATAGATCCCTGCAAGTCTAAACACAATCTCCATATAAAAGCACATTCTGTAATTGATTATAGCATTTTTTGGGTGAATATTCTGGAGTGAAACAGAGACCGTGAAAGAAAACAATCTATCTCTTGACCCAGTTGATCATTTGCACTCCAGTACCTTTTCTCCAGCTACGTTATATTAGAGAAATTTAAAATGTACAGGAAAGCACCTACAATTTAAGAGGAATTACTGCAATTACTAAAACAAATAAGCATACTTAATATTGCAATTCTAGGCTTTCATTTATCCAGCTGTACAAAGAGAAGGAAAAGCACAAATAAAAATGATGGAATTTTATCTCTGCCTTATAGTTGTGCCTTGTATATGTGTGTTTAGTGAAATGACCATCATAATGCAAAAGAAGATTATGTGCCCACCTTGTTTTTATCACCAGAAAGTCCATAATAGTTTGAAAAAGTTTGTTTTTGACCAGGTTGCATGAGGTTTTGACAAAGAGCACATGTCCCATGACTGCTCAGAAGTAATCACAATATCAGCATAACTGGCAACAGCACTTCAGCCACATGAGAAACAAGAACACCCATGGGAATTACTGAAAAAATTGAATCATTAAAACAAGCCACTTTTCCCAGGAACAGCTGTTATTATTTTAGAAAACAAAACTTGCTGAAGGGAACTGGAATCTTGCCAGATCTGGTACTTAAAAAGAGAGGCAAAAAAATAAGATAATAAAAGAAAAAATTAGAGCATTTGAAGATTAAGCAACTGTGCAAAACGAGAAAACCTCCTTTGCAGCATCCTGAGGCAAGTACCAAAAAATGGGCCAATATTAGCATATGTATTCAGCACACTTCTGGAAGCAAGGACGTGTTTAGGAAGATTCATGTGCAATACCTGTCTTTTGTACTAAGGAAAATAAAAGACTAAAAAAATGCAGAAAGGGTAACAGAGGACACCATTAAGGCGAGATGGAGCAGGCCAGCTGGACTGTTATGATTTAATTAAGGAGAGTTTGACTCAGTGGGATTCACACATGGGAGATTATTGCTATCAAATCTGACAGAATTTTTCACAGTGGTAACATATCACAGAGGGAAGCTGCGGACATAAAACCAATTTGACACTGTACTGCACACTGTTAAATTAGAAAGTTAATGATTAGGGTATATACAGCACGAGAAGCTTGCAAAATGAAAGAGCTGACTTTGAAATCCAATGCATGAACTAAAAAGATACCATGTAGACCACAATTTCATTCATTCAGCTTCATCAAATTACATGTATCAGCCTACTCCTAATATCTTTTGGTCAACTAACCATAGAGGCATAATACACCACTTCCAGCAAAACATGAATTCTCATCTTCTACCTAAAAATGCACCAATTGTGTATTATCTAAATGAGATGGATTCTTCCTTGGATTCCAGTCTTGTCTTTTTTGTCCTAGCAGCTCACTGTCGGGCACCTTTGTTAAGAACTGTTTTTCTTATAATTCAGAGAGCCAAACAATTACTGAGGTTAGAAATGACCCTCTGGAGATGGTCAATACCTCCCACCTACTCCCTCCACCCCCCAAATTCTGGGTAAGTTACAGCAGGTACCTCAGGTTCTCAGTCAGTTGAGTTTTGAATACATCCAGGAATGGAGACCCGTGGCCAACTGCCATTAGAGCATGAAAGGTTTTCCTTATGTTTAGACCTGAATTCAGTGTATTTCCATTCCTGTCTATTGTCCTGTTGGACAGCCTGTCTGTTTGCTTTACTCTCCCTTTACTGCCCTTCCAGCTATTGGATTAATTTTTAATTCCCTCGATTCTTCTCTTGGGTAAGCCCTAGCAGCACTCTGAGCATCTCCTTTTAATGCTAGCTAGTTGCCAGTAGAAATTCCTGCCTCCAGTTACAATCCTTTAAGTCTGGCAGTTCACCTGGTCCCCAGTTCACTTCAGTGTCCTCTTAGCTAGGCCATAGCCCATCCATTAGCCTGTAGGACTGTTACAGGAGTAAGCACTGAAAGCCTTACTCAGGTCAGGGTAATTGAAATCCACCATTCTTCCCTCATCCAGTGATCTAGTCATGATTGTAGAAAGACATCAGGTTGATCAAACATGATTTCCCCTTCATAAGATCATGCTTACTACTCTCAATCACTTTCTTGTCCTTCATATGATTCAAAATGGCCCACAGGATTATTTGATCTGCAGGTGAATCTCAGGAGCTCTTGTTCTGTAGATCCTCCTTCTTACCNGTAATTTGATCTGCATCCTCCCAAGAACTGAGGTGAATCTCAGGAGCTCTGGTTCTGTAGATCCTCCTTCTTACCACCTGCTCTTTGTCCCCACCTCCCTCATGTCATTCAGCAGTGGGCCCTCAGTTAATCTGCCTTCCCCTTGCTGCCAGCGCACATTGCTTTTCCTACCCATCATTACATTCAACTCCAGCTGGGCTTTGGCTTCCTTATCCTACACTTGAACAGTTTCTCTGTATTGTTATGAGGCCACTTGTCCCTTCTTTCACCTTATGTGTACTTATTTTTGATATTAGGGTTCCCCTAGCAGCTCTCTGATCATCCATGCAGGCTTTCTGACACCCTCATCTGATTTTCTGTAAGTTCTGGAGCTTGGAGAAGGTAAAACTTTGAACAGAACTCCTCTCCAGAACCATCTTGTACATGGTTCTTACTTCAGCAGTTCCTGGACAGGCCAAAGCCCACTCTGCTGAAACCTGGGAGGCTACTCTGGGGTTCAGAGGCTGCTTTCTGCCCTGTTCCCTCCTCCCAAAACCCTTCCCTCTACTGCATGATCCCAAAATCCAAGGCTGACCAAGGCTTCACACTCCAGACCAGTTTTTCTTGTCTATAAGCATCAGTTCTAGCAAAGAACTCCCTCTCCTTAATTCCTGGACCCCCTGCATCAGGGAGTTACCATTAGGGCACTCCAGAAACTTCCTGGCTTGCTTGAGTCCCGCTCTGTTGTGCTTTCAGCAAATATCACCAAATGGTTTAGTTTGGAAGGGACCATGGGACACCTTCCACTATACCAGGTTACTCAGACACCCATTCAGCCCGGTCTTGAACACTCCCAGGGATGAGGAGTCCAAAGCCTCTCTGGACCTAGAAAGTAACTTTAGAGGAGCTCCAAGCTGTTGCTTGTTGAAAAAATTTAGGCAATGCTCCTAAGCTCCTTGCTTGGCTAAGAATGAAAAGTTTGGTGATTTTGGCCCTGAAATTGTATTTAGCTAAGGCTGAAATTATCTGTGCAAGTCGGCAATGTTTCAGGATAAAAGTTTAGGGTTGAAGGCAGTCATTCTAGATAATATCACAAAAATAACAAAGAATGGTAAAGTTAAAGAATGACTCATTTATTTTACCCAGTAATGTTTACAGCAATGTAATCTGGTACAAGGATCACTCTAAAATAGCCTAATATTTGGAAGGAAATTAAATGCAGGCTTTGACAGTTATCTGTTCTGGAGATCAGAACTGGGGCCACACATATTGATTCTCTGTAATAACATTCAGTTTGCAGACTCTCAAAACTCTGAGTTTGGCAGCAAGTAAGCAACACATTTATCACTGTCAGGCTGATATTGTGGTTATTTCATACACACACACAAAAAAAAAAAAAGAAAAAGAAAAAAAAATAGAAAAAGAAAGAAGAAGATAATAAGCTTATTGCCAATAAAATGTATTAACATATTTAAGTTATGTGTAAAAGTTGAGTCCTGTGTTTTCATAAACATTTTAATACATGTTATACTGCACTCTGATGTGGCATTTAGTTACACTCTTTGCAGGATACATGTGCGAAAGCTGCATCACAGCCCTGCATCAAGGAATCCCCTGAGCTGGAAGGGACACACAGGGGTCACTGAGGTCCAGCTCGTGGCTCTGTGCCTGACAGCATGGTCCAAATGCTCCTGGAGCTTGGTCAGCCTTGGGGCCGTGCCCATTCCCTGCGGAGTGTGTTCAGTGCCCGACCACTCTGTGGGGAATGAATCTTTTCCTGATCCAATCTAACCCTACCCTTCCCTTGGGTTCTGTCCCTGGTCACAGAGAGCAGAGATGGGAGCTGCCCCTCAAGAGAAAGTTGAGACCCTGGTGAGGTCTGACCTCAGGTTCCTCTCCTCCAGCTGAACAAGCCAAGTGTCCTGAGCTGCAGCCCCTGGGGCTTCCCCTTCAGGCCTTTCACCATCTTTGTACCCCTCCTAACCCTAGTTTTATAGGCCTCTAATAACTTTAATCTCTCCTTTGCTGTGGCACCCAGTGCTGCACCCAGGACTGGAGGTAACCTGCCCAAAGTGGAAGTGCAACTCCTGAAAGTCTGTGCCAGCATTATTCCTCAGGGAAAAAGATGTAGAAATTATCTTTTTTGGAGTGATTTGCAAATGGAGGGAGAAAGTCAGAGGAGGAATGCCTGAGTGCCACTCTGCTGTGAGGCACTTCTATACCACAAATAGAAGGGGGTATATTGCACATAGGCTGTGAGTATAAGGCAACTGGATTTAAACATTTTTTTTTCTTATTAATTATTACTCTTATTTTTCTGCAGGCCTAATCTCTAAGGAAAGCTTTGTCTTGTGTGTGGATATTTTAGCACCTCTCTGTTCTGCTGGTACCTCACCACCTATGAGCACTGTGACAACTCTATAAATCTGTTCCTCACAGAGGATCTCACCCTAACATTTGTTATTCTCACAACTTCTTGCAGCGTGGACTCTGGAATGGTTTTGTTGAGCCAGGCCAAGTCTCACCTAGGGATCTACCTCAGGCTTGTTGTTAGGAATGCCAAGAGTCAGCACTGCCCCATCTCAAAGCTGTACCACTTGGTCTCTACTCACAATTACACAGCTCCTTAAAGACCTGCTGTTTCTGGGTCTCCCCCCATTACTGCTCCTCACAGCATTTGCATTGTGACATGCACCATGGCGCCAAAAGGCTGCAAAAATCTGCATTTTGGATTCTGGCCACACCATCTCTCCTTGATGAACCCCTCTTTTTCCTCAAATCTCATTTACTTTACTATAGCTAGTGCCCAGAATAATATCAGGGAAAACTTCCCAGTTGTCCAAAACATCTTGATGTCTCAGTTGGCCCCTTGTAACATTTATATAACCCCTTCCTTATTTCTCTCTACTAAAAGAACCTTGTATGCCCTTGTGTGTGTGTGTGTCTGAAGAGCACCCACCTTTCTTACAGCTACTTACCTATGCACAGAGACCGGGTTTGTGCTGACTGATGCCCCAGGAAGCAGACAAGGACAACCTAAAGGTAAGCTTCGGGGAGTGGAAATTAAGATTCACCTCTTCCAGCTCTTAAACACAACCGAGCTACAGCGAAGCACCAAAAGGAAGGAGGAGGTAGATTTCTTTAAGTAAGAACAAAGCGCCCTTGAGCGACAAAGCGATGCAGAGTGAAGGAAGCATGAGCAGAACAGAATGATTCACACATGAGAGACGCTGGGAGCTGTGCAGCAAAAGGTGCTGATTGTGCACAGGAGCATCCGATTGCACGGGCACCGGTGGGCTTGGCTCACCCCACTGCGCTGTCACCCTGGATCTCACAGAATTTCAGTGACGGGAAGTGTAGAGGGAAATCCCAGACTGCTCTGACACAGAAAGATGGCACATGAAGGAGAAGTAGCTACCAGAAAGTTTTGGATTCTTTACACATATATACAACTTTAAATACCTCAGCTGGCAGCAATGCTGACTAGGCTCTCAACAAAGAGGTAAATCAAATACAGCTTCTTCAAGGGTTAAACTCCTTAAAATCTCCATGGTTTAGCAAGACAGCTCTGAAAAATTTAAGTGAGTTAAGCTTGCACTGTGCATAATCCATCTCAATTCCCATGTTTGTTACAGTGAGCAACATCTATTTTTGGAGAAGATAAACAAGTATCTACTATCTCTTGCTGCCCTTTCCCTTCACCTGGCTGTTTATCTGCCATCCACATTTTCAATCTCCTCTTGGAACCCCTCCTGCCCTATCACTGGCGTTACTGCCCTGTTTTCTCTGTTCTCCTTCCATCCAAAAGGGAATTGTTTCCACAAGCAAGACTTGGGGTCCACATCCCAAACATTTCTGCTTTAGCTCATGATGCTTAGCAATTCTGCAAGCATTTGTCTTTTGGTGACAAATTAGTCACTTTGCTTTCCAAATTAGTTTTGTTCTTCAAATCTGGTCCAATCCTGGCTAAAGAAAACTGTGTCTCTTTTCACATTTACTTCTCAACCTACAGTACATCTGTTAACTGTCTGCTAATATTCCTGAGTTTCTCTTCTTCCAGAAAACCTTTGTGAATCCTTGTGCCTGGCCTCATCCTCCTTTTCTCCAGTACACTTTCTTTTCTTCTCTTTTTTTGACCATGTAGGTCAACAGTCTCTTTAATGATGATTTCCTCCAACTCTGCCTTCTTCCTGCTCCTCTCCTCAAACTGAAACTTAGATTTTATGTATGTAAATTTGCAGATAGATTCCAAGAAGCAACCTGGTTATATCCTAGAAATAGTGTGGATTAAATCACCACAGTGCTGATAAACAATAGGCTCTGAAAAAACAAAAAAACAAAACTAAAAAGCCAAATCCAGTGTTTAAACTACGGTTTCTGTCAATCTGGGATGACATTTCATGCATACTCCAACAGGGATCTGTCATGCATCCAACTCTACAAAATTATTTTATTAGCACCTTATATGCTATTGCCATGCACACAAAATCTTGGCTGATGCCAAACTAGAACATGGAAACAGGGAAACTCTCTGGAATTTAAAAAAAAAAACATGTCAATTTGGGAGGGACACTTTGAAATAAGCCAAAATTTCATAATGACACATTCAAAAAGCTACAGTCAGGAAGGGCAGAACAAACAGCAAAATGAGGTATTAAATGAGTGAGCAGTACTGCAGAAAATATCTGGGGTTATAGCGGTTCACAGGCCATAAGACGACACTTTCAAAAACCCAGAAAATCGAATTCTGGAGTATATTATCAGAAGTGCTGTGTGTAAGACAAGGGAGGTAATTATTCTGCTCTACTTGTTACTAGCGAGAGCTTGGTTCCTGCTGTGAGTACTGCATTTAAAGAAGCAACAACATAAAGAATATCCAGCAGAGAGCAAGAAAGATAAGGTTTTTTCCAAAAACACAGTCCTGAAGATTCGTTTAGATAATCAATAAGGAGGCTGGGAAAAGGTGAGAAGAGTCTTCCAGTTTTTCAAAGGTTATTGCAACAAAAACAGTGATCAATTGTTCTCTGTGTCCTCTGGAGGAGGGCAAGAAGTAATCTGCTTAATTTGCAGCAAAGAGGATTTACATTACACCCCAGAAACCCTTGCCAGTCTAAGGACAGTTAAGCTCTGGAAGAGGCTAACTGGAGAGTTAGTAACATCCCTTAAGAACAGTTTTGTCTGGTGTGTCAGGGATAGGATCTGCATGGATTTAAAGATTCAAGTGAGGTAGAAAAACATTTGGCCATCTCTTGCATCTTCACTGTCATTTTTCACTGGGTCAGATTTACATCTGATGTAAATCTGTATGATTTCCAACACATCTCTATTTACATCCTCTGTGTTGTGCTGCTGGGGCAGGCTGTGCCTCTGACCTCCTGCTGCTCAGCATCTTCATTGCAGAGTTTGCAGGAATTCCAGTGAGAGGCTGGCTGAAGTGTTTGCTAAATTGTATCAAGATGTATTCCAACCATCTCTAATATAATTTATTTACACACATGCTGACGAGGCTCATTAGCAGCACTATTTGATGATAGCATTTCATTATGAACCATTATTTTATGAATACAAAAGTAAATTATTACAGGACAGCTCCTGCTAGAGCAGCCAGTGACTGTCAGCAGGTTGCTACAGGATTTTTGACACTGGACTATACTAATTTCCAAAATTCTTTTGTCAAGTAATGCCCACAGAGCACAGCATACCTTTTCAATTTTCTCATTTGAAAATTTCAATAGATTGCTTTTATAGATAAAGCTTAGTTGGTGTTTTTTCCTTGGATATCCTTTCTCCCCACGTGACACCGAGTGAGTTCTTAGTTCCCGAGCTGCTTTGACACACAACAACCTTTTCAAATGGCAGGAACCCTTTAGCCTAATCTTTTCTTTTGGTGACCCACATGTTGAATTCACCTCTTTCCTAGATATGACAAGACACAACATTATCTCTCAGCATATAATGTGGTTAGTGGGTTTAATTACTCTGAGCTTAGGAGCTTTAGATTTACAGAAGAAAAAGGTATTTTTAGGACAGAAAGTTTGCTGGAATTTTACACTTAACTAACTTATAAAACTGTCCAGTGGTCCAATATAAGCGCTTTGAGTGAATTCAATTTAAATAAACAGATAAATAATATGCTTATTATTCACTGAGCTGCGATCATGACTTTGCATTTTTAAATGTTCGTAATCTTTCACATGTCTGTTTCTGGGACTTGTATTGTTTCATGCCAGTAAAAGAATCAGAGTTGTTAGAATTTCTATTACTGTATTACATTGTATTATTATATATTACATGTTTTCTTTCTGGAGGATCAATTGCTTGAACTCCTTTCAAAACCCCAGTTCTCATTTTGTGCATTATTTTCACAGGCAAGCAGTGATGCTCACTACAAGGTGAGGGATCTGTTCCTCCAATGAACACGTGATCCAGCAACTAAAACACAAAAGCTGGGAGATAATAGGCAAGAAATAACATCCACCAATTCTTATTACACTAAGATAAAGATGCAAAAAAATTGTTAATGCAGACTTAAGACAGCTTCTTATAAAAAAACAGATTTACCAGGAAAAAACCCCAACAAAATCCAAATCCTGAAAATTATGAAGTGAAGCAACCTGAACCAAAGGTGCATAAAGTATTCTAGAACAGCAGGCTGGCCTAAACTTAAGCCAGTTAAATTGCTGCAGCAGTTAATGACTGAGGAGCTCAGAATTTTATCTGGCTCCATTGTTTTAAGCTTGTGAGAAGAAGTGCACCACATCAGGTGCTTTCAAAGGTCTCAGATTTCCAGTCAGAGCAAAGAAAATAAAAATGCTTTTTCTCTACTATTGTAAAAAAACCCCAAAACACCCAAAACAAGAACAGCAAAAAAACAACCGACCAAGAAAACAACAACAAAAATTACAAAACCACCAATCACCCACAAAAAACCCACCAAAAATCCCAAACAAGGGAGACACCTTTAACAATTTTGTTCTTTCCTCTGGGCCTAGGTAGGAAAGGATTGCTTTTTAATGCTCCCCAGGTAGCCAACTGCCTGGCTCTTTGTTACATCGAGGAACAACCAGTTGGTTCCAACCCAGTGTTTTCCATTTTCACCCAGCATTTAAAGCTGTTAATTCAGAGAAAACCAGCAGGATCTCAGGGATAAGAGTGGGACAAGCCGTGGTGTGTTCTCTTCACTCTCACACGATAACAGAGCCACTTTTCAGTGTGTTTCCATGATAAGAGTAGAACAACAAGATCTGCACAGGCCACGGTGGATCTAGCTCAGGAGTCCTGGGAAAGGCAGACTGGGATTCTGCTCCAGGAGCTGGACTTGCTCAGGGAATCCAAAGCCTGGTGACAGAGAAGAAGAGAGAAGGGGGCAAAGAATGTTGTACATTTCTTGTGTATTTCTTGTCTCTTGCTGTACCTTCATGTCATACTTATCATGATTTAGATTTAAAGCAAATGAAGGCACATTGAACATGCTCCTAATTTGTCCAACAGGTTAGGGAGATGGTGGTGATGCTGGAATATGTGCAAAAGTGATACAACTTTTTTTTCTTTCTTTTTTTTCATTGAGTCAGCAACATGCAGCCAGTGTAAACCACTTGTGTTTATTCCATGCCTTTAATCTGTCTGCAGTCTGTAGAAGAAAACATCCCTAGAGTCTTTACTAGACCTTGAATTTGAGCAGCTGTCACTTGAAATTTATTTCCTCCTCTGTCTGGGAGCTATTTTAGTGCAAATGCAAGCACACGTGCTCTGAGGAAAGCTCCCAAGAGTGGCCACCATGACAGGTACACTCCTGCATTTCTGTGGTATCTTCTTTCAAGAGGCTTAAAGCTGGTGGCAAATATTTTTCCTTTCAGTGTATTTTTTGTCTGTTGTGTGTTTTTTTGGCCAGCTGTAGTGGTCCTTTTCCCCACTGCTTCCCAAATCATCTTCTGTGGCATAAAGCCTTGGGTGCAGCAGCTTAGTAGAATTTAGGGGCGTGTTGGGCTCACAGCAGCCAAAAGATCCCAGGGAAGGAGTGGCCCAAGGAGCTGTTCTAGGGATCAGACCTGTTACAGGTCTTCTCCACTGCAATCTTTCATTCTGCATCTCTTGAGGTCCAGCCTGTTCAGCCAGCAATTGCTTTGCAGTCATGAGAAAGGGAAATCTCGGACTCAGGAGTCACACTGCCTCATTTCTGGCTTTTTCATTGTTCCCTGGATTCCTACAACCAGTGCTGCAGCTCTGCCTCTTTCTGTGCCTATTTGTCCCACCTTATGAGATAATGATCTCTAGAAGAGCTTGGATTTTATACATTAGTCATCCTCTCCTTTTACTGTGTATAAATTGTGTTGTCATCATCCCTTGCTCCTCAGAATATTTCTAGTTTTAGAATTAGGAAGCCAAAGAAACAAGGGAAGCTTGAATGTCTGAACATCAACCCCACTTGATTGGTCTGATGTTAAAAATAACCTGTTAAACTCTTCATCAACCTGCATTTCTCCCACCCTCAAACCCACCCACCCTGATGGGATTCAAACCAGGGAGCAGAGCAGGGCGTGGCAAGGCTTAGGGAGAAGGGAGACTGGGAAGAATTTACCCCACAACTCATTTAACTTATTCACTCAGGACTTAGTAATGACTAACCAAGATCTACTTGACTCCAAAAACTGAATTGTTTGAAGAAGATTTGAAATAACAAAACACAATTTTCCTGGGCTATCTTGCTCTGTCTAAATCAATATTTCAGTAGCTTTCCCTTGTGAAGAGACAGAAGAGGAACCTCTGGCTAGACAAGATTCCAGGAGCAGACATCCCTAATAGCCAAAGGGTGAGATTCCCCTGTCACAACGGAGATGTTGTGGGGCAGACTGTCACCTGGAGCTCATTGTCTGGGCTCTCTTGACAAAGAGACAGAAATAGGCCTTTCGAGGGTCACCTCATCTCCCTCGGAGATAGGACAAATGACGAGAGTTTCAGAAGAATTTATTTCCCTCCAATGGATATGAAAAGAGACTTAAAGATTAGATCAGATACAGATATCTGGGATGCAAACTTCTCAGATTAGGTGAGATGAGTCTCACTAGAGTTTGTAAATCTTGCCCACACACT
This sequence comes from Regulus satrapa, assembly GCA_013396955.1. NCBI lineage: Eukaryota > Metazoa > Chordata > Aves > Passeriformes > Regulidae > Regulus > Regulus satrapa. The sequence goes on from VWZN01019038.1 coordinate 34,131, forward strand.
TCCCATTTCTCCTGTGTAACATGAAATACAGACACTAGATATAATATTAAATATTAGATATTTTATTCCTTCTCTAATGAGAATAAAACTCCTCAGTAGATCCCCTAGCATGCTGTAACTCGCTACAGCTGTACCAATTAGGAAAAGGAGACTTGCTGCCATTAGGAGCATTATGAGGGCAGATAAACAAAGGCAGCTTTAAATTCTAAAAATCATCTCCTCTTCACTTGTTAGATATTAACAATACACACAATGAGTATTATTGGTACTTACTATTAATAACCATCAGCACATAGTCACACAGGTTATTTTAACAACCTTACTCTAATTTAGTGGTCAATGCCATGGAGAGGGTGTCACAGAGACAGGGCTAAGAGCTTCAGTTCTTGATGATCTCAGTCCATGAGGTGAAGGTGATCAAGTTTTAAGAAATTATTCCCCCTTTCTTTACAGCCCACAAATTCAGTGTTTTCTCCTTTTATAAGTGTCTAATTTTCTAGGCAGTTCTAAGCCATTCACTGCAACTTGCTGGGGGTGTTACTTCCCCTGGCTACTGAATGTCTTGGCCTGTGACTTGTTTCTTCATTGGTGCTGCCATTTATGTGTTTTTTTTTTTTTTTTCTATTTTAATCTCTTGATAAGCTACTGCACTTGCTGTGCCCCTCACCATCTGACAGCAACAGCAGTCGTTTCCCAGTTTTTCAGGGTGTGTTTAATCACCAGTGTCTGATCAGCAATGATCAGTTTATTGCTGGGGGCTCTATTTTGAAACATGCCTGCATTTTCAAGGTCTTTGCTGCTACCCTGTGTTTAAATTGTGTATTTAGCTGAAGACCCCAGCAAGGTTTGTGTAGGAAGGATTGCAATCTGGCACAATTCATATAAAACCTGTGACCTGCTCCTGGAAATGCCATTATTGCTTTTACTGGGACACCAGGTACAAAAATGCTTATCCACTGTTTGATATTGTGCAATATGAATGTCCTGGTGCTTGAATCCAAAACAAAGTGGTAATAATTATATCCTGCCTATGGAGTTCCTACTTCCAGGGATGCAACAGGTTTCCAATTTAGCTACAGAAGATTTTGAAAGCCTCATCTTCTCCAGAAAGAGCTGCCAGTCTCAAGTGCCTTGTCCAATAATACAAGTACTCATTATACTGATGAAGAAACTGTACCCTTATTTACAATTTAAAGAACTTCATTCTTCAAGCTGCTCTGTTTGAATTAGTGGCTTTTACTCCCCTTGTTTTTCAGTGAGACTTCTATGTTTACCGTAAAAAGGAGCATAAAAGGTCAGTGGACATTAAACAAGACTGTTACAGAAAAGATTAAAGAGCCTCTTCTGGAAAGTCTGCTAAGTATTCAGCAGCCTAATTTCATACTTGTGATTTGGAGTAAAATTATTTATGACAGTTTGCAACACTGGGGACTAAGAAAACATGGATAACATTTCACATATTTGAAAACAAGGGATTTTCTTTTGGACAGAGCCTTCAAAAGCAGCGAAAATTTTCTTACCTGGTACTGTTCAGGAAAAAAAGAGCTTACGATCAACATCCAGCTGTGTGAGGTCCCATCTCAGAAACGCTTTCCTAAAAATATTCACAGGGAAAGAAAAGAACAGATTTCTTGAAGGAAATAAATTTTGCATAAAAAGGATCATTGCTAACACCAAACACTACTTGATTATTTTTTTGCATCAGAGAGCTGGTGTTTTATTGATAACAATTTGCTGAGTCATTACTGGGAAAAATGAATTAAAATAAAAAAGCATAAAGAACAGAAAAGACCAGCTCTCCTAACAAGTGAGAGAGCATCTCCTCCGATGCCACAAGGAAACTCTAAGTACTTTTCCAGCTGCTATGGTTTCATTAGGCCCCAGAGAGTCTTCTGGGCTTCTTTAGCAGACAGCTACCAAAATTGGCCAAAAGCTCTGGACCTTTCTCTAACAGCAGCAACACCACTTCTTGTAGGATTTGGTGCAATCACTGCCCAAGCAGGCATATGCAAAGAACAAATATTTTGTTATTAATGTTGCTTGGGTGGCAAAGGAATAGGGTCTGCTAATGCCTTGAGTCTCCATGAGCTCTTCTTATTCATATTCACTGTAAGCCATGAGAATCTTGTATGAGCAGGGAAAAGAGCAGTCACAGTGACCTTGTTGGATGTATTTGAGGAAGAAGCCCAGCTACATGGCTGCAGCAGAAAATGTCTTTTACTGACAGAAAAAAGAAGTGTATGCAATAATCCACTTTTTCCAAAACATGCCAGCAAAGACAAACTTGCCCTCAGCTTTTATTGTGTCATGCTACATTTCATTACTGTTAAAAACTAGAGGTGGATGAAAGACCTTGTGCCATTGCCCACTGCATGATCAAATTCCTGGTTTAGTTCTGTTAGTTCCTGCTTGTCCTTGTCACACAGAAGACAAACTTGACAGAGTGTCTCGATTTTGAGGGGGTTGTCCTAAGTTGCCAGTCAGCCAGAGAAATGTGAACTGTCACATTTCAAAGAGCTGAAAGTGGTGAAATGAAACATTCATAGTTCAAAAATCAATGCCATTAACTCTTTCATTTTTACAGAAAAGCTCCTTTATCTACAACTCTTTCCCACATTTTCTCATGTGCTAAAAGCTCCAGTTCTTTACTAATAAATTTTGACATTTTCTCTGAGACTATTTTTGAGAATAGGACAATCAGGGCTCTAGAGGAAAAAAAAAAAGAGAGAAAGTGTGTCATGTATGCAATTTAATATTAAAGGAAACAGTTCAGAAGAACTGTACTGATTATGTGAGCAATTGAAATAGAAACCACTGCAAAATTTCTAGTATTTTGCACCAGGGAGCTGTGGAATGAGCTGCCTGAAAGTAGGATTTAGGACTTTGTTTGCTGCAGCACATACCTGGCCTTGACAATTAGATTTGTGACACTTCCCAATCCCACACTAAACTGCAGTGGGCAGTGGCATTATTTTGATTATTACACATCACTGTGGTCCAAGTAAGAGATTTCATCAGAGTCCATGCTTCAGTACACCCCACTGTTAATAAAAGGGTGACTTTTATGAGATAAGAAACAGGCCCTGAGAAGCTGAGAGAACATTGAAAGGAATGAGAAATTGCTAGATAAGTATCTGCCAGAAATGACTTCAAGAAATGAGAACCTTTCTGGACAGGTTTCTTATGTGCTGTGCATGGATTTAAAGTAGTGATTGTTATTTTATCAAAGTATTAGCCCATAGGCTTCATCTAAAATGGTTGTTCTTCTTTGTTAAGCATAAATAGAGTGTTGGTGTGATGACAGGCTGAGAAAGATGGGGCTGTTCAGTCTGGAGAGGGATGCATGGAAACCTTAAAGCAGCCACACAGTGTCAGAAGGGGCCTGCAAAGAATCCAGAGAGGGACTCTTCATCAGGACCTGATGAGAAACATGGGTTCAAACTGAAAGGGGGGAAATTCAGGTTAGATATGTGGAAGATATTCCCGCATCTGAGGGTGGGCAGGCCCTGGCACAGTGTGCCCAGAGCAGCTGTGGCTGCCTCTGGATCCCTGGAAGTGTCTGAGGCCAGGCTGGACATTGGGGCTTGGAGCAATCTGGGATAGGGAAGGTGTCCCTGCCCATAGCAGGGATTTGGAACTGGATGAACTTTAAGGTTCCTTCCAACTTAAACCATTCTGTGATTGCGTTCTATGGTTCTTTATCTTCATTCAAGAATTGGCTCAGGTCCTTTCAGTGACTGAATACTTTTAACACCTCTTGGAAGTCTAGAGAGAGACCTGTGAAAGAGACCGAGCCACTTTGCTAAATTAGTGGGCAAAAAGCCTGAAATTTGTGTCAGAAAAATAAGATGAAAGATTGGAATGGTAAGTAAACAGTAAAAAGCAAACCCATGGTTTTATGAAAAATGGGTCTTGTTAAATAAGTGCAATACAATTTTTAATTACTCATTGGCCTGATTTCTATAGAAAAGTGTGTTAAAAAAACCCCAATCAATTTCTGTGCCTTAGTTTTCCACAAGAGTGATGATACATAATAAAGCTGTAATCAAAGAATCATTGAATATCCTGAGTTGGATGGCACCCACAAAGGTCATTGAAAGATTCGGGCTACAAAATATCTCACAAGAGATAGAACTAGACCAGTGTGATTTTTTGGGATCTTCTGTACGTCCTCAGGGGATTTCTTCTCCACCAAACGCTGCTAAATGAATAATGCATAAGATGATACAAAATTATTTAAGGAAATAGATGCAGATGGCACATACTATCAGAAATGAGACCCTTAGGTCAATCACACAGACTAAGCTCAACTGGTTTGGAAGGTGGAGAGCAACTGAGACACATCTACTTTCATCCAAAGGCATTATCTTACATGACCAAGAATGTAGGTCACGGGTCTGACTGGAGGAATCATATCCATGACAGCCACGGATTGTAAAGGGCTTTGGACCAGTCACTGAATGGATCCATGGAGCTTATGCTGAGCATGTCAGCTGGGATTGTCCTGGATGTGTGAGTGTTGCTAGGGAAGGATTAGGACACTGGTTAGTGGAGTTTGGGGATGTTTGACTTGTTGTTTTGTGACAGCCATCGGCCACTCAAATTTATAAGCTGCTAAAAATCCACGAGCTGTCTGTCGGCAGGAAGGAGGGACATGGCACGTCCAAGCATTTTAATGAGTTTTCTGGAACAGAACTTGGGGTAGGTGGGTGGGTAAGAGAGCAGAAGAGAAGCTGATGTGATGGGTTTAGACAGGAAATATTTGGACAGTTTTTTCATTTTAAATGTGTGTCTAGACATGGGCAGAAATCCAGTCCTGCTGAACATACCCAGTCCTGCCCTTCAGGGGAGCTGGAGCAGGGGAGGAGAAGGAAGGACATAGAAAATACTGGAAGATGTGGTTTCCTCCATGCTTTTAAAAAGGCCACAGGACTCGTGGTTGAGCTAACTTACCAGAGCAGAGGAAATTGCTTCACCCAGCTGAACAGGCAGGAAGAAACTTGGGATCTTTCAGGATGGGGTGAGCCACATGATTATTTGCCCTTTGGGTGGGTAAGCATAAGGTCATCTATCCCATTTGCACACAATGCCATCACTGATTAGCTGCATGCATGGATTTTGGAGGCAGCCCTTTACACAGAGCAGGTACCAGCAGCCCAGAGCCCACGGGCACCTAGAGCCAATCACAGAAACACATTTGGTGCAGTGCACACATGTCCTTACAAGCCGAGGTCGGGGAGCGTGGACAAACGCCCCTGGGGTTTAAGAGTTTTTAGTACAAACCTCTGTGCAGGGGAAGGACAAGACTTTGCATAACATAAATGACCCTGGGGGGCGTGCAGCCCTCCTGCAGGCGCTCCTTGCACCGTGTAACATCTGGGCTGCACACACACCTGCAGTTTGCCTGTGACCCATTTATGATCTCGCACAGCTCCCGGCTCTGGCAGCCACGGTGGCAGCAGTGCTTCAGCACAGAGCTCACTTGCTCTGGGGGTTTTGCTCTGGAAGTGAATCAATGCAGAACTAACTGCACCATCAATATTGATCAGGCCGTGAAGGCTTTGGCATTGTAGCAATATCTTGTTCCTTCCAGGCTGCTCTGCAGGAGGCTGAGTGCATATTAATGAATGAACCTGCCTGGCCTGACAGGTTCACAGAGGAGCCCAGCAGAGCACAATAAGGGCCTAAGCTAAGAGGCTTCATTGGAATTTTAATTTTTTTCTTAGATACTAAAGAAATGGAGCAATATAAGTCAGATGTTAGCAGTTCTTGCCATGAGCCCAACAGCATATTTGACAGCGTTACAGATGATGTGGACTGTGCATTTGTGAAAGCCTGCTTGACCCAGGGGGCCATTAGCGAGCTCTGTAAGCACACCAGCCACTCCCTGTGACTGAAAGTAAGTGCATTTAGTGACCTGGACTGACCTGTCACACTTTGAATCTCTGGTACCTTCTAATGTGAAAGAATTCAGTCACATAACCCTTTTATCACTTTCTAGCTAATAAATATCTCTTTGCTCATGCTGCTGGTGAGAATCTGACTCAATGTGGCCAGCTGAGACCTACTCTTGTGCATATGAAGGCAGCCTGAGGACAAAATAAAACTGGTTTCACCTTTTAGTGTCATTTGCTCCTTGAGAACAGAAGGAGGTACTTGTGCCTGCCATTTTCAGTGCCCTCACCCTTCGGGGTAAGATGCAGCTCATCTTCAGGATTGTATTTATATTGTGACTGCACTAAAGTAGATTAACAAGAGATTGCTACACGTGGCTTTGGAAAGATTAAGGTAGCTTTTGTGATGCTTGGTGGCTGCTTGTATTTGAACAAAGAACTTTCTGAGTCTACAAGTAGCTGGACTAACAATTTACACACCCTTGGGGTTTGGCAGATCCTCTTTATTGTGTAAACACCCATCAAGAGCTTTGTGGATCATTTCCTCTAATGTCAGTACCTAAGTGTTGCATAATCCCCTTTTAAGCATGTAAGAAGACAAGCAGATTTTAGGCTTGATTTTTTCATTATTTTAGGCTTGTCTCTTATTTAGCATACACCCCAGGAAACTGCTGTACTGAAGGTGAAAGGTGAGAGCAAGTTCAGCAAAGTTAAGCCCCTTATCCTGTCACCATGTGGCTGGATGGACACGCTCACAGCTGGGGTTCAGAGCATCTGGGAAGAGGCAGGCTGAAAAAGCTGTGCTAGACAGGTCCCGAGCCTCTTGTGCCAACCCACGGAACAAGATCCTGGGTCCTCAGGGAGCCTGAGGCTGTTTGCACCACAGGTGATGATGAGGAATTTGGACATCAGCCAGTAAAGGTTTGCACTGTGTAAATAACTTGGGGATAGAAGTGGGAATGTATGGAAAGCCCTTAGTCCTGGCCTACAGAGTTGATTTGATTTGTAATTGCTCAGCACGTCACTCCACACCTGAGAGACTTCAGGCAGGATTCTTTAAACACCTACAGAAGAAGGTTTTTCAAGGTAGGGAGTGATTCATGCCTCCCTCGATGGGAGCTTAGTTATGATATTTTCAGTCTACCTTCCCCCACATATTGCTCCCACTGAGGCTGCACTAAGTAGAATTTGAGCTACTGAAAAGCTGAAGAATTTCTCTAACAGGAAAACTATTGCAGAATTGAAAGTCTAGGATGGCTGGGATTGATGTGTTTTACCAATTACTGCATCTTGTCAGCCTTGTGGAACAGCACCATTCCTGTAATTAATGGGCGAGAACTTTCTAATTCTCCTCAGTGCAGCTCAAGTGGTGCCAAGACACTCAAGGTGTCCATAAAATATCACCAAAGGAGCTGGAACAGGGCTGCCAGGGCCAGCTCTAATGTCAGCCTGTCTGAGTGCTGAAGCCTGAAACCACTGTAATGCCCCCACGGATGCACCACCCTCTACTGAGCTCCCAGGGAGTCCGGCTGGTCTGACTCCGGCTGGGCTGGCACCTTGGTGACATGGTCACTCTTCACCTCACACTGTGCCCAGCACCCCATTTCTGTGCCTGCTGCCGTGGTGTGCCTGCAGGATAACATTTCCCATTTCGTGGCAGCAGCAATGGGAAGCAGGATCTCTTCAGGGCTCCTGCTTCCCACAGGTCCCCCCCACCATAAGGAAGGAACAAGGGAGTTGAGGAATGGGAGTGACACAGACTAAAGGCTGATCTATTTGGTATGAAGGCCAGCTCAGTATTTCTGACCCTCTGTCAAGGTTTTAAAATCTAGTTTTCAAGCTTAGCATGTCTGTTTTGTAATATACTTCAGACAGAGATGTGGATGAGTCACTTGCTGTCTTTTTGCAGACAACAGTGACATAGCTCCGGGCACCACTGGCAGGCAAACATTTTAAGCATTTTCAAGCTGCATGGCGTTCTGAGAGATGTTTACTTCACCATATCTCTGTCATCTTTTGATGTTAATACCTGTGTCAGAGTGATTTCATGGAGGCTGTCCTGGGATATGAAAGGGAATAATCCATGGTGCAGTGTAAGGTATGCTCTTCTCACCGTGTGGCTGAGATAATTCTGTGGTCCTTCATGCTGAAGGATTTCATTCATTACTTCTCTAAGCCACCTGGACTACAAATATTTTAGAAGTAAGTGCCTAATGTCACCACAGTGGAATCACTTTGAAAAATCAGATTTTCATGATACCTAAGCAGTATTATCACTGACAGTGGGTTATGAAGTATTCTGCACAACAACCTAACCATGGCCCAGATTTTTATATATAGTATCATAGAATGGTTTATGTTGGAAGGGACCTTAAATATGATCTAGTTCCATCCCTCTGTTATGGGCAGGGACACATTCCACTAGACCAGGGTGCTCCAAATCCCATTCAGCCTGTGCCAGGGCCTCCCCACCCTCACAGTGAAAGATTTTTTCCTAAAATATAATCTAAACTGACAGTCTCTTAGTTTGAAGCCATTTCCCTTGTCCTGTCACTCCAGGCCCTTGTAAATTGTGTCTCTCCATCTTTCTTGTCAGCTTCCTTCAGGTCCTGGAAGGCCACACTGGGGTCACCCCAAAGCTTCTCCTCTGCAGGTGGACAATCCCAGCTGTGCCAGCCTTTCCTCCCAGCAGAGCTGCTCCATCCCTCTGCTCATCCTGGTGCCAGCTCTGGCAGCTCCAGGTGCTGCCTGTGCTGGGCCCAGGGCTGGGGCAGCTCTGCAGGTGGGCTCTCACCTGAGCACAGGGGCAGGATCCCCCCTCGATGGGCACACTCTGGGGGGAGCCCAGGATGGGATTGTCTTTGTAAATGCTTGGATACACCCCCCCACACCCTGCAAATGCAGAGTGGTGACCCTGGATCCTCCAGGGATCCCTCTAGGGATCCACAGAGAGGAAAATCCAGGAGAGGAGAGAGTGCAGCATCCCCATGTCCAGAGCTAATGGAAAAATAATGTATATGTATCAATATTGATTCCATAGCATGCTGGTTTAAGCTGACAAGGTCAGTTCAATGTGATTTATTCTGTTAGAGCTGCGCTGTGCACTCTTTGTCTGTTGAGTTCTGGTGCAGCCAAGCCACTCGGGCATGTGTGAACCTAATTATGATTCCAGCCACCACACGAAGCCCTTCATGTCCACGATTTATTATTGCTGTTCTTGGAGCCCTCAGCTCTCCTTTCCAGAGCATCTGTTTGCTTCATGCAGATTCAGCTGTGTGTGGTATCAAAACATTGCTCAGCTCTTCATGCCTTTCTCCTTCAGAGAGTTGTGAAGGAAGAAACCAAAGGATTTCAGGGTACACTCACTCACCAACACCAAACTTTTGATTCGTGTTATTTCTGATTTTTCAAAGTAGTATTTCTTGATATTTACAGGAGCCTTAACAGAACAGAGGACTCTTGGCACTGTCTTTAAAAGGTGTCTGTGTCGAGAAACATTCAGTAGTTTCCAAGCAATCAAATGCAAATAAAACATCAAAACTGAGGAACCTGCTCATTTGTTAGTACTCAAATGAGGAAAATGGCTCAGCTCCTTCTTTAATATTTGTCTTACACAAAATCCACGAAACTGCTGCTAGGGGAGAACTGGATTTGGAAGAAAAATTGTACCTGGTTTATTTTACCCAGTTGTTGACACAAGCAGGTCTTGAATGAGTGAAGTAGAAGCAGAAAGGAGAAAAGATTCGAAAAGGTATCAAAACCACCTGCAATAAATGTCATGACTGATCTTCATAGATGAAATTAGGGAAATGCCTTTTGGGTTCTGTGTTCTTCCCCTGATGAGAGATGATTGGAAAACCCTTGATCAGATCCCCTCGTACAATGTGCAATGTACTGAGCAGAAAGAAACTGCACAAGACTAAGTCTTAGAAGCCTAATGGAAAATGAGAGATTTTTTTAATGACAGGATGTAATTAATATACAACATAGCTCAGGTTTATTGTTATAAAAGCCCAGTAGTTTTCATCACTGATCTTGTACGCATAGAAACCAGACTTCCAAAGACAATATGCTCACAGAAAGTATATATGGGTTCTGAAAGACATAGATTATTCCAGTGGTAAAAGGCCCCAAAACGGTAATTTCCTTGTTAGCAAACTCTGCAGTGTATTTTGTCGTGCTTATTTCATTCTCAGCAGGAGGATTAAAGAAATGTTTTTTTCTTAATTTGTGCAGTTATTGGCCACCTCTGGTTCTCAGTTTCCATTGTGTGGTGTCAAAAGAGTACCCCCTAAACTGTGGTGGAACATTCAGATTCTGACCCAACCTACCCCTGGCCCTCTGAACCTACTTCTGGCCAAGGGTTTCTCCTCCTCCTGGACACCCAAAATCAAGGATGCCAGTGGTATAATTTGTGTATTAGTTATGAAATAGCCAAATTTCACTGTAGACATATCAGCATTCCAATTGTCCCAGAGGGTCCAAATAAGGAAAAATCTTTATAAAATCTGGTGAGGTGCCTGATTCAGTCCTGTGAAAAGCAAATCTGTGAAATGTGTATCCTCCTAGTGCAGCCCAGACCCTTTTCAAACAATTCCAGCAAGAGCTGTTCCTCTCCTCTGAGAGTTTCCCCTCTGTTCTATCAGCTCTCCATACTGGAATGATTATCCTCATTGATATCATACTGGAATTATTATCTTCAGATTATCCCAAGGCACACAAGCATACAGTCCTCATGCAGTAAGCACCTGCAGCAAAGGCAGCATTGGTAAATGTAATTTTGTGTTAAAACCAGCAAATTGGAGACATACTGCAGCTCTTGGTTCATTCTAATAGATGCAAGCTTTGGAAAACCAGCTGGGTATGGCCACTGATGGAAAACGAATGAATCAGACTGGCCTGCTTAGGGGAAAATGCAAGCACTCCAAAGAAAAACCAATATTCAATTAAAATTTAAAAGTAATCAAACGTAGAGGATTCCTGTAAGAATTGAATCTTTGTACTGAATTTTTGCCAGAGGCGTTCAGAGAGTGTTACTTTGTGATGAGTACAAAACAACAGTATTCTTCTGTGTGTTTAAGCTACCACTGTAACTACAGTTGATGAACGTTTTGGGAGCTGTTGGATTAGTCACCAAATAATGAAAAAATACATCTAAATGTACTTGCATAGCACATTTGCATAAAAGAACAGTTCCCTCCCCAAAGCTTGAGTTTTTTTCCTCTTGTCTAGCCTTTAAAAGTGAATCAAGGATTCTCCTGCTCAAGTAGCACCTTTTTATTGCCAGTAAAACAAGACTGGTACAGAAGAAAACTCTAAATAGACCACATGAGGCCATTGGTGGTTCATGCTTTGAGATATGAATTCTTTTATTAGAGCTTTGCTGTGATGTTTTAAGACTTGCTGCAGGTTCTTAAAAAATGAATAGGAATTGTTCTATTCTGAACTGTCAGCAGTTTGGAAACTTAAAACATCCAGGACATGTCTCAAGAAATCCAGTTGTTCTCTTTGATCCTAGATTAAAGGGCCTTCAGAAATTTCAGAGCTATGTAGTTTCTTACACAGTTCCAATTAACACGACACTGAGCTTTATTCTGTGAATGTACAATAATGTAGAAAACTCCTTGGAATTCCCTCATCAGCTATACTCTATTTAAAAATACATGTATTGGTTTTATATCAACATCCTCAACCACATTCAATACTCCATTTATACCCTTAGGTTCAGTAATTCACAGAACTTCAGCTTCACAGATTCTTATCAATAAATCCCAAAATGCATGCATGGCTTGGTTTAAGAAAGATATTTTACTTGTGTTTCATACACAAAAAGAAACTGATAATCAACAGTGGCTTAAAAAATTAACACTACTCCACTTTTTCACAAGTGTACAAAAAAGAAAGAATGAATTTACATTCAACGGTAAAGCTTAAAGTCCACTCTAATAATAGCTGCATTGACATTCACATACACAAGCACAGAATAAATATTTCAGGATTCTTATAAGAGCATACAGCATACATACAGTACTTGAATTTTACATAAGGAGTGTTAGTAGGGTCAGAAATTTATAATCTCATAGAAAAGTAAAATCAGAAAAGGTCGTGTGGGAGGTAACACCAAGGTACTGCACAGAGCTAGCAGGTTAGTAAATCCATTTGTGTGAGGAGTTTGCTTCTGCTTCTTCATATTAGGACAGTTTGTTTGCAAAGGTGTATTCAAAGTGCAGAATAATGCAAAAAGAAAAAAAAAGAGAAGATATCCTTGTATTTATCAATACATGCAAGAGGCAGCCCCCAAGTCACCCGACAGAATAAAGCTGTTACTGGCAAGTGGCCGATATAATACAGATGTTTCAGGCAATTTTTCTAAAGCACTTTAATAGCAGCAATTGTAATTTATAATGGCTCTAGACTGACTTCTGTTTGGGTTAAAGGGCATCATATTTCTTTAACATTTACAGCTATATTTCTTTATAAATAAATATCTCAAATAACAAATAGCATAGTTAATGTTACTTTTTTTCTCTCTTTTGCATAAGTGTCGTGGAAAAACTCTGACCTTTTCAGAGACATTATGTGCAAAATCATGTGGAGATAGGGACACACAGCATCACAGTTACATTCCTGGGATGTCAGCCCAGCCCTTCTTACTCTCTGAGGGCTAGCCTTACCAGGGTAATGCAGGGCTTTAAGGGACAATTTTTCCAATGGCTTGCTTGGTAAAGAGATATAATTTATGGTGTCTTAAAGAGCTGTAAATGTGAGGTTTCATTTGAAGCAGTGTGTACAATACGTCATGTGTAGGAGTCAGTATTTCCACACAGTGACTTCTCAGGATTTGACAAGTCTGCTCATCACCTTTCAGACATTTTCTCCCCAGCCTGAACATCTCTGAACATTTGTGTTTATTAGGTGTTTCCTTTGTTGCATATTTACCAGCTCTTCTTGCGTTTTATAATCTGATCTCATATCACCTAGCTGACATCTGCACACAAATATTTCCAATCAGATAGAGGGTGCACAACATTAAAACTTTTAAACCTGTCCTGTAAGTGTCATCAAGACAGGAGCACAGGAACCACAGTGCAGAGTCCAACCTCTCACTGGCTGTACTGTGAAGATTCTCCTTTTCGGCGTAGGAGAAAGGAAACTTGTGTCTGCTTTTTAGATTCTGAAAACAAGCCAGAGTGGAGAAAAAGAGTTAACACCAGACTTAATAAAGCTTTTAAGACAAAACCTGTTAAGCAATTTAGACAGACACTGAATTTCCTGCTGATTTTCTCAAGTCTGTACATACAGGAAATTTGTTAACAGTAGGAAGAAGTTGGGATTTGCTACATAGGAGAAATCTGCCATTATTACAAAAACTGGCTAAGAGGGTTTTTTTCAGTATAACTCCCTCACTGGTCACTGTTCTCAGTGGTGCTGTTGCCCTTTTCTTTTTTCTCCTGAGTCTTGTTTCCCTTCTTCTTTTTCTTCTTTTTCTTGGTCTCTTCTTTCTTGCCAAAGGTTATGAAGTCACTTTTGTCAATTTGGCTGTTTGGTGGCTCCTGCCGGATGGAGATGATTGCAGGAGATCCCGGGATAATGAATTTGTCTGGCAACTCACCAGGACCACCTTGTTTGGAATTGCCCGGTCCAAATTTAAAGGTCCAGCTGTTGCTGTTCACACCAGCTCCCACTGGGGGGGACACCTCTCCCGCCTCAGGTTCTGAAAAAGTCAAAACAGCAAGAAAAGCTTAAAGCATCTTTAAACACAGACATTCAGCGAGCAGCAGCTTTCTGTTTGAAAGCTCTGCCTTCAGCCTCAGTGACTCTCGCTCATCTGGGGGTCAGCCACTGGTTCCTGTCCAGTCTGCTCAGAGCTTGCATGCACTCACCCACTCCACGTGCTCTTGGGTGCAACAGGCTCTGGATCCCCTTTAGTTCTTTTGGATTTGAAGTGTTTGGAGTAAGAGATCACTGTGATGCAGCCCACTGTAGTGTTTTATAGCAGGAAGCACAAGCATGTGCATTGCGTGGCAAAAGGGTGTGTTTGAGGGTGGGGAGTTTTTGGGACAGGGCAGGGGGTGCCAGCCTTGGCATTATGCACATCCAGGTGGGGATTTCAGCAAACCATCCTGCCATGGATGTGTCCAGGAATCCTCATGCAGGGAAGGAGTGTCTGAAGGGAGAATGTCAAGAGGGTGGAATGGAGCCAGGCTCTGCTTGGTGGTACCGAGCAACAGGGCAAGAGGTAACAGGAATGGATGCCCAGGAAGTTCCACCTGAACACGAGGAAGAACTTTTTTCCTGGGCAGCGACTGAGCACTGAACTGATTGCCCAGAGAGGCTGTGGGGTTCCCTTCTCTGGATGTATTCCAGAACCATCTGGATGCAATCCTGTGCCGTGGGCTCTGCTTGAACAGAGAGCTGTGCTTGGACCAGATGAGCCGCTGTGGTCCCCTCCAGCCTGACCCACCGTGTGATTCTGAGCTGGTGCATCCCAGAGAGGAACCTGAGGCCAGCCAGCGTGTGTGTTTATATGAAGGTTTGGATGCAATGTGGCTAAGCAGCAGACACGGCTCCAGAGCAAAACCAGGAGTGAAATTAACTGACTGGGCAGAGATACTGCAGGACTGCTTCCATCAGGGTGCCCAATCTGGTCTCAGAAGTATTCATGGTCTTCACAGAATCATAGAATATCCTGATATTCTCTCTAGATCACAATATCTTATACAGGCAAATATAAAGTCAAGTTCTATCCCCAGTCTTAGGCTTGCAGCATGAAGTAAATCTTAATTTTGTTTCCATTATTTTGATTAGATTGAGTTAATCAGATTGAAATGTTTGCATATGTTGTTCTGACAAGGACAAATTTCTAGTATAATAAAATACAACAGAATTAGGTTTTCCTATGAGAGAAAGCCTTAAGACTCGGTTGTTTTCTTTCCTTTTATACTTTGAACATTTGTTGTAATTTACATTTTTTAATAGGAACAGCATATCTATTTTAATGCATCATGTTAAGTGTTTAAAGAACTGTGATCAGGGGAAAGCTCAGTGTTTATGCACTGATGCTAAATCCCTTAAATCAGAGGAAAACATTCTTATCTTCACCCTAAAAGTGCAAAACATGGGACTCTCACCCTTGTAACACTCCCAGCCACACAAAAATCCTCACAATACCACACAAACAATTCCAATACCACCGATGGGATTAAATCTCAGCATCACGTATCAGAGCTGTCCAGCTGAAGAGGGAAAGCAGGAGGTGGGAACCGTGTTGGAAAACCATTTCAGGATGTGAAATGTGTGCTCTGCAAGGGGAGATGAGGACACTGGGAAGTCCTAGATCTCCTGCTGGTTAAAGAGGGCAGGAAGAGAAAACAAAGCAGACAATCTAGAGGGAGATCCCCAATGTTTTGCCAGCCAATATCTGTTACTGGCTGCTCTGTGCCCCTGCAGCTGTAGTGAAGAATGCTGTGTTAACTTTAGCAGCTCCTCTATTTCTTACTCTTTAAGGTTTTTCGTCTTCTGTTATTTTGTTTGTATAATTTTTTATTCTATTAAATAAATGGGGTGCGGTGCATGCAGACATAAGGCTCTCAGGTTCAAAAGCTGAAAAGACATATTTTGCTGCTTGAAACCCTTTCTGCTGCGTAGCAGCAAAACAAGCAAGGCTGGGAAGCAGGATTCCTTTTTTTTAAAGCTTTTCTGTAGTGATGCAGCAGGTCAGGGTACAAAGCCCAAGAAATGTGTATTCAAATCACATCAGAACCATCTCTGAACCCACCTGTGTGAGAGGCTTGGCACATGAAACCTTTGGCATCTCTGAACCTCCATGGCACACGGACATGACATGACTGCTTTTACAGTGTGATATTTAATCAAGAACTAGAAGACACTGTACACTTCTTTTCCCCCTAAGATTAGATTTAATGATGAAGAAGCTTTGACTTTATGTTCTTTCCAGGAACTGCTGACGTTGTTTTAATGACCTTAACCTCTCGAGTCTCAAATAGCTTTACTGAAGTTATTATTAATGTAAAAGTTCCTCTGTTTTATCAGTTGTAGCTTTTCTGTAAATTTCCTATGGTCTTAAGTATCAGCTTCACATTTTTTACATGTTTCCTGTAAGAAACAACAATGTCCTAGAAAGTCTTTTCACAATAAATGCATTAATATGAACCAGCTTTCATTTCTGCTTAATGAATTGTTTTGTTCAGGTACCTCTTGTATCGCTTTTGTTTCTCTGAGATGATAAATTGCAATGGTGGGAAATGTGTGTCTTGGCCTTTTTCCAAATTATTAATCAATTGTCTTTCTGTGGCAATACAAAAATCTGAGCTTTCATATTGCACATAATAAATTAAGTCCTATTTGACAAATAAATCCTCTCCTTCTCCCAACAAGCCCACACAATGTACATTCCAAACATTGGCCCAGGCCCAATCCTCTTTTTCTATTCCTGGCAGGAAAAAGACAGCTGAAGGTGACCTCAAACCATGTTTCACCCACCTTTGCTCTGGCTGGGGAGAACCCCATAGCAGAAAACAGCAGAAAAATGACTTTGAAAAGTCCAGGGTGAGAAGACTCCGTAGGCTGCAGGGCCACCCCAGCACAGCAGGAACTGCAGTCGTGGCTGTGCCATTCTGATGTCAGTGCAGAAGCATAAAATGATCTAACATCTTCCTGCCTTGGAAGGGACCCCAACTATCATCCAGTTCCAACCCCTGCTATGGGCACCTTCCACTAAACCAGGTGGCTCCAAGTCCCATCCAAACTGGCTTTAAATACTTCCAGGGATGGGGCAGCCACAGCTTCTCTGGGCAAGCTGTGCCAGGGCCTCAGCACACTTTCACAGAATCACAGAATGACCAGGTTGGAAGAGATCTTCAAGATCATCGAGTTCAACCCAGCCCTAACACCTCAACTAAACCATGGCACTGAGTGCCACATCCAGTCTTTTTTTAAACCCATCCAGGGATGGTGACTCCACCAGCTCTCTGGGCAGACCATTCCAGTATTTTATCACTCTTTCCATGAAAAACTTTTTGCTAATATTAGTTTTCCCTTGATGCAGCTTGAGACTGTGTCCTCTCGTTCTGTCAGTGCTGCCTGGAGAAAGAGACCAACCCCACCTGAGCACAGGCACCTTTCAGGGAGCTGCAGAGAGTGATCAGGGCACCTCTGAGTCTCCTTTTCTCCAGGCTAAGCACCCCCAAGCTCCCTCAGCCGTTCCTTGTAGGGCTTGTGCTCCACTTACCTTATACTCTTCCTAATACCTAATCTAAACCTACTCTGTGGGTTTGAAACCATTCCCCTTGTCCTGTCACTCCAAGCCCTTCTCAATAGTCTCTCTCCATCTTTCCTGGGCACTCACTTCAGGTACTGCAAGAGGCAGGCAGGTCACCCTGGAGCTCCTCCAGGCTGAGCAATCCCAACTCTCTCAGCCTTTCCTGGAGAGGTGCTCCACTCCTCTGATCAGCTGAACACAGGACGTGGGGCAATGACAGTGACTTCATATTATCCATTTTACCAAATACAGCAACGTGCAAGAATCCAGGGTATCCCTGAGGTAAAGAACCTGCAGGAAACCTCTTGCCAGACTAATGGGGGTGGAATACCCATCTGCACAATCGAAATCTAATGCAGAACAGGAAACTGACCCTTTAATCTGGTTCTGACTTGGCAAATCAACTCACCGGATGAAGTCGGTAACATTTGTCACAAAAACATCTGACCTCATGCATCCAAACACAACAAGCCCATCACACCTACCCTGGAATCAGGATTCTGTCCAACTGTGGTATGGGGGTTTGCTTGCACTTATGTCTGGCTTTGTCCCAGTCCCTGAATATGTTTGTTGTCCATACAAATGAAACGTTTTAATACTCCTTAATACTCACTAAGCCAAAGAAAACTCATTCTTCTTACTGCTGTGTGGAGAGCTTGCACAAAAAATGACAAAGACATAGAGAATCTAATGAGTTAATGGCCATCATTTCCTACAAGTGGGGCTTCTCCAGTCCTCAGGAAATTTCTCTTCTGCGTGATTTACCTGAAAACATGTGTGTTTATCTGTATTGGCAGGCTGGAAGGTCACAGTTTAGCTGTACTAACAAAGTCCTATATTTAGGCATTTCAGATCAAGGATAAATGTCATTTACTACCTAGTTTCCAAGGCTTCCTTAAACATCTCTTCTGTTTCTTATCAGCAGGGATTCAACAACAAAAGCTTTCTGTTTATGTGTCATTTTACATTTAATGCGATTAGTTGTACTTCTCTTGACTATTTTCTGCATCTTTAATTGAGTGCTTCAAATTTGTTTGTTAAACTTAGAGGAAAATCTCAATAAAACAAACCCCATGGTTATATTTATAACACTTAATTTAAAACATTACACTTCTTTTCTTCCTTCAGCTAGAGAGGGTAGGTTGCCAGAGTTCATACATAAAAGCCCAGAGTCTGGTCATTTCCTGGGGTAATTTATGGGATTACTTTGGATCTTTTCTTTTATTCTCAAGGAATACTTCAGACTTCATGTTCAATGACCAAATAATTAAATTTTTAAATGCTTGCATGCAACAGAACCCAAAATCTAGGCTGCACCTGCAGGTCCTGATGCTTCTTTGCCTGTGTGTCTGCAAGCTAAAATGGGAGATGAACTTTTCACCCCTCCCTTTCCTACTCTCACCGAAATACAAATGTCTCAGTAGACTTTAAATGGAACCCAGAGCAGAAGAGACTCTGCAGTTGAGTAGGTCACATATTTAGCTGGCATTAAAGGACTTCTAGGCTGTCTTTCAAAATACTTCTTTTTCCATCTCGTGACTTCTGTCTGAAGTGCACAGGCAGACATGCACAGAAAAACCCTGCATATCCTCAAATCACCTATCTGAAAGATGCAGGGAATAGGGTATGGTGGACAGATAATATTTTTTCTCTTGCAGAGGCATTTCATGGTCATGTATTGTAGCCCTCTACCTCTCTCAGGACTTGAAAAACATAAAAACCCTGGTAAATAGGCACTGGTTCAACATGCCCTTATTGCTCTGAAACATCTGATTTCCTACACAGTATCAGATATAGAGGGTCATGCCCGTCTGGAGAAGCTGTGGCTGCCTCTGGATCCCTGGCAGTGTCCAAGGCCAGGCTGGATGGGGCTTGGAGTACCCTGGGATGGTGGAAGGTATCCCTGGAACTGGATGAACTTGAAGGTCCCTTCCAACACAAACCATTTCAGGATTTTATGCAGCTGCCACAGTGTCCAAGATTCCAGAAAGGGAGCAGGCTGCAGGTGAGCTGTGTCCCCTCACTGATTCTCACTTGCATGCTCCAGGCAGTCCTGTTTTTAGTTTTTCAGAGTTTCCATGCTCTGTGCAGGAAACTCAGACTCCTGCAAGGAATCAGGTCCCTAAAATTTAACCTGTAGTAACTGTAGGTACCTACATTTCTTTTTTTTAGAGAGTTAAACACCTTTTTTCCTAAATTCAGTCACCAGAAATGTAGGCATCCAATCTACCACATCTAATTTAATTCATGCTGTAGTCTATGAACAGACTGGTGCCCTCAGAAGGCAGTTCAAGCCACCTGGCTTAAATGCTTGGTTTAAGAGGCATTGAATTGGAGACCTCACCACTCTCTGTGGAGACTTTTTTGCTTTCTACAACTCACTGACAGGAGGTGTAGCAAGGTGGGGATCAGCCTCTTCTCTCTGACAACCTGTGGCAGGACAAGGGGTTGTGGCCTCAAGCTGCACCAGGAAAGATTCAGGTTGGACATTAGGAAGAATTTCTTCACAGGAAGGGTTGTTAAGCATAGAGAGGAGCTGCTCAGAGAGGTGGTGGAGTCACCATTCCTGGTGGTGTTGAAGAAATGACTGGACATGGCACTCAGTGCTCTGGTCTGGTTGACAAGGTGGTGATCAATCAAAGGTTGGACTTGATGATCTTGAAGGTGTTTTCCAACCTTAATGGTTCTGTTAAAAAAAACAACAAACCAAATGTTCTTTGTTCCTCTCCTCTCTCTGCTGGAGACAGCCAACTTTTGGGTAGCTAGTGAAAAAGGAGCTGAATTCTACCCTCAGGAGTCAGGTAAGGAACATGATGGCTCAGCAGGTGTTGCACTAACGACCATGCCAGAGTATTTTGGGAAAAAAATAAGAAGTTTGAAACTAATCTCTTTAACAGTGGCAGCCACAAAAAATCCTGTGCAACTGTTCTCAACTTCTTCAGCCCTAATCCTTTCACAGGATTTTCACTTAGGTAGGCACTGGCATCTTCCGTCCAAAAAGGCCTGAGAGTGCAAGCCATGTTCTTAAGGCTGCCCCATTTCCACCCCTTAAAAGTCCACGTTTTTGTTGTGACAGCAGTGACACCAGTACAGCCCAGAACCTCTGGTGCAGAACTCCCAAGCGCAGGTCTGCCACTGAGATTTAGGGTGCTGTCCTTTCAGATGTGCAATCTGCAAATTCACTCACTTGAAGGGCTGGCTTTCATCAGCTTGTAAAACCATCCGAGCTGAAAGGTAATGCTGAGCGATGGGTACAAACAGCCTGAAATGGAGATGTCTCATACATTTGGGGCAAAATGTCTGCTGGCAGAACATATCATCGCTCAGCCCAGGAATCAATACCCATCAGATCTGGGCTATCCCATCAGGCCTGCAGTTGCTGTCTCACTGACATTTTTTTTGCTTTTGGGGAGGCCACATGGTTTTTCCCTGACCCTGCATAGCCCCACAGCTCCAATCTGGTGTTTACTGAGAACAGGTGGTGCTCACTTCCCATAATGCGAGCTGCCCATATATCCTGAGTGTCATGAACATCCTCTCTACCTCCTATGTCTCTGCTGCTTTCTTAAAGAACCTTTGTCAGAAGAGGGCTAACTCATGTTAGAACAGATGTGCCCCTGCTCAAGGGGGAGAAGAGAAAAGCATTTCTGTGCAGCTCTGTCTCCCTGCAGAGACATCTTTGACTGTGTGACATGCTCAGCCAAGACAGCAGCTTGTTTTCACTCTGTTCCACCCCTCCCCACTCACCACTTTGTCCCTGTCTTTAAAAATTTGGTAGCTCATGGAATCAGAAAATAATTCAGATAAAAGCTTTCAATCAAAACTTCTATTAATATTAAATTCAAAGGAAATAGTTTTCAATGTTCTTTTTTCTAGACAGCAGAACATGTGGGCTAAAGCCACTGTAAGACTCGGAATGTCCCATCATTAATCACAGCCCCTTCTGTCCGCAGGTCAAAGCAGCAAAACACATTAATTAAATGAATTTGTTTAAAACTGAGATCAGGCAATAAGCAGGAAGCAAATTGCAGGGAAAGCTAGTCATTAACCTGATTTCTCTCTTCCCTGCCTCCTCCGCTGATGCTGTACTGACTGCAGCTTCTGCCTCTGGCAGGCTTAATGAATATTCACCATGATAAAGAGTCTGAAACAGCACATCCAATGCAAACAGCGTGCACTGAAAAACCCTCTCTGTGTCATTTGGAGGATCTCTGCAGACATTCTGGCTTCACTGATCATCCCTAAGCCTTTTTGGGATTAAAAAGCCCATTTAATCTTTCTCTTTTTTCCTGAAAAACAAAATAACCGAAAAAATCAAACCCACAAAAAAAGAAAGGGAATAAAAATCCATCATCAGCAGGATAAAATGACAGAAATAGAACTGAAAGACAGAAAAACTGAATTCAAACAGAACAAAACTGAAGCAGTTTGACTATCACCTTACCAAACAACGCCAACCCTCTCTAATGACTTCATCAAATTAGAGTATTAAACAAAAACCCAAACATTTTTCACTCTCTGCTCTCCCATCTCTTTGACCTGTTCTGCATTAAGCCAGGGGAATGAACAAAATGGAAACTTCCCCCCACCAGGAGCCTGTAGCTTTAATCCAGTGCTCGGGTTTAAAGTCAGTACCATTAAACAGGGTAATTATAGCACACATGTTGTGGGAGATTTGGAACCCCCCACTGCTCCAACATCCCGCACAAAGCAGGGGGTGGGTACGGAGGTCACTTCCAGCTCTCTCTCAGGTTACCGTCCACGCTGACACTGACAATTAATTTAAATAGAGATTATTTACCTCATTACAGAAAACCAATCTTACACGGCTGTGCATTAAAGGAATTGTCTCAGCCATCAAGTAGCTCTGCCAGCATATTCTGACATATGTGAAAGCATAATTTGATTTGCTTGCTACCGCAGCCTGCTGTGGCCAGAGCACAGCCCAGGGTAAATGGCTTCTCGCAGCTGCTGAAGGAGCAAACGCAGCACGGGGGCTGCAGCTCCTCTCACTCTTCTTTGGCTAAAAGATGCTTTTCTTCCCATTAAAATATCGACTTTTTTCAGGTAATATCCTTCTGCTGCTGTACTTGTGGCCAGTCCCACTCCCACAGGTTGAATTTTAACCCTTTCCTCCCCAAACAGAGGGTTAATCTCCTGCATCCCTGAGACTGCATGTGCACACACATCCAGGACGCTCCTTTTCATCTTTTTTGCTCTAATCCAATGCTGGACCTGGGGGATGCAGCACTGTTTGTGACACATGAAGAGGTGATTAGAGAGACATTACTCCTGCATTATAAGAAAAAAATATTTTTGGGGAGTATTTCCCTATGTCTGTGGGCTCAGAGTGTCTGTTCTTAAAAGCTCATAGCTGAAAACAGAACACTCCCCCCCCAAAATTAAAAAAAAAAAAATCCAACCCCAAACCAACCAACCAAAAACCCCAAATTATTTTTATCTTATAAATGTGGTTTTGGTACAGTGTGGGCAGTTAGAGCACCAGCCATTCTGCCCTTGTTTTAATGCAAACAGTAAGGTAAAGAGCAGTGGATAGTGCAAGAAAATTGAAACTGGAGCAGGGGGGCTGCTCTGCCCAGCAGTGCCTGGGAAGGGCGTGGGCAGCGGCTGAGCACAGTGCTCCCCTGAAGACCTGCGGTGGGCTGGTCTCGTACCACAAAGGAAAGGCTTTTCTCTGCTTTCATGTCAAACCAGGTGCTGTGTAGCCCAAATGCCCTAATTAAAATGTCCTTAAATGCCCTAAACTGAACGAGCAGAGCAGCAAGCAGCTACCCAGACCTCTGCTGAAGGCTGATTTTAAGAGCGCTTGGTAACACATCCCAAAAATGTGGACTTGGAATCAGATCTTAAAGATTTTTGAGCTTTGTGGTTCACATCTATTGTATGTGACTGGGAGTGGGGATGGCACTCTAACCATTTGCAGGAGGCTGCTGCTGTGGGCAGGGTTTGCCTCTGTTACATAAGGACATTAAATATTGTAAAGAGAACAAAAGTCACTGCAGAAGACAAGCCCTGAATGTGGGGAGGATAGAATGTGTCTGTGCACTGCTTAATCTGTATTATGGGAGGACAATTCTGGTTACTGTCTTCTGTCAAATTTAAATTAAAAAATAATTGTATTCTAACATACAAGCCCTTTCATGTGAGAGACAACAGGCTCACAGAGCATCATAGACCCTGCTGTGAAGGTGAAAAGGAGGAAGCATTTCCTGGCTGCTGCTGGAGCCTGTGACTGTGCCCTGGAGCCAGCCAGCCCCCTCCTCCCCTTGCTCTCTGCTGGATTCGCTGCTGAACCGAAGCCAAAGCACAGCCGTGTGTTCTTCCCAGGCATCTCCTGCCACTGGAGGCCACTCTGCCTCCATGGGGTGAGAGAGGATCCACCCGGATTCCTGTCTACAGCCTCCTTCTGCCTCAGCGCTGCCTCAAAGACTGGCTGTGACGGATCCCCAAAGATGGAAAATTTTCCTAAAGGGAAGGCAGGATTAAATGTTCTAATATTGGATTTCTATTTACAAGGGCCTGGAGTGGCAGGACAAGGGCAATGGCTTCAAACTGACAGAGAATAGGTTTAGATTAGATATTAGGAAAGAATCCTTTACTGTGAAGGTGGGGAGGCCCTGGCACAGATTGCCCAGGGCAGCCCTTGGATGCCTGAAAGAGTCCAGGGCCAGGCTGGATGGAGAGCTCTGAACAGCCTGGGATAGTGAAAGGTGTCCTGCTCATGGCAGGGGGGTGGAAACAAGATCTTTAAGGTCCTTTCCAACCCAGGCCATTGCATGGTTCTGTGGCTTTTTATTTTCTTGGACAGGCTTAGATTGATTTTCTTTGTGTCCACCTTGGACTCTGAACACTGCTGAGAGAATTGACTTCAATTCAGTCCCTCCCTTCTGCTTTCCCTCAACAAAATTTGAACAATTTCTGCAGCACTGAAAACCTGCCACAGGTACCCTTACCCCAGTCCAGCCCACATTACTGAGGGTGCACAAAGAGCAGAGCCCAGCACAGCTCCCAGAACCACGTCAGGCAGGCAAGAGAGAATCCCCACTTTTTAATTGAGCACAATTAATAGAAAGGCAGTAACTATGGAAACCTGGAGCATCAATTTTAGCCTTTCAAGGCAGAATCTAATTTTAACCAACTAATTGGATGCTTGAAGTGGTAGCGAAAGAAAAAGGGACACATTTTTGTCAGTGCTCTGAGAGGCATCTATTTTAAACATGAATGAATGTGTGAGCTGCACCATTTAGAGACGATAGGACAGTAATGGAGCAGGGACATGTGAGAAATGGTCTTAGAGATAATTTTTTTCATTCTTTCTTCATCATCTGCGTTTAGCTTACGGACTTCAAGCTCCCCTTGGGCTCTCACCCCAGCAGCCCAAACCATTGCAATCTCCAGACCAGAGGATTACAGGGTAAAGCTTTCTCCTTGGATATTCTTAAAAAAACCCCTAACACACAAAGCTTCAGACAGTAATAAATGCAGTTCCATGTCTCTCAGAGGCTGGAGATGGCTCTGAACCTCACAGCTGACACCTGCTCCCTGGCTCCCTCTGGCTCTGGTATCAAATAAAGGGATAATTCTACCAGTATTTTATAGATGAAACCTGAAACTGGCTTTTTCTCTATCTATGAAGCGGAAGAAAGGGTACTATAAATGTTTAATTTAGTTTGACTTTGTTATCTCAAACTGATTTCATTACATTAAAAGTAAACTATACCATACAGGTACATAAAATTCATCTAGACCCACAAAATCATTTAGCTGACCTACTTCGACTAGTTTATCACTAAACCTCTACAAACTTCTCCTCCTCTGAAAGCCAGTTAACTAAATACTAACCAATGTCTATTTTGACTCTCCAACGTGCCTGTTAGTCAGCAACCTGCCCTAAAAGACATCTGGCACTGTAATACCTCCCACAAAATGGGGCTGTAAAACTGAAGACATCAAAGGCCTCAAGAAAGACTCTGGCAGTCAGAGCACTCTTTCCCTTCCACGAAATATCTGTCACATTAGCAGCTTGCTATCATCTCCTGTTAGGATCACATCCCATTATTATCCCTTATCACTGATACGGGATGAATGAAGCTAATAATATTCCACATCAGTTAAAAAGGAATCTTAATTAAATGTGATGAGTAAGTGCTAATACAATATGATAAGCCCCCTGGATAAGCATTCTACATAATTTCTCTCTTTTTCAGAATTCTTTCAACATTCTTCGAGAAGAAAATGGAGGTGACCTTGCAAAGACTCCCCACATCCCTTCTCCTACTGCAGAAAAAGTTTTGCTCTTTCAAGTGCCTGCAAAGCCCACATTTGGAGGATTTTTTCCTCAGGTTGTAGGTAAATGCAGGTGTTACAATCATTGAGAGCCATCTGGGCCTTTAACTCTTTAAAGCAGATTTTTTGGTGCTGGTGAGATGAACCTGCCTGACTGCTCTGGAAATCTGAACCTCCTGGATCTCAGAGCCAAACCTTCTGTTTGTCTTCTGCTGCAGCTAAAGGTGTCCCCTCAAAACAGAGCCCTGTGATGAATTAGGTTTTCAAAGGATGTTTAGAGGTGTCATTCTGCATGCAGATCTATCAAATATCAAACCCCAGCTCTGGAGGGTTGTTAAAATCCCATTTAAATGTGTTTATGAACCTCCGAACTTGGTCAGTACTTTATTCTACTTGATCACACAAACTGAAATCACGAAGTGCTAAGTGATGTGCAGTAAAGGCCACGTAATACTGAAACAAAATAAACCTAATGAAAAGATAGCCTGAGAGGGGATGATACACAGCTAGAGGATATTAAGGTATGCTTACCTAAGTAAAGCTAAGATCAAATCTGGCAGTGGCTCGAAATGGATGGCAACACATTGCAAAAGGCACTTTAACAGTTGCAGCTGCCTTTGTGACTTGTCTCAAACTACACTTCCTTAAATATCCATCATATGGTGAGTATTAATTCTGGGAGGCTCTTGGAAGTCTAACACACAAAAAGTGGGTAGAGCTATCTCACTTGATCACTACAACCATTTCAGAACAGACCACACATAATCCCGGTGTAAGAGTTAGCAAATTATATGCTTTGTATTTCAATATTTTGATTTTAGCTTTACAGCCTCAGTCGTGCTTTAAGCCAAGAATTGTTCCCTCAATGGAACGATTGGAGAAATGGCTCAGACTTGTCTTTCCACATAAAATAATGCTTTACATTATACTCAGGAACTGCTCATTTGTTCATGAACTCTCTTTCAAGAAAGGCTCAAATAGTTGTACTTAAACATCCAAAACTTCATTTCATATTCCTGCCATTTCACTTTTCTGAAGGAAATATTAAAAGTGGAAGAACTGGCTCAAAACAAACAGGAAGCTCAAATCTACAAAATTAATTATTATGCACAAATTGTAATGGATATAATGGTAAAATGCATATCTGAGAGCAAAGAAGAGGAAATTAACTTTGTTTCCTCATTACTGCTTAATGGACGCTGACTTCGGAAAATATCCTGTCCTCTTTAAATTGGAGAAAATTTCTTTTACTTGTGATTTTTGGGAAAAAAAGCAAGGACAGACTGTATCTGGACTGACAGCACAGTTATTTTCCTTCCAGGAAATGTGTCATATGCTCAGGTAACTAGGACAAGCTGTCAAAGAACAGAAACATTTAAAATATCTTAGTGTTCATAAAGGCTAAAAGGTGATTTTATTACTTCTTGAATCCTTCACTTCAAAAGGAATTTTAATTTGCCATCTGGTGGAATCTACATGTAGAATATTTTAAAACTATTTTAACACGGAATTAAACTTTACACTTTCATTTTCCTGTTGTAATTATACGTATTATACGTGTCCGTATTAATATAAAACTGGGTCATTTGTTTTGAGTTTCTGCAACTCTTGAGGTGGTGACTGATTTCTAATTTCTACACATCAGAGTCTACTTTCCCAGCATCTTTTTCAGTCCCACCACTACCAGGTCAGGTCATGGAGAAAAGGGCTTCTTACACTATCAATTCTGTGTCTGGAACTAGCTGCGTTGGTGCTGTCACAGAATTTTTAGGATTGGAAGGGACCTCTGGAGACCATCCAGTCCAGGACTCCCTGCCAAGGCAGGGCCACCTGGAGCAGGTGACAAAGGAACGTGTCCGGGTGGGGCTGGAATGTCTCCAGAGAAGGAGATTCCCTGACCCCCATGCGCAGCCTGTTCCACTCTCCTGCCACCTTAATGTAAAGAATTCTTCCTCATGAACTTATGTTCATGAACTTCATATTAAGTTCATGAACTTTTTCGTTTACGGCCGTTGCTCCTTGTCCTGTCACTGGACACCACTGAAAAGAGTCTGGCACCATCCTCTGACACCCCTGGAGATATTTGTATGTATGAATGAGGTCCCCTCTCAGTCCACACTAAAGAGGCCCAGCTTCTGCAGCCTCTCCTTATAAAAGTGATGCTCCAGACCCCTCATCATCCTTGTGGCCTCCTCGGGAACCTCTCCAGTGGCTCCTTGTCTTTCTTGCACTGTGGAATCAGGTCTCAGCTTTGGTGTGTGAGTTGGCAACTCCTCACTGCAAAGGTGTGAGACCATTTTGACAAAGTCAAAAATGCTTCATCCTCAGACTGTGCAACCTGACAGTTCCGTGAAAGGGGATTTTTTTCCAGCTATTTCAACATATTCCCTCACTGGAAAGGGAAAAGGAAAAAAAAAAAAAAAGCAACTTCTGCAGCCAAATGGAAGTTGCCTGGACAGCAAGAAGAGCTGCCATTCATTAATCCTGATGTGCCTTGTCCCACTAAGCACTAGGTGTAAATGGGTGCAACCCTTCAATTGCTTCACGTGCTCTCTATGACCCCCAACTGCAGCACCAAACATCACTTGAATGTATTCCCTTTACACCAGACTCGAAGAAGAAACAGCCTGGGGTAGGCAACGCAAACACAGACCATGACAACAAGGAGAAAAAAAGCTCTATTTTTATCTCTTCCTGCTGACACACAGAGTAGCACACACTTCATTCAAGCATACACGCAGCTGCTCAGTGGCTGGAATTTCTGTGGCAGCTTCGAGGCTCGAGGAAGTGCAGTCAAAGCAGATCTTCTCTGTGCCGAGGAGGAAAGACAGCAAAAGGATGCTTTGAAATGCCTCGCTTGATCTAGTTCATTCTACTCACCAGGGAGGCACACAATTTGAGATTCAAAAACATGTGTGCATATTTCCTGAAATTAGCACGAATATTTAATACCTCTTCTTGCAAAAACAAGATAATCATGCCTGCAGATCTTCCATGAGCAGCTATGGACCATTTTTGCCTGAGCAATCATCCAATTTGCATCTCTAGTGAAACAACTCAGTGAACAGGCAAACAGATTTTTATCTCTGTGCTTGAGCAGATCTGCCAATTACTTAAAGCTTAAAGTATCAGTCTTCAGGCAGGGACAATACCTGGAGAGAGGACAAATATTTAGGCTCAAGAGCAAATACCAGAGAGAGACTCCTCATCAGGAATGATAGGGTATGTGGGAACGAATTCAAACTGAAATAGGGGAAATATAGGTAAGAGGAGAAATTCCCCCCTGTGTGGGTGGACAGGCCCTAGCCCAGGGTGCCCAGAGCAGCTGTGGCTGCCCCTGGATCCCTGGAAGTGTCCAAGGCCAGGCTGGACGGAGCTTGGAGCAACCTGGGACAGCTGAAGGTGACTACCCACGGCAGGGAGTTGAAACAAGATGATCTTTAAGGTCCCTTCCAACCCAAACCATTCTGTGATTCTATGCTTCTACTGATATGAGCCATACAGCTTTTAGTATCAAAGAGAATCAATTTACAAAAATTAATTATGGTGGTTTTACTCTTTTTCTTTTTTCTCCTTTGCAGAGGCCAGAGCTTTCCCCTGGCACATGTTTTTTAGAGATACAAACACAACTTTAAAAAATAAGTGAGAGGGAAAGCCAACAATATGACAACAAAACAACTGTTCACAACTACTGAAAATATTGTGTTAATTGCTCAGCTGCTCTCTTCAGGGCCTCAGATTCTCACCAAAATATACCAAGCGGTGCTAAGTGGGGTGGCTTCACCCTTACTGAGGACGCTCAGATAAACTCATTAATCCATGGACGTGGAATCTTCTGTTTCTCCTTCCACCCAAAGTCTCCTGTTTGCACAAAAATGTCTGCAACTGCACCCAAACCTGCAGAGCTTTCTTAAGGCAAAACCCACTCTTCCCCCTCTATAAATAACTTAGGAATCAGTTCCTACTCCTCCCAAATATCCTTCCCACTCCTGCCCGCAGCTTTGATTTTATGCTTGTCTTCAGAAGTGAATCACCCATTTCCTGCCTCTAAATCCTCACTCTCTCACAAAGCTCTGCAGGTTTTCTGCTGCTCCTCCAGGTAATTCTGCTTTGGGCTCAGTAAGAAAAGCCACATTCAGATAGAAAAATGCTGAGCAGGTGGCACTACCATAGTCTAACACACAGAGAAGGGAATCAGGCTTGTTCCCTCGTGGCTGTTGTATTTTAAACACAATTAAATAATGAAAGAGCATAAATTGCAGCTTGGATTTTCTCATGTAGTTTTTTCTCCCCGTGTGGGGTAGAAAACTCCTCATGTGAGGTTTTAGTGTCTCCAGTCTCTGCAGTGTGGAATTGTGTCATACCCATTCAACCTTGACAGGTCACTTCATTTATCAGTAGTTTTGTGAGAATCCCAGGTTCCACATGGGAATAAAGAAACCCCAACCTTAAAAAGTGAATTCTGGTTTCTAACACACCAGAAAACAAACAAAAGGAAGTCACTTGAGGCTTAAATTTTGAATTTTTGGGATTGGCAACATAGGACTGACCCAATGCAATTTCATGGTCTGTTTACCCACCCTGTTCTCTACACCATCATGCATTCAGTAACAGGTGCTTTCCCTTACCCAGGCATCTGTGACAAACAGAACATGCTGCAGAGAAAGCAACTGCCTTCATAAATCTAATTCCAGTCAATGAAGAGTTCGTGTCTGAGAACCACAGACCTGCGTAATCAATAATCATGGTCTGCAAGACAGAAAAATATCTTCCGATGGCTTCCTTCAAAGCTGTGCACCAGATTCTGGATTCTTTTTCAGTAGTTCAGGCTTATGCAGCTTCCCTAAAGGCTGTGTGGACCAACACTGTTATCCTGCATAACTCTATCTGGCACTTGACCTGAATATGTTTCTCCCGATTAGGCAGTGACATTCTCGTCTGGAAACTCTGTTTGTACATTCAAATTGTTGTCTCAGCATAAAGGTGCACTGGAGTTATCCTGAAAACCCAGATGTGTGACACTGTCTGTATTTCAAAAACTTTTGTTATTAGCATGATTTGGAAGCTTTCACTTCCAGATTCCAGAATCTGCTGCACTTTACTTCTCCCAGCACATGTCTTACAAAGTGGTGAGTCTCTGTCAAGGGGTGGTGCCAACCTCAGCAGAAAAAGAAAGACTTATTAACACCTAAATAAGAATTCTCCAGTGGCTGATAGTCTGGATTCTTCCACGACACAGATGAAGCAGGCCTGCAAAGGAGGTAGAATTTCTGCCCAGTACCTTTTCTATGCAGCCAACAGGAGCTATCGCTTCCAGGTGCAACAATTTGTTCCTTTTTACAAATACTAAACTGACTTCAACACCCAAATATTCCACTTTAATTCGTGTTGTGTATTTGTCACATTTGCCATGAGAATTGCGCAGTCTCTGGTCACATCTTCTGTATGGAAAAAAAAACCCCTGCAACAGCTGCCACTTTGCAGATCAAATAAAGGCCATTCAAACCAACATCATCTCCTGTCTCCTCAGCTCCCCTGGGAAAGTAGCACTTTGTACACAGACCAGAAAGCCAAAAACTCAGCATATGGCAGAGCAGAAAGCAAGCTCTGCTCCCCAAGAACAATTATTTGCCACTTCCAAGAGTAATACACTGAGTATCTGAGCTGACCTCAGCTGTTAATGCAACACAGGGTGTGAGTAGTTGTGCTTCCAAAAGTCACAACATGTTCCCAAAAACGAATACCACAAGTATTAACACGGCTCCACTTTTTACCAGTAATTACTCTGAAGTGCAGTGCTCTCATTCTGTGCATGCTACATGATGGCTGCTAGAGTTCTTGAAGGCTCAAAAGCTGTTCCAGCATTACATAATCACAGAATTAAACAAAATCAAATCTATAATCTCTATGGCTTTGTGAAAGCTGGGCAAGGGGGGGAAGGAAGGAAAAAAAAATCACAACTCTAATGATGTAGAAAAAACAAACAAGGAGTTAATTTTTTTAAAAATTAGATTAACTACTGAGCTCTGCACATGGGGTTGGTAATATTTACTTTTCAAGGGTCTTCTCAAGTATAATGCTGTGCACAGCTCAAAGCAAAGGTTATTGCCATGAACTCAAAGTGGTAGAGCAAATATTTAATTACTGTTTTCTCCAACTCCCAGGCTGTACCTCAGTGGTGGAGTCCAATGCAATCTTGTCCACTTTAGCCAGAATCCATCAGCATATTACCTAAATCCCAAGCAGTAGTATCAAAGACTGACGAAGTGTTTGGAAAAAAAAAATTTATTTGGCTTTCTAGGCACTGCACATCATTTTGGAAAGCCATCAGCTAGGTTGGGTGATTGAGCTAAAAACAAAATTAAAAAAAATACAGGCATAACTGGGGTTTCCAATTAAGAGTCTCCTCACCACAACCTCAGCGTTTTCGTTTTGGAAGAGGAGCAGGTGCAGGTAAGAGGATGATTGGTCAGCCCATGTAAGAAGAGAACAATCACTTGAGCAGCCTCACTTTCCATGGAAAGCACTGGATGAACATTCACAGAACATTTTCCCTCACTTCCAGGATTCCAGTTAGCTGCATACCCCCTGCAGGATTTTTCTCTAGGTTTGCAGTCTTTCCAAATAAATGGCAATTCAGTGACATTGGATGCTATTTAGATGTCTGGTTCCTCTATTGTCTGCATATATCAACTTTTTTTTTTTCCAACCCCTAATGCCCTTAAGCACTTACTCCCAGAAATGCCTCCTAAAAGCTGAGGCAAAGACAGACAGATCGTTCTGTCTGACAGAACAGAGTCCTGGCACCAGTCAGGAAAACACTGCCTTTGGCAGCTCACTCTGTCCTCACATGGTGGAAATAGCTGACATTTTTATCAGTGGGTTGCCAATAATGATTCTCAGCTTACTCACAAATTTTAAAATAATTATTTAGTTGTGGATTTGCTTTCTCATTGCAATGAAGGTAACACTTCCCTTTCTTCACACACTCTGTTCTTTCTACAGTGGTATTATTGCATCTGATGGCCACTGCATTTCAGTAGTGTCATGACCAGTGGACTCTGCTTTGACTTCAGCTTGCCCTTACATTCTTAGAGGGTGTGGGAAGGGGAGGAAGAGCACAAATGAGTTCTCCCTTCTCTCTTTTGAATGTGCTCAGGCAATGCTGCAGCCACATGCAAGAGCGACTCTGCCTACTGGGATAAATTCCACTACTGGAGCCTCCTGGTTCGTGGGTGTCCTCCCCCCAGCCATTCCACATTACCACAACACTGGGTCACGTTCTCCAATCTAGAACTGCTGCCCATCAGCATTGCTGATGATATTGCAGCTGGCAGCACAATCCATCTGAAATGGAGCTGGTCATTGATCAGGCTGCCCAGATGGCAGCTGAGTGCCTGGCGGCTCTTTGTGCTGAGGATCTCTACTGAGGCTCTCTGGGTCTGCAAAATCACGCGACGGGTGTCATCTTCATCCTACATTTCCACATTACCGGGTGGATTCTTGTACCTGGTTTTTTTAAGACTCGATGGCTGCTGTAGCCAAACTTGGGTAAATATTTTTCCATACCCAGTATCACTGCTGGTCTTTCCCAGCTAAGGGCAAAGGACCCTTTACCAAAGTCATGGCTTTGGCATTTTCACTTCCAGCTGCAAACCAGCATTTCCAGTAGTGATGATAAAACTGCTCGAATAACAGTGAAAAAGAAACTTGGTGAACATCATTCAGCTGATCTCCTTAACTGCCTGCTCAAGGAAATGACAAAATAAATGTAACACATCACTTCTCTACCCCAGAATTTGCTTGAGCTCACAAAGTTCATGTGACCAACTGAACTTGGGATGCTATCATTGACACCACTGGACACTAAAGGTCAAACAAAAACTCATCTTCTTTTTAATTTTTTTCTGATTTTTAGTTTCCTACTTGTCTTAACTTGTTACAGCATAGCTGTAACTCACTGGCATTTCATCTGTAATTTCTAAATTTGATGAGTCGAGTGCTGCAATTCTTTATTCTTCAAGCGGATTTCTATTCAATATTCTAGTTAATAAATACAGTTCAGACCCAACAAGTTTTAGAAGAAATATTATTTTCAGGGGGTTACTCAAACCCCTTATCACATGCTTTATTATTCTTAGACATAGTATCTCTTTCACTGTTTGTGTTTTACTTACTCAGATAATGAAAGTCCTTATCTTTCTTTGCTTTTCATTATCTGTTCTGATCAACTCTACAAGAAGATCAGTTCTTCTTTCCTCTTTCTGCCTTGTTTTCACAAGTCTGATTCTCTACAAGCACCACTTTGTTCTGAACATGCTGTCCCAGGCTCTCAGTCTGTGGTATCCCTCACCCCTTTTGTGCCAGCTGGAGCTCTCGGCAGCAGCCAATGGAGTTGACAATCGAGCCACACGAGCCTCTTCTGCAGAGCAGCTCCCTGAACCAGCTCATCCTATAGTCAGAGGAGATTTCATAGAGGACTGGAATATATGGCAAGAACGAATAAAAAAAGCGAACCAAAAAATCCCAAGACTTCATTCAACAGCCCAGATTAGAAGGGACCTTAACATCTCATCTCATTTCAAACCCATGCCATGGACAGGGACATCTCCACTACACCAGGCTGCTCCAAGCCCCATCCAAGCTGGCCTTGAACACTTCCAGGAAGAGACCTAGACAGGTGAAAGCTGACAGGGAACTGCATCAAGCCATTCATTTGGTACACATAATCTCCCTGAAATGCATGCAAGCTCTTCCTAAAGTCAAAACACAGCTCTTTCTAAAAATTCAAATTACTTGCAGGTAGGACTACAGACATCAGGATATAAATCAGCTTCCTAATGTTTTCTTCAAACTGGTTTGTGCAGATTCTCTCCATCCTCCACCGAGGAAGGAAAAAAAAAGGAGGAACAGCAGCAAAAATCTGTCATGCTCCTGATATCTGTGTGTTACAGACTAGGGATTTGTGTTTTGGTTTCCTAGCAACTCTGAAGGCCAATTCGGCAGTGATTTTATACTGAGCACCAGTTACAGGATTGCTTCTGCTCTTCTCAGAGAGACTTCAGAATCTCTATCTGCCTCCTTCTCTCCTTTAATGCACAAGTAAAGTGCAATCTTAGGTTGCCTGGTAGATCAGTAGCAACTACGTTTTACTTTTACCCACATTCCCTCCTCTGATGATGTTTTATTCCACATGAAAAAAAAAATGATGAAGAGCTCTTAAACTAGTATTTAATCAAATTGGTCAGGGGAAATGAACAAATGGAAAGGAGAACCAGCAGATTAAAATGAAGCTATCATCAAAGAAGATCAAAGCCAGAGCTGACCTCACATCATAGCTATGAAGGACTCAGATGCAGTTTCTGCCATGTCTGTTACAAAAACTTGCCATCTGTGACCGGTAAAAGGAGAAAAACCAGGCAAGAATAACGAGGGTAATTCTAGACCTTGATGAGCACCAAGCTTTAAAAATTCTATTTGGCATATAATTCCAAGATTCATAAAAATGCATCAAGAAATAAACACTGGGAGCATCAGTATTTATGGCTGGGAATATATTTTCCACTGAGAACAGCTCCAAAGCTGGCAGGAATGCTCCGAGCTCTCCATCCCGCTGTCTAGCCAACATGCCTCAGAGAAGATCAGAAGCTGACCTGCATGGATTTAGTCTGCACGACCCACTGGCCTCCCTGCTGGGGCTGCCAATTAGTTTCAGTTGTGATAGTGTTTTCTGCGACGTGGCAAGTTGCCAGTGGGGAACTGGATTAAGATCACCAAATGACTTTGCCTGTCTGCCCAGAAGTAAAGCAGTTCTCTTTTCCATTTACGGGTCCTCTGGAGAGGCTCAGCTGCAGTTGAAAGCCTGTGCACCAGGATGGTGCACTGATTTTCAGCTTGGACCAACAGAAACATGCTTTCTTCTCTCTCCAGACTTCACTGCTGAAAATAGTTTTATACCTGCACCTGCACTTTTTGGAGGGGAAAAGGCAGGGACCGGAGCAGTCACCAGCATGTGTGGTCCTTGAGACACTCTGTCACCTCTCTTGCCCCACAGAAAATCAGTTCAGGTAAAAGCAAAAGGTGATGTTCCTGACGGTGCTTTATTTCTCCTAACTGAAGTCTGGGAATAAATGAAGCAGATAATCTGGCACTAATGTTATTAATTTATTTTAATTCTTTGGTTTGCAGCTACACATGTGGGAGACTCTGCTACCTATTTAGCATAAATTTGCAGCAAGATAATAATCTACTCAGAACAGGTAATTTTCCCCACGAAGAGGTGACATTACACATGATAACTAGAGAGAACAAATCACCTGGAAACCGAATCAGCAGGGTGGTGCTGGCCCACTCCTTTTGCTCATAGTCTACGCATGCTGCAGGCACAGGGTTTTTGAGAGAATTTATCCTCTACATGTGACTGAAGACATTTGCCCCCAGGCATTTGGAAAGGACATTGCTACCATGAGAGTCTATCTGCCTATATTGGCAGAGATGACAGCAGGGGCAGTCTGAAATGGCATGGTGTGGACAATTCAGCCGCTGTAGTTATTAATTAGGACCACTTCACCACCACTATGGATGTACAAATTGATTTGCCACTAAAATGGCTCTAGATGAGCCTCTTGCTCCTGGGAGCATACTGGATCACAAATGCAGCACGAGGTAGGGAAAAGCAGAGAGCAGGAGGGATGAGAATTTACTTTGTGACCGCAAATCCCGAGATGTGTTTAATGTGCAGTGTTCCTTGGTACAGAAAATTCCAGTCTGGATTTTGGTTCTTAAAAGCAAAGTTGTAAGGTCTACACACAGGGTTATAAGGGAAGCTAGGGGAGGAATTATCTGTTCTGCATTTTTCAGTATTGTGATAATACATTTAATATTTATTTTGCCATTTTTCAATCCCTGCCTTTGGTCAAAACTTTTCATTTTATTCTGTCTTACAACATTCTTCCTTTAAACTCAGCTACCACATTCAAGTGATTATGTGGAACAAAAATATCAGAAAATTCAATCAAAGGAATTAAAGGCTCATGGCTTTCCTGATTGTTTATAAGCACAACCTGTGTTCTGGATTTTCAAGTGCCTCTCAATGCATTAAAAATCTGCATACAGAAAAAACTGCTGAAATTATTTGAAGATCAGAGTTTGCATCTTGGAAAGAACTGTTTCTTTTTTCAAGGTTTGAATAATTTAGCTGGAATAAGCTATCCAAAGGCCCGGGCACTTGGCCAGGGAGGTGTGGTTACAGGATAAGAAGGCAAAAAACCTAAGGCAAAATCCCTTGGCCAGCTCAAGTAACCACAGGGACAAATGCAGAGGGAAGGGCAGAGCACCTCTCTTGCCCTTAATTGTCTAAGTGAGCCTAAGAAGATTAGCTGCACAATTAGGGATCTAATTAGTGCCACTCCCAGCCAGGACAGCAGCCTGTTTTCCATGTGCTTCAGTACTGTACACCTGAGGTGTGACCTATAAAGGGAGTTTGAACTCCCTCTGCAGCCCCTCAAATCCCACCTCGCTCTGCTATAGGAGAGCACCCATATCACGAGAGAGTCTGTGAACCCATCGGCACAGGATTTGCTTACCAGGAAAGAAATCTTGCTTTTTCAAAAAGTCCTGTTCAGAAGAGCCCAAAAAGAAGTCATGCAAGGCACGCATGAGACAGAACTGGGATACAAAGAGCAGATTGTAGAAGGGCTTGGGCTGGAAGGGACCTTAGAGCTCACTTAGTTCATGATCCCCCATGTGGGGATCAGAAATTTGACTTGATCTCCAGTTGGGAAAATTCAACAACTGGCTCCAGACAGGGACAAATGTGGTCCTAATCTACATGGGAGCACACACATCCATGGGGACACTTTCCACTATCCCTGGGTGCTCCAAGTCCTGGCCAGTCTGGCCTTGGACACTTCCAGGGATGCAGGGCAGCCACAGCTTCTCTGGGCAACGTGTGTCAGTACAATCCTCTCAGGGAAGAATTTCTTCTTAACATTGAACCTAAACCTACTGTCTTTAAGTTGGAAGCCAATCCCCCTTGTCCTATCACTCCATGCCTTCATTCTTTTGAAGCACTTTTCCTGGTCCTAGTAACCAACTCAATAAAATTTTAAAAAAACCCAATTTCATCATATTCAGAGCACTCTCAGTCAGTTCTGTTCTAGTTCAGTCTCCCCAGCTTTGCTGTGGGATGACCTGCTGCTGTTAGCTGGTCTGTTCTGGTCACCTCTTAGCATCTGACCCCAGCACTGTGTGCTGAGTGGGGGCATCCCAGCTGCACCAAGGCTCCTTTGTGTACTCTGAACCTGTTTCATCCACCTGTGCAAACAGAAGCAGCACACCTTTTCTCAGCATAAACACGTAGGAACAATTTCCACAAGACCACAAAGGGTTTCTGGTGTGGTTTTTTTCCTTCCTAATCAACCCATTTATTTTGATAGTTGCGTGTGCATGCTAAGAGGGGATGCTTTTAGGGATGGCTGACTGTAATTATATAAGACAAGAGCAGAGAAGCTGCATTCAGATTCATTTCCTCCACAGCCAGAGCCTTGATTTTCTGAGAATTAAATCCCCATAATGAAGGAGAAGCCTTTGTGTGCTGTTATTGCTGTTTTACATCTCTCATTACACCTCCAAGTGCACACAAGTAATGCCAGAATGATTTCAGGGTTTAGCTCTAGAAGTAAAATCAACATCTCTAGGTCATCGTTACATAAAAAACCAGAATGTGTGCTGGAAAAACATGCACATATTGCTTTCTCTGCCTTGTGCAGCCCTGTTCTGTTCTGGAATCTCAACAAAACCAGGGTACAGCCAAGAGATCAGAGAGGTTCACAAGAGAGAAACATCATTCTAGAATCATGGAATGGCTTGGGTTGGAAGGGGCCCTAAAGACCATCTCATTCCAGCCCCTGCCATGGGCAGGGACAATTTCCACTATCCCAGGTTGCTCCAAGCCCCATCCAGCCTGGCCTTGGACACTTCCAAGGATGAGGATTCACAATTTCCCTGGGTAACTTGTGAGTTAGCAGTGCTTCACCACCCTCAAAGGAAAGAAGTTCTTCCTAATTATCTAATCTAAATCTACTCTGTCATTGTGAAGCCCTTCCCTTGTCCTGACACTCTGTGCTCTGGTAGAAAATCTCTCTCCAGTGGTGCAGAGGAAGAGGAAGCAGCCTCTGCCTGCCTCTTCAAAGGAGGGCTTGGGGGCTGCTAAAGGTCAGACTTCACAGGCAAAGTGAGAACTGCAGTGGAACAGGAGGGCTGAAGCAATAACTGCTCAGCATTCACCAAGTCCTGACCTCATGGGCTCTGCACAGCTCAGCAGGCTGGAAAGGACAGCCCCAAAACAGTCTCACACTGCTGATATTCCTTTCACTCCTGCTGCAGTGAGAGCATTGTGGGCCAGGTGGATGCTGAGCACCACCCCCAAAGAGCACTCTGTGATAAGAGGAATTTAAATTTTCCTGGTTTTCCTCTTTTTAAACCAGGATAATGAAAATGTCCTTTCCCTTGTGCTCCCAGACTTTGTCTGCCCTGCTCATGTCAGTGGCAAGTTCCTTAAGGCAGGACTTGTCTTTTGCTGTTTGTATGGGCTTTGTGCAGCACCATCTGACCTGAGAGGCACTGCCACGCTACAACAGGAACAACAGACGCTGAAGCAATGCCTGCTTACAAAAATAAACACATGAAAAATACATTTGTGACCCTCGTGTACAGCAAAGTGCTGCACACAGGCAGACATCCATTAGGAGAAGATTCAATAGCAGAGTCTGGATTTCCCCAACATATTTTTTTCTTCCACCACTCAAAATATAAATACATTCCAGATCAGAATTTCTTAGGATTACTTAGAAAAATCTTTATTTTGTCCATCTATTTTCTATCAGATAGTGAGTTGTATATTGCAAGAGAGAACAGGGTTAAATGTCATCTGGGATCATAAATATCATAGGTTGTTTTAACATTTACTTGAGTATATTTTCCTTTAAAAAATTCTAAACAGAATAAAATTAAGCCCACAGCAGTAGAGAAAGAGATAAAAACAACCCCCAAACCATGCACACAAAAATGAGGCACAACGGGGGAAAAAATAAAGCAGCTGTAACCTCAAGTGGAAACAATTTGATTACCATCAATTCCCTGAAGTACTGACCAGATAAACACTTGTTTAGTTTATAAGTTCTGACAAGATCACAACCCAAGGTAGTACAGCAGCAAGGGAGTGATTTTTCTCTGTATTTATTGAAACTGCTGAGAAAATAATAAAGACAGGAATCAAAATCCGTGTCTTCTGTGCAGCTACAAAATATTACCAGTAGGCAGACAAGGCAAACTCACTGGTATTGTTATGAAGATCACAAAGAAC
This sequence comes from Regulus satrapa, assembly GCA_013396955.1. NCBI lineage: Eukaryota > Metazoa > Chordata > Aves > Passeriformes > Regulidae > Regulus > Regulus satrapa. The sequence goes on from VWZN01019038.1 coordinate 73,978, forward strand.
CACATGCCTAAAGCAACAGAGAGTGAAAACATTGCTTAGATTTGAAAATCCGACTTTATCATATTTATAAAATAATTTCCTACCAGATGTCTAAGAATTAATCACAGCATCTGGCAATTGTTATATTTGCCCCCCCTTTTATTTTTTCTCTCAGTTATGAGAAATATTTTTATTTTTTAAGTGCAAATTTAACCTCCATTTTGCGGAACCAAACGATTATTACAGGAAAGGATGAATTAAGGAGACAAAGAGTTATTGCTATTAAACTTTCTCCCAGTGCCTAAATATAGACACTATAGTCAGATAAACTGCTTATGTAAAATCTCTTTATCACTTCTTAAAATGATGAAATCTGGAGCTGCAGCAGCTTTTGCCCACAGTTTCAGAAGAATTTCTTTATACTGTTCAGTCACAGAAAACCTCCAGCCTTTTGCTCCTTTTATTTCATTCCTGGTTTCAGAAATTTTGCAGGTCCCCCGGGTTATTTCCATCTCAGCTGGAGCTATCAGTCCTAGCTTTAAGAAACCTGCACTGAAACAATCACCTCATGTGGGGATCAGAAATTGGACTTGATCTCCAGTTGGGAAAATTCAACAACTGGCTCCAGTCAGGGACAAATGTGGTCCTGATCCACATGGAAGGATGCACATCCACAGGGACTGGGCTGAACAATGAGAGGCACAAATGCAGTCTGTGGAGAAAGGGAAATTCTTCTCTGATTTGCAGCAGGTGAAATCAAGAATTTGCCATAGTACATGAATTCTTCCATGACCATTCTCTTTTGGCAGCCCAAATTAACACAAAGTCTTATTCAAATATATGATGTCAAAGAGACGACACAATATAGAAGTTTGAAGCATTAGCCTTTTCCAAATTCTGATGAGTCCTATCCTTTTTTCCTTACACTGAGCCTTCAAGGACTAGGGTATTAAATCTCTCATCCATTTCGTCTCATTTACTTGGTACACCCTGCTGAAAAATAATGGACCCCTTGATAAAGATCATAAACACTATTTCAGGTCAGTCATGAGGGTTTTGCAGCTAAGAGGAAAATAAATTAACAGAAAGTAAATTTAACTTTAGCCAAGTCATGACTGCAGTTTTTGTATAATATCATCTATCATAACCTCCTCTCTTTGCTCACTCAGCTGAACAGAAATCTAAACTAACCTATTAATTTACCCAGTCCTGGCTCCAAATATTGAAAGTCCAAAGTGCTGGCTCAACCACAGTTTGGATGGGGTGAGGCAGATGAGTTTCTGGTCATAACAGTCATCAGCTTTTTAAAAAATAATGATCAGTATGTCAAGCTGCATCTGTCATACGTATTTTTGACATGTTCTTTTGAAAAAGTCCTTTTGATTTCAAAATGCTTTTCTTCAGTCCAAGCAGCATTTGAAATTCTCAGTCCTCTCCAGCTTCCATCAGGCTGTCAAAACAAGAAGTATTTATCCCTGAAAATTCTTAGTTCAGTATGAAATATTGAAAAGGTGATGTGGGGCCAAGCTGACGACCTACATTTCAACATTCCTGAAATAACAGTACAGAGGGAAGACAGTGGACAGATGAGCAGGAAGAGACCAAAGTCATTAGATGAAAGGAGAAAAACAAGAAAAATTAGAAAGAGAGAGGTACAGACTTGGCAAACCAGATAGGTAACAAGAAAGGAGTGAAAATTGAGTAAACAGAAGTGGAAAGCCAGAAAACAGGAATTATGCAGGGAATGTCCTGGGAATTAAGTGCTCTGGGAGTAGGGGCAAAACTGAGGACTCTACATCATGTTGAAGGTGTCAGCAGCTGGCTGGAATTGACTTGAGAATTCAATGACCAAAATCTAAATGTAAAATAAAAGAAACTGATTTAGCTTTATACAGCCCTTGTAGATAATTTCTATTTCAGTTTAAGTCGTTGCACTGCATCCACACAAGTAAGCTGGCATGATTTCCCTCCCCAGACTTCACAGAGCTGATAGATACTGCAGCTTCAAATAATTACTTCAGTGGGCTTTAAGGGCATGATTTTTTCCATGATTCAAGAGGCTGTGAACCAAATCTCTGTGATACTTTCCTACAAATTCTCAGGAACTGCTTAGGACTTTTATTTGGGGAATTTATTAAATCGCTGATTTGAAGACTGATTTGCATAAGAAACATAAATAAGGCTAGGCTGCTCTGTATTTCCCCTACTCTGTTCTTTAAAATACTACACATATTATCACAGTGTTTCTTAGACCACTAAAGTTACAAATTTTAGGGCTGATATTTGGCTTTCTATATATTTCTAGTTTTGAAGGTTGGAATGATGAAATTCCATAGAAAAATGGTGATTAATATAAAAAATAGAGAGAGGAGGTAGCTATGCACACCTGCATTTTCTAGATCCTTCCATTTTCAACAGCTGCAGCATTCTGCAACAAACTGAGAACCCACTTTTGTATTCTGGGTTGCTAATTAGTTATTATCTTCCATAGCTTTAATCAAAGAACTGCTAAAGCTAAGAGCAGTCCTAAGCACCAGAGCAGTGCTGTTATTTATAAATTAACCTTTAATAGTCTCAAAGAATCAGCACTTTCAGCCCCTGCACATTTTTTTGCAGTGACTGCTTGATAAGTCTTAATCACAACCTTTTTCTGTGGATGAGGAAGGTCATTTGAAGAAGGAGAATAGAAATTCAGTGACATTTTAGGAAGAAATTGTCCTCCACTTACAGCCACAGCGTGTCCTATGAAATATGATACAACTTAGGTCTCGTCACTCTCTGAGTTATTTTCTTAGGCTCTTTCTCTTTAAACTGGATTTTTACAAGACTAATTCAGTGGCTAAGAGCTTTGTGACAGTCCTGTGGGATCCTCTAAGCTTCTCCTGTAATGCCTGCCTGATTTCAAGAGCAGTGTCTGCTCTAAAAGTGAGAGTCAATCCCCCCTCATACTTTTAATTCCACCTGTGCTGATGTTACATGGACTCAAAGATGCAGACAATGTCAAATGGTTATCCCACGAAAAGAACAACTGCAGTGCAGCTCTGTGCCCCTCTCATCTCAATCTATTACCCAACCGCAGGGTCCCAATCTTCTTTTCAGTGACCTATGCTCAGCAGTCACTTAAAATCAACACTGCCATTCCCAAGGTTATTTGCCTCCTGTGGACCTCCTAGCATCTATTCCAGTTATTTCTCTCTACCAGATCCTCCGTGCTCACCTTTCTACACAAGATTTTTACTGTTGTGTCCTCTCATGCCCTTAGATTTCTCTGCTCAGGTCTCTTCTCCTTGCACTATCATCCTCTATCTCATCTGGGCCCTTCTCACAGTTTCGTTGGAATTAAATATCTCTTTGAGACACAACATTTTTATTCAGGTTGGATTTACTTGCTTGACATCCAAATGAGTCTGTGAAACAGAGAATTGGTAATGTCACAACTAACAGTGGATAACTATAATTATTTCTTTCACTATCAAAGCATTTTTACACATTTTTCTTAAAATTCATACAAGAGCCCCTGTCCTTTCCTCACAGTTTTCCTACAGTCATTCTGTTCACAACACCCTACCCCAAAACAGCAGTACAAAACTCCCTAGGACTTTACTTCCCAAAAAATTTTCCTTATTTGACATATTTACCATTATTTCACATTCATTTTTCTGAACTGGTAACTTATTCTGCATACCATGCCCCATCAATGGACCTTGTCTGCATTCCAGGTGATCGCAGCAGGAACCTTCCTCTGAGAGCAATACAAATTTATTCCAGAGAAACTGCAGCTCCCAGTGTAAACCCAGAGCAGTCTAGGAGTATGTGGACAAGGAGTATCCCTCTAGTACATGTGAGAAGGTCACAGGCAGGAAATAAGGAACAGCAGGAGAAAAAAAATAATAAAACCAGGGAAGTTGGGAGACACACAAATTTCAGAAGAAAACTGCTGAAAGATTCAGATTTGGGGTGATGAGATGCTAAGAGCTTTGTTTAAAGGGATTTTATTTCTCATCTCATTCCGCCCCCCTGCCATGGGACACCTTCCACTGTCCCAGGCTGCTCCAAGCCCCACCCTGGCCTCAGACACTTCCAGGGATGGGGCAGCCACAGCTCCTCTGGGCACCCTGTGCCAGGCCTAACCACGCTCCCAGAGAGGAATTCCTGCCTGCAGTGCTCCCAACCAGCCCATGCTGCTCTGTCAGCTGCCCTTCTGTCCTTGGAGAGCCCAGGCAGTGCAGACAGGCTATGTTAAAATAATTCCACCTCATCCAGCACAGGAAGGACATTGACCTGCTGGTGCTCAAAAAGCAGTGTTACCACCTCTCCTCCTCACCTAATTCCCTGAGAAAAGGAAAAGAAATGGCAGATATATTTAGAAGAATGTTACCACAGCAAAGTCAGAAGTACAAAATTAGTGTATTTCAGGATGGCATTTGCCTAGGCAATCTTAATTCTTGTGCATATTTATAAGGGTAGACACTGAAATCCTAATTTCCTGAAAGTCTGTGAGCTATTTAACATGGACTTCAGAGATGCCAGTATTTCACCCACAGCTTCACCTACACACTTCCAAATTTCAGATGCAGATTTTATCCTTTCATCTTTTACAGAGCTATCTGAATGGAAGTCTTCTATTTTCCCCACTCTACATATGGTGTGTGGCCCAGTGCTTTATTTACTGCACACATATAAAGTCTACATTGAATACAGGGTTTGAAAGTTCTCATGACTGCTTTTTATCACAAATCCTTATTGCTCTCCTGAGTCTTACATGTGCTATGAAAGCATCTTTAGACTGTTTTTGTGAAGCATTTGCATTACACCAGTTCTGTTTTGTAGACTGGAACAAGCAGCACAGATAAATACACATAGATTTGTCTAATGCCTACTAGCTCTAGGCTCTGAATTATTCATGAGTCTGATTTATTCAGAAATCTTGAGTGTTTTATATCTAGAGCAAAATTTCTGTTCATCTCAGTTTCCGTTATGAGCTCCCACTACTTTTGCCAATCAAGCTCTATTTATTCGAGTTAGCTATCAAAATAGCAAAGTTCACTCAGATTAATGGTCATCTAAAGTCTGACAGAATTGCCAAAGCTGCCAAAGGGCACAGAGCAGAAACCAGAAATCTGTCTTTATTCCCTATCTCACCGTATAGCTTGTGGGGGGCTAACAAGGTGTCCCAGAGAGCTAAACTCCAAGCCAGAGGGAGTTTGAACCTTCTGGTCCCACCTCACCCAGGAGTTTCCCAACTGCAAACCTACAATTGGTGCCTAAGAAGATGCAAACACAATTTTTAAAATGCCACATCCAGATTTACTGCACTTTGCATGGAGGAAATATCCAAGGAAATCAACAGGAATGCTGTCAGTCACATAAGGAGCAGGCTTTGCTTGGCCAACACATATTTGCTGAAAAACCTGTGAAGATGTTCAAGTTCACCTTTATATTAGGCACTAGCTTTTATATTAGGCATTAAGGATTTACTGATTTAACACTTGTCATTACACGCCTTGAACCTAAACCAAAAAAGGAAAGAAGCACTGAAAGAGACATCTCTGGGAAACTGCAGGCAGGATTCTAAAGCAGTGGTAGTAATTTGCTAAATATGTGGTGTGCTGAGGCTACAAAAGCTAACACAGCAGCCATTAATCCTGAGATTTCTCCATGAAACACCTGTTTGCTATTAAGGATCAGGCACATCTAAAGCTTTTGGTTACAAAGAGAGGAGAATAATACTATCTGAAACCCACTATAAAAAAATGGAAAAAGATCTAATTAATGTAAAATCGGGGTCATTAATCCCTTGGGAGAGGACAAAGACAAAACAAAATAATCTTTGTGCTGGGATGCATTCATTGCACAAGTGCCTCCACAAGTCATGGGTTACAGCTGCTCAAACCAAGAGATGCTCAGGTTCCCAAAGCAAGTCTAAAATGATAAGACCCAAAACAAAACAGCAAGCAGAACTCCAGACAGTGGAACAGGGCTCAGGCACCCAAATGCCACTGGACCTCCTCAGATGACAGAACCATCCTTCCTTTGGGGTGCTTGGAAATTGGCAAGAAAACCAGCAAGAAAACATCTGGGAGAATGTTTGTATCCACACTGCAGGGGGTACAGGGCAACACAGAGTGCTCAGCCAAGGATGATTAGCGCAGGCAGAGCCCGAGGGAAACCCTCGCAAAGGTTAGAGTGTTTTTGTGGTGACATTTGCAAATGCAAGCTCAACAGTCACACACCCTTTGGATTCTGCAAAGGCTGTGTCTTCCTGCAAGGCCTGCAGCAGAAGGAAGGGCACACAAACCCCAGCTGATCACAGCCTAGGGCTCTGTTAAATATTAAATTAATTTCCAAATCTGTTTCTGCAAACAGCCCTTCTGCAAGATCAGTGCAGGTTTTGCTGGGCACCGTTAATTTGTGGATGAAATTCCCATTTAAATAGAAAGAAAGGTTTGCACCAAAAAAAAGATTAAACGAAGTAGTTATCCTTTTTGTTGCTGGAGACCCCACTTCCCAGCATCTGAGCTGCCTTTGTGATATGAGCATCACCCCTCATTTGAATTCCTGACTGATGGTGCTCCCAGAGCTGCCACACAGGGCTCCCCACCCTACACAGAGCATCCAGTGAGTTTGCAGTTCAGTTTGGACATGGCTGGAAAAAGTGACTCACTGCTCCTCTAGGTCTCTGTATTATTGCTACTCCAAAATCAAAAGTGAGCATATTTTGTTTTGTTTGCACTGCAAAACATCCAGGTGATGTTTTTTTTCCAAAATCCATGAGAACCTTCTGCCAATTCTGATTGACTGATGTGAAGTCATCAGTCAGTAACAGAGTAAATGAAGCTACATTCTAAACCATGCTTTTTGCCATTATTTTGACAAATAAATAGCATTTTATTTATACCATCATCATATATTAGCAAATGAAAGTAGCTAGCAAAAAGATTAGGTCTCATTTCACCACAGAAAAGTAAAACAAGAAGAGACATTCAAACAGTCTTACTGGCTTTGTAAAAATAACAAAGGGAAAACTGATAAGCTCCTACCCTGGTTTTACTGTTCTTTTCAAATGGAGGGCAAACCAGCTCTGGAATACACACACCTGAATACACACATCAGAATTGAACCATTATTCCATTATTCCATTACACAAACCAGTAACCTCCAAAAGCAAGTTGAAAGCTGGGATCAGGGACTCTTATCTCCAGTGCTTCTCTGAGACTGAGCAAAGAAAAAGATGTATTTCTACTTTATAGTTCCACTCTCTTTAGATTCCACAGATCAATTTACAAGAACTTTATATCCAGATCATGGAGTGGGTGATTCTGAGTTGGAAGGGACCCACAAGGAACATCGAGTCCAATTTGAAAATGAATGGCCCGTATTTCATACAGAGCCTGAACCCACAACCTTGGGGTTATTAACACCCTGCTCTGACCAGCTGAGCTCATCTGAGAGTCTTCACTCAGAGATATAAAACAGAGGAAAAATTAAGTAGAAGCATTAGGACATCTACTGCAGTCAATATCAGTTCTTAACAAATATTCTGGATTTTCACATCCTTACCTGCGGTAGCACTGGAGACCGTTGGCCACTGCTGATCAGGCCCTGCTGGTCCTCCACGCAGGACTCCTGCCTCCTCCATATGCACAGCACTGGGTAAGCAAATAGCACAGTTGGATTACACAGTTCCCTTCTGGCCTGCACTTCACAGCACTTCCCTTTCCTGCTACTCTTCGAAGTTCATAACTATTTATCACTGTGCAGCTACTCCTAGAGTATTGCATGATGTCAGCAGCATGGGAAGCAGCTGGTTGGACTTGCAAAAAATACCTTTGATTATTTACTAAAAACCAGCATGGAATAACTTATAAAACAAACACACCTGAAGGACACTTCACTCATTGACTGGGAATCACAAATAAGGAAGTGACACATCTTGGCTATTAGGATGTAGAAAATTAGGCAAATCATCAAAAAGTTGGTGGAGTTAGCAAAGTTAGTTTTAGCAAATCCCACCTTCCTGGGTTACTGCACATTTTTTGTGAGCAATTCAGGAAGAGAAATGCATTTTCTTAAATGCAAAAACAAATACAACAAATTTTACCGTGTTACATCATGAGCACTGGCCATCAAAAACACCAATTTACACCTTACATGGAAGAAAAAGAAAAAACCTGCTATTTTGAGTACAAAACTAAGCATGTTATTTATATGCTGTCCCTTAAGAGAAAGAGGATTCCATGACTGTGTCCCTGTCTCTGCTCCTTGGCTTCACACTCCCTTCCACACTTCCAGCTGAACTTAGGGGCCAATTTCATCCAAATGTGGCAGACATCAAGGGCACCACATTTCTACAAGTTTTATGCAAAATCAGCATTTTTTGAAAGCCATCAGCTGGGCAGGGCACACAGGCTCAGGACCTGAGATTTCAGGTAAGGACAGGGACTGCTGATGTGAGAGAGCAGAGAAACATGTATGATTTCCCAGAAAGGCCCTACTAGTCTCGTGGGATTAAAATAACCTCTTATTTTCATTAATTGTTCAAGTAGCTTCAGACAAATGTCGAACTTTGTATAGATAGGAACATGGATCCAGAAGAGCATGCTTAACTCAGGGCCAGCAGAGAAGGTGCTCAGGTAGGCAGAATTCCTTCTTCAGGATCCTGCTCCCCAGACTGTTCATTGATTTTGCAGTTATGGATTTTAAAAAAATTGAAATTCACTGCAGCAATAAAAAAGAAAGAAAACAGCTTGCCCAGAAGGCCACAGAGTCAAGCTTGCTCTGTCTTCCTTTGCTTCTGGTCCTTTCACACAGCATCTCAAAGTCACTCTGTGTCCTCACCCACATGAAGCACAGCGTGACTCAGAATTTAGGACTTCAATCTCATAAAGACTCTTCAGCCCGGTGGATAATGGATAAAGTTACAGCACCACTGCACCAATAATTCTGAGAAACCCATACAACCCTGCACTTTGTGATGCCACTAGGAATGACTGCAGTTTATAACTGCAGCTACACCTGTACAGGAATCTTATTAATCACATCAGATTACATCTAAACATGGAGCCAGTTTTCTAGTGTGCTCAGGGAGAGCAAAAATACTGTTTGATTTAGGCTCTACAGAAGTAATTTTTGTTTAATTCTGTTTCCAAGTGTACTGAGTAGAAAATTGTAGCAGACGCTGCTTGCAGTATTAGGCAGCGGATTTTCAAAGATGTCTAAAGAGATTTGGACAAAAGCCTCACTTTTCCTTCTTTGAAAATCCATCTCACATCTTCAAAAAGTTCTTTCAGCTGTATTAATCTTCTTGATTGCACCATGTGGTTAATAAACCTGCTGCAGGAGCAGCTACTTTTATGGTAATGAGAAAAAGAAGATGGAAATGCAGACTGACTATTGAAACACCAGCACTGGTGATTACAGGGAGCTTTAAAATAAACAAAAAGTATATAATGACAATTAAATGATTCAATAATTGGAACAATTATGCCTTGACAGTCAATGGATACAAAAGCAAAAGGTAGAGAGCAAGAACAGCACAGCTTTACAGCAGTGCAATAGCAGCATAAGATGCAAGTCAGATCTGTAGCATGTGGAGATTGGAAGTGACAGCAGCAGAACTCAGGTGCAGAAGAAAATTTGTCCTTTTTCACAGAGGAAAAAGACAGAATTCGCCTTCTCTGGAGAAACACCACACATACCTTTGCATTCCTGCCCTCAGGGAGGCAGAGTAGCGCCAGTCCGGATTGGGGTGTTTTGGCTGTAAAAACAAAAGCCCGGGACAAATGGTTAGTGTCAGTACAGCGTGCTAAAAAGCATCTGCACCTGGCTAATCTCAGAAAAGCCTATATGGATACGCTCAATTTTTGTGAATTGCCAAATCTTCCTACAAATCTAAAGAAACTTTCAAATGGGCACACGGGGAGTGTCTCTGCAATAAACTTGTCTACCCGCCAGGGCCTTTGGCTAAAGATGATCTCCGTGAAACAACATTGAATGCTGCAAACTGGTGGAAAGTTATTTCATACATTTGTCAACATTTTGGGCACAGGATAAGAAAACATCAGAAATCCAGAAAATATGGTGTTTATTTACCTGATAAGGTGAGGAAATTCAAACTCCTGAATATTATCTGCCTGAGGGTGTATAAATGTAGCTCCCTGTGAGGGGGACGTGGGGCAGTGAGGTTTTTGTAGAATTCAGTGTGCTGCAGAGGACTGCAAAGGATGGTCTCAGATTTGCAGACTGCAGCAAGTCTTTTATTAAGGACATGTCCATAATACCAAAACCTATTAGATTCTCCATATTCATGAGAAGGCATAAAAGGTAGAAGGGGAAAATAGTCAGCAATACCCTTTGACCAACAAACCTCAGCATATGCTGATGTGCTGCAGCATGACTTGCTAAATAAAGAGATAATTAAGAAATCCTCTGTTGATCGAAAATTGCTCCAGAAAATAGTTTTCACATTGTCAGGGGACCATCACTGTAATTTTCAACAAGAGCCAATGAGTGCAAGCTCAGGTCCCTTAAAATTAAGCCCTGAGGACATGCCAAGGTTATTTCTCAGGATACTAAAACATTATTCGTTAGGTGACAGTGTGGTGAGTGCTTAAGTTGCAGCTCTGGAATTCAAAGACAGAACTTATATCCAAAAACATAATGGACTACATTCATTCCTGATGTGTCTTGCACAGTGCCAATCACACAAATAATAAATGACAGTAATGGTTTAATTCTCTTCAAATTATTGGAGGCAGATCAGAAATGAATTTGACCCCATTACTTGAAAGAGAAAAAGAAAGTGTTGAATATTCTGAATTATTTAAAGCCGACTTTGCCTTTCCTCTTGAGGTTTGGCATATGCTTTTCCCTGGATCAATAGGTTTTATTCAAACAAAAATGGAGCAATTACAACTTACAGTATTGCTCTATCACCACACTTCCCAGGTCCAGCATCACTCAAGACTGAGATGTTCTTGGATGATGCACATACGAGTATTCTTTACGGGCTGAGTTACACAAAAGGGAGGAGGCTGCTGTATGCAACCACACATTAAACATCTGTGCTGGCAATTTCCTTCCCATTTAGCCCCCTGCTCTCTGTCATGCTCAGGTTCTGCTGAGTTTAGCAGAAAGTGGTTTGACAAGAAGCCCATTATGCATGGTTCTAGTCTTTTCTGATTAATTCCCTTTTGGCCCCAGTCCCAGGGATCTCAAAACAACTCTAAAGTCAACCATGTAGTGACAGTCAATGAAAGAGGACAGAGAACAACACACACTAATCAGATCCTCTCCTGAGTTTGCCTTTCCCGAGTATGAAGGGTGCTGACACCAGAAGATTTGTCTTTTCTTCTGATGGGGGCTTTTTAATAGCAGGGGAACTGCAGGACTCTTGTTTTATTTTGCAATTTGAGAGGTGCAGGTTACTAATTAGTACACTCTTATAGGCAATATAAGTGAGGAGAAGGAATCAGATCCCAGTCCCAGACAAAACACAAATAAAGTGAGATTACAGCAAAGCACTGAAAAAGTCTGACAAGAGCTGGGAGGAGTGAGAAAATAGGAAAACAACCACTCACTCACAGAACACAGATTTTTGGTTTTTGGATGAAAGCTTTCCAGCTCCTGGCTAAGAAACAAAAATCTATGTTCTGTTTGCAATGGGACATCAGATCTTAAATGGGTGATGGTGGCAGGAGAAACTCATAAGTCAGAAATTCATCATTTATTCACTTCACATGCACAGATACTCTTCATGTCAATATAAGAAAAATTAGGAAACTGGTATTTTCAAGGGTTTCTATCCAGAAACTCTGGTATCTTGTGGCTATTCCCAAACAGTTCTTTCTTTGCTATGACTCTTTAGGTAGGGCTGCAGTGCTGTTCCTGGAGGAACAGAAAAAGGAAGGAGGGAACAGGATGAGAAAAATGTACTCTGGAGGTGGGAAAACCTATTGCCATTGCTGACCATGAGGAGCTGGGATCTTTTTAACTGTGAAAAAAAAAAAAATCAATATCTGTGACTTCTTTTTGAAGTCATTACAGGAAGAACAAGAGCACGAAGCAGTCGGGCAGCAGCCTGTCTTTGTGCAGATTTATTTTCACCCAGTTTTACCATGTGCTTGCTGCCTGACTGGGTATTTTCAGAGCTCAGCAAGAGGCACATTTGTCCCACACTTCTGTTATTACCACAGGTCAGTGTCCTGCCAGCGACAAAAATCAGTGAAATTTCTATTTTGTCAGCATAACTGCCTTCTCCTTTTGTTCTGCTACAAGCTGTAATTCTTTCAGTTTCTCTGGCCATAAGTGAAAAGTTGTTTCAATACATCTCTAAATGAGACTGCACTAGAAAAGCAGTAAAGCATGACCAGTAACAGGAGTCGAGCAGAGCAGAAGAAGCAAACCTCTTCAGAAATATCTTTCCCCAGCTCAGCTCAGTGCTGCTTCTTAGAAATCCACCAGGAATTCACAGTCTACATGGTTTATATTTCTGGTTAAGAACAGTCCACCTTCACCGGATCTCTCCCTGATATCTGTGCCAGGACAGCACCTCAAAGTAGAGCTGAGTCCTCAGGCAGCCCCGGGGGACAGGGAGCTGCACAGCAGCCCTCAGTGCAAAGCCCCATTGTGGAAGTTGTCTTGTAGCTTATCAGAGATGGTATTCTTGTTTGGTTTATTCTTGTTTCAGATGTTTATTAGTTCTTACCTATATTACAGTCTCACAGAACGTGAGTTCTACGACACACCAAGCTGGCAAACTAAGAATGGAGCTCAAGGTCTCTCTCTAAAAGGCCTTTTAAATGTAATCTAACCAATTATGAAATGCCAGCTAAATTATTTTAACTTTTAACCCAATAACCAACCACCCATGGCCGCACTATGGACTCTTCCACCCAATCACACAATATCACCCAAACCCAAGAAAAATAAGGTGAAGGAGAAGGACAGGCCAACACCCTAAAACCTCTATCTTGCTTTATATATATTACTAGATCCCAAAACCTTAAACTCTAAGTTTTCCACCATATGATATTACACATTTCTATCCAAAGCCCATACCCATAATCCCAGAGCCATCACTCAATTTTGGGCGCTTTCTCCACAGCCTCAGGTAAAAAGCAGTGTTCTCCTGAGGGTCAGTGCCTGGCAGCACAGAAAGCCTGAAATTCTCTGTACCCAGGGCTCCAATACCCATCACAGACTTGGCTGTGAGATGTGCAGTGTATCCTAAACCAACAGCACCAGGACCTGGCTGACCAGGGAGCGTGAGTACAGAGAGGGAGCACAAAGAGGAATACAGGCTCTGAAGGGCTCCCAGCTGTAAATTCCCACATTCTCATGATGTCACACAATGCTGATGAAGACAATATTGTTCCTTTTACCTCCCCAGCTCATTACAAGACTCTGTTTATCACAATCCAGCACATTCTACTAGGTTGAAGGTAATTTTAGCTTGCCACTTCCCTCAGAGATTTTTGGAAGTCACGGAGCAAGTCCAGCAGTCCTGTCAGGAGGTGAAAGAACCCACATGATCCAGCACAGAAGTAATCAACCATTCCCCCTTTTTCCCATCAGCTGCTTTTTCTGATTCAGTTACAGCACATCATCATCATCATAGTGTGAAAAGAGGTAAAATCTACCCAGGTGCCTACAAGAAGTGGCTGTCACTGCATCAGGTGAACACCTCACGCCACCAGTTTGCTCCTGCTGCTTCTTCCAGGCACCAGGCTCCCCTTCTGCCAACCACATAACCACAGGCACAAACATTACTGGTCATAAACAGCCAGCCCCATTGGGAAGTCTGGTAATGTGGATGCATAATGTAAACCAGAGCCATCTTGAGAGCAAGAAAGCTCATGCAAAATGCCACACAGTTGTTCTCAAGTGGGTTCACCGAAGAATCGGTTTGTGGAGAATAAATTTAGTTGAGAATGTATTGATGCAAGCATTTTCCTCAGCTCTCTCTTTTACCTAATACAGTAAGAATTTCTCCCTGGGGTAGGAGAAGTTTCTAATTTTTTTAAATATTCCTGTTCCCATATTTAATGGATCAGTGCAAACACTACCTTTCACTTCAGTGCTTTCTAGAACAAAACCTGCTTGAGGTAGAGAAGCGTGAATCAAATATTTACAAACAGTTCCCAGATGCTGAGACTCCTAAAAACATCCTGCTTCATTCTGATTTCCACACAAATGCACAACAGAATGACATAAGCTATATTTATCTAATGTATCTTCTTTAAAGCAGTGATAAAAGCCTTTTAGAACCTCTGACCACACAAGGGTCTGGTTATTTTCCAGTGAGACAATGCTGACAGGTATAAGGAAACAGAGGCTTCTACTCCTGCTTTCCTTCTGTAAATGTTTAGAATTAAATTGATGTGGAGAACAAACTATTTAAATACGTGTTTATCATTCAAGAAATCAAAAAGGAAACTGGGAAAGGGTGTCATTCAAAAGCCCAAAGTCTGGGCATGCTCCTTTGCATTCCTAACTCTGAGAAAACTGAGGTGAAGGGAACAGACAAGGGCTTCTGTATAGTATACTAAATGAGTTCCAAGAGAAGGAAAACACCTCTGCCTAATCTTGGATGCAGATTTCTGCTGGCACAGCAGAAGCCTCAAACCAAGCGCCTGACTGTCCTGAAGCACAGAGCACTGCCCCTGCAGGTTCAGACACTGCCATTAAACAAAAGAACAAACATTTATAGTTAACCTTTTCAATGTCAGCGGGGCTGGAGAATTTCTTAAAGGCTTAAGTTCTTGAACTGAGATTGTAAGACATTCCACCATTAATACCTTTAAATCCTCTGAGAGAAATCTCCTGGACAGACTGCTGCAAACAATGCTGTGGGGTTACTAGGTTTAGACACTTCAAAACATGCTTGTGTTGAAAGCAGTATCAAAATGTGTTCAACTCAAATGTTGCTTTCTTTTTCCCATGTCTGTAGCAAGGTGGTTTTGAAGTGAAAAATACAGAGAAAGAGACAGAAGCAGAGCAAACAGCTGTAAAACTCCAATGGATCTCCTAGGTCTTACCATCATCAATGTGCAGTTTTTTCACTTTCTTTAAAATTGCCCATAGAGCAACACACTCTATTTCTGACCATCACATGAAACATCCTATTTTTTCATCCACATGTGTCATCACATAAAAAAGGGCACAAGGAAATGTATAACATAAAAGAGTTTCTGTCTAGTTCTATCAAGTATCCCGACTGCCCACTCCTCATTAAGAATGTGCCAGGCTGCCTTCTGGGACAAAAAAACTCCTGTTGAAACATTTTGGTTTGATTGTTATTTCCTGAGTTGAAGGAAAAAGTCTGTCAGGAGATGCAAGGACAAGAAATGAGCTTAACTGCGCAGGATGTAAGAACAAAACAAAAAAGAAGAAAAGAAAATCCAAGCACCAGACACTATCCAGACATCATTCAGCATCTTCACAGGAATATAAGGAAACAGATCCCAGACTAAAGCACTGAAACCCTTCCTGAAAATGACAGATTGCCCACTGCAGCAGTGCTCAGTAACAAAATCCCAACTTCACACACAACCTCTTCAGCGTGTGCACCCCTTTTTCGAAAGACAGGAGTCCAGGCTGCCTATAACCCACGCAGCACCAGAAGTGAAGCCACTGCATTTTTTTTATCCTTCTCTTTTGCCTACGCTGCCTGCCTGGTCCCTCTGCAGTAGTTATCTGATAAGAGAGCAATATCCATTAACCCCGCACTGCTACCCTTATCACCAGCCTCCTGACAGCAATAACCACGTCCAAGGTTTTCTGTGCAGCTGCACTGGTACATTTCTTCTTTTACAAAATACCCGTGGTCTGAGTCATACTCTTAAATCCCTAAAGAACTGTGCCGGTAAGCAGGGTGGGCACAGAAGCAGCGGCTGTCTTGCAGAAACAAGCTTCCATTCCACCATCCCAGCACTGGCAGCAAAAAAGGAATAGCTACACAGGAGTCAGAACCCCATCAGCTACAAAAAAGCCCCTACCAAACCTTACTGTGCTTGTTTGCCCTTCTATTGTACGGTCTAATGACCTGATAAAGACAGTCACAACTTAGTGTCATTATTAGCATCTTCGATCTTAGCAGCAAATACGAAAAGAACTAAGACCTTACTGACACAAATGTTACTGAGATTAATCCCAAATAACCTGGAAATATTTTTCTTCTCACTGTATAAACCATATTTTCAAAATTTTAGCCACTGTAAAACCCTAGGTATGATTATCTGTGCATAGCAAACCCATTCACATGAACCCGCTCATCAGTGAACAACCAGTGGAAAATCCAGTTCAAAAAACTGTGGAAGAAAAAAAAAAAAAAAAGGTCCTGTTCACATAATCCAAAAGTAACACACAGATCAGAGACCGAGTTTGTAAATGGGTGCAAGGACAACACTGCCTTGCTGTGCCTCACAAGTGAAGGCACAGGCTCTTAAAGGCTGAATCAAAGTTCCCTTTAACTAAAAAGAGAAACACAGTTCTCTGAAAATCTAATAATACAGAGATCATTATCCTTAAAATGTAGAATTCAGTGTTGCTAAGCAATTGATGGCATCTACAGTGCAAGCACCGAGCTTGAAATTGGAGAAAGATGTGACTTTTAGTATGTAATTAGCTAGGAACTAGTAATTAGTGAATGCCATTACATTCAGCCATTTCCTCATGGGCACATGGCCTTGGTACATCTTCATAGAATGTCCTAGCACAGGACAGGTTAAGAAGCAGAAAGCAAAGAACTTGTAATGAGTAAAACTTGTCAGAACTTCACCTCTGCTTAAATCATGTAGAATGAGTTGAATAATTGATTCCCATTTTGGATGGCAACTCCACACTGGCAGCATTCATCGGTTTGTTCCATACATTTCTCTGCTTTTGTACTCCCAAGTTTGGGCTGGCTTTGCTGCTGCTGCCTAATCTATGCTGCTAATCAAAATTTGCTAATTCCTGGCCTTCAATGGAGAGAGTCTCAAAATGTGATAGGAATCTCTTTGTTAAACTGATTTCCTACTCGCCTTGCATCCCAAGTGAAGCCATTTTCAGTTAATGACTGCAGTTAGTGACTTTTCTGCTTGCACACCCCCCACCCCAAAAATCAGCTATGAAGGGTGTATTTCACTCTTTGATCCCTCAGCATGCACGCTTATAGAGCACGTCTCATATTCCCTCCTGTATCAAACACATTCCAGGCATTTTATTACACTCAGAAAAATTCTAAGGTACAAAAACTGCAGAGAAAGAGAAAATTTACTTCCTCTGTACCTTGCCACTGTCACTTACAGAAAAACAGTGCATTGATTTTAAACGGATTAATGTTGAACGGATGATCATTACACTCTAAAAGCATTTTTATGGAAGACTTGCTGGCCCTTAAGATATGGGCATCTTTGCTCAACAAAAACTAGTTGCTAAAGATGCTAACATCCTCATATGTGAAAAAGGAGAAATAAATACATAAATGAGTTCCATTTCTGTTGCAGGAATACACAAGTCAGGCTCCTTTCTATCTCACTGGTCATTTCCCTGACTTTCCTCTGTTTGGGGCATAGCACACATTAATGCACAACCTGATCTTACACCTGCCATAATTATGGGATACAAACACCACACAGTTTTGGCAATATTTTCCTTTTGTGCACCAGAATTAGTCTCTCCTGTGAGTGATTCCAAGTTCAGTCCCAACACGTGTAAAAAGGAAACTGCACAGATCATGCAAACCACACACCAGCTTCCTGCACGCCAGCTAAAAAGCAACCATTAATTCTTCACTGTGGGAAAATACTGCAAAGGTTAATACATGGCAGGTCAAACCATAGGTATTAAACAATTTTCAGTAGCAACCCAGCAGGTTCGAAGGTGTCAGTCTTAATGGTAACTCAATGGTGGTGACTTGCTGTAATTCTCTGCAAAGATGTCACTGGGTTGTCACAGGCCAGGAAGCATAAAATGCAGCACTGGATAGAACAAACACTATCAGAGGAGGGATTGCAGCTTTCAGACAACTGAAACACGTTCACATTAGCAAGATCCTTGCAATAATATGCTTTTCTAAATTCAATGTATTTACTCAGGTACAAAGACAGAAAAGCAGCAAACATCCATAACTGCTATAAAGTAACCTTATGGTTTCATGGCTTATCACTGATCATTCTTTTCTCCTGCAATATGAGTTTTCCCATCAAAACTGTAAGATTAGATGTGTCATTTCCTAGCACTCTGTAGCAATTTTAGACAGGGAAGGATGCAATGCTCACTGCAGCATATGCTGCAAAAATGAGGTGAATCTTGAACAACAGACGCATATACTGAACTTACCAACGGGACCCTGCAAGTCTCAGCATTTACCTAGAAATAAACTGCATGGCATAGATTAGATTCATTATAAGCAAATTCCAGAGCTGAGTGTCAGCAAGCCCCTAAGGGAATATGCTTCATCTGAGTTTTCCAGTTGGAACCTCTGCCTGAGTACAGATTTGCTCAGAGCACTGTGCAGACCATTTACCAAGGCAGCCTCACCTCATTAGGAGTAATGGAGTCATTTCTAAGTATGATCAGGTTTTGTGCACTCTGCCCACTTTGTCCTGTCAGATGCCTCTCAGCCACCACTGCAGAGGGACCAGTAGTTCCTGTTGGGCCACAGGTATTGTAAAACATGAAAGTGTCACTTCCTGATCCTGCAGTCAGGCAGGCCTTATAGCAGTAGGTCTTAGTGAGAGACCCATTTCCCCTCACTTCAATGAAATGGGGCTGTACTTTCAAACCTTGGGGCAATCTAGCATCAATGTTGTTGTTGGCCTGCTTGTACAGTTCAGCAGGGCTCCGTTCTCTGACTGTACAGCACCCTGCACAGCAGGAGCTCCCATACAGACTGTACCTGTAGCACTTGATAATTGAAAGCCCAATGATTGTGAAAAGGAAAACGAAGGAGATGGCGCTCAAAGCGATAATGAGATAAAGAGTGACCTCTGAGTAATTGCTTGGGCTTTTAAAGTGTCTTCTTCTATCAGGGATGATTTTGGAAACTCTGTCCACCACAGCAATAGTGATGGCTACTGATGAGGACATCGATGGCTCTCCATTGTCTCTCACCTCCACCGTCAGGTTGAAAGTAGGTGTGCTGTCCTCGCCCAGTTTGCGAGTAGTCCTAATCTCCCCAGTATGGAGCTCTATCCTGAACAAACCCGGATCTGAGGTTTGCACCAGGTAGAAGAACAACCAGGCATTTTGTCCTGAGTCCCCATCAATGGCTATAATTTTGGTTACCAAATATCCAGCATATGCCGAGCGTGGGATCATCTCCAGGGCTGCTGAAGTGTTGGTTGAGGTAGGATACAGAATCTGTGGAGCGTGGTCATTCTCGTCCACCACGTAGATGTAGACAGTGACAGTGCTGCTCAGTGGTGGGATCCCAGCATCCTGAGCCTGGACAATCACCTGGAACTCCCTCAGGGTCTCATAGTCAAAGGACCTGACAGCATACATGTTGCCACTGTCGGATTTAATGGAGACATAGGAAGCAACCGGTAGCCCTTCAATCTCTCCATCTAGTAGAGAATAGGACACATAGGCATTTTTGGCGACATCTGGGTCAGTGGCTTTAATAGTGCACAGGAAGGCTCCAAGGGGGTTGTTCTCAGGGATGTAAACGGAGTACACAGGCTCCTCAAAGCGTGGAGGATTGTCATTGATGTCAGAGATCTCCACACGGATCACCTTCTGGGAGGACAGAGGAGGGCTCCCAGAATCAGTAGCAGTAACTGTGATGTTGTAGGCTGCTGCTTTCTCGTGGTCCAGCTTGCCCTGGGTGACCAAGGTGTAGGAGTTCTTGAAGGAGTTGAGAGTGAAGGGGAGGCCGGGGGGAATGCGCAGGCTCACCTGCTTGTTCAGCCCTGAGTCCTGGTCAGTGACACTCATCAGGGCCACCACAGTGCCTGACCTTGCATCCTCTGGTACTGGGCTGTACAGGGAGGTCAGCTCCACTTCAGGAGCATTGTCATTGGCATCCACAATGTTGACCAGCACCTTGCAGTGCCCAGCCATAGAGACAGGGCCCTGATCGGTGGCTTGTACATAGATCTCATAGGAGGATGCCTCCTCGTAGTCCAAAGTGCCGTTAACCCGCACCTCCCCTGAATGCGGGTCCACACTAAAGAGCTGTCTCACCTTCTGGGGGGTGTAGCTGCCGAAGGAGTAGATCACATCCCCGTTAGAGCCCTCATCCGGGTCCGAGGCATTGAGTTTGACCACCAGAGTGCCCGGCAGGGAGTTCTCCAGAAGGCTCACGGTGTAGGTGGAGCGGTCAAAGGCAGGTGGGTTGTCATTGGTATCCACAACTCGCACGGAGATCTGGGCTGTACCAGACTTGGGGGGATCCCCCCCATCCACAGCAGTCAGCACCAGCTGCTGCAGGGCACTCTGCTCCCGGTCCAGGGGCTGCTGCAGCACCAGTTCCAGGAGTTTGCTGCCGCTCTGGAAGCCTTTAAGGTCCAGGGCAAAGTGGCGACTGGGGCTGAGCAGATAGTTCTGCACGGAGTTGGTGCCCACGTCGGGGTCCTGGGCACTCTCAATGTGGAATCGGGCCCCGGGCACGGCAGACTCACTGATCTCCAGCCGGTAGTCCTGGCGGGGGAACCGCGGCGCGTTGTCATTGATATCCAGCACCTCCACCTCCACGTTGTGCACCTCGATGGGCTGCTCGATGACCAGCTCCAGGCTGAGGAAGCAGGAGGGGCTCAGCTCGCAGAGCGCCTCGCGGTCCATGCGCTCCCGCACCAGCAGCGCCCCGCGGCCCAGCTCCAACTCCAGGTACTGCCGGCCGCTGCCCGAGGTGATCCGCGCTCCCCTGGCCGCCAGCCGCCGCGGATCCACGCCCAGGTCGCTCGCCACGCTGCCCACGAAGGCGCCGTGCG